>OX419337.1:4053481-4113481 GCA_948470475.1 Galaxea fascicularis | reverse complement strand
TGACGGAGCCCACACCAAAGAAACTGAGATTTGCTAACAGAGTAGATTCTCATGCAGCGCTGAACAAAACGAGTGTAAGTAAGATAAAAAAAAAAGTCCACCTGTAGTTAATACGCATGAGCTAGCTGGAAAGCCGGCAACTGCTTACTGGAAACTCTCAGTAAACTCTGGCGCGTATGCCAAACAAGGAATACTACTCGTCAACTTTGACACAAAACACTGAAACACCTCTCAAATTCAACTGGTGAGATCTCGTGACAGTCGGTGAGAGTCACCGTGAGCACTAGTTCTACACTCTCGGCTCACTCTTTAGGAAGAGTTGGTCCGTACAGTTTTCCTGAAGCATATTCAGCTATTTTTTGCTGTTTTGCCGACTTCTCGGTATATCCAATCGAACATTCAGTAGTCGAACACCATCGAACAAATGAAATCGCACTCCTATGCATATGGCCAATCGAATGCAATCGAACGTGTTATTAAACTTGCTTCACTGGTTTTAGAGGAGGAACTTGAAAGACACGTGATATGGCATTATGAACCAACACACTGCTACGAACAAATGAAAGGGTTATTCCCGTAACGTCTGACAGTTTTCAGTACTCCGACAAAATCAAAATGTTTTTAACATTTCATTCGATTGCACGCAGATTGACCGTTGTTTGAGGCCGAATTTATCTTCATTATCCACCCCAATGCTTTCGACCGAACGCTGCTTTAGCGACATCAGCGCGAAATTGCGCGAAGAGCTGCGCCGTGTTAGTTGTGGACCATGGAGTTATATCCCTGTTGGTTTTGAGACCCACTCTGACTCATTCATTAATTACGTACTTAAAAATGTCGGGAGAACGCTTTCAAGCTTGATGAGGGAAAACATATCATGGCTACAGTTAAACCCCTGTTAAGTGGCCACCCTCGGAGAAATGGAAAGTGTCCGCTTAATGGGGGCTGGCCGACTGATAGAGTGGAAAAAATTAATAGAAGAACCCTCATCGGGACTTTTATTATCGGCCGCCTAATGAAGGGTTCGACTGTAGTATATCTACGGAATTTAAGGATAGTTCATATTCCCTTAGATTTGCCTACCACTTCAAGGTCGTTGTCCGTCCACTTTTGCCAAGAAAGGTATCCTTCAGGATGCTGGTTTGTTCTCAAGTTATTTTGGGTTATGTTAAAACACAGGCAGCCCAATCGTGGTGTGTGACATCAAAAGTTTATGTACAAAGAATATTACACCGTTAAAAGCTAGAATTCCAACGAATCTAATGGCAGAGGAAATAGTGATATCCTAGCCAAATAAAGCCTTCCCATCTTCACTCTGCTGTTTCGTATCACTTTCTGGGACGTCTTAGTGAAATGCAATTTTTTAACAAAAAACGGTGGCATTGTACTTATACGTCCCAGAAAGAGATAAGGAACAGTAGAGTGAAGGTAGGAAGGCTGTATTTGGCTTTATTTGTTGGAATTCAAGCTTTTAACGGTATATATATTTGTAATATAAGTTCTTGATGTCATACACCACGATTGGGATGTCTGTAGTCAAAACGACAAACCATCAGACTAATATGCCAGTAACAAAGACATTTAATCGTGTCGTCAAAATATAAGCCAAGAAAGTGCAATGTACATAGCGGGTAAATTATTAAAGTCCTGGATGTCACATGGTTTGCGCAACTTTGAGCCCACACCAAAGAAACTGAGAGTTGCTAATAGAGTGGATTCTCATGCAGCGCTGAACCAAACGAGTGTAACAAAAGCCCGCCGGTAGTTGATGCGCAGTGAGCTAGCTGGATAGTTTAGACAACTGGCGCGTAAGCCAAACAATTATGGGAAATTCTCGTCAACTTTGACACGAAACACTGTAGCACCTCCAAATTCAACTGATGATATCTCGCGCAGTCGATAATAGTAGCCGTGAGCACTGGTTCTACGCTCTAATCCTCCTTCGATTCAGGCTTTAGCAAGAGTTGGTTCGTATAGTTGTCCTGAACCATGTTCAACAATTTTTGCTGTTTTGTCAATGCTATTTCATTGCTTTGATTGACTCGCGCCGCTTACTTTCCAGCCTTTAAAATCAATCCCTCAATTTTGTTCGACCAACGTTGTTCAAACCATAGAGCATTATGACTAACTAAAACTACAAGTTCTTTAATCAAAAATTATCTTAATGTACTTAGCAATCTAAAGGCGGCCAATTATAGAGGATTTCTGACTCTACGCAACTGTGTTTTACTTTGTCGACATCGCAGTGCATCGCGATGTGTTCAAGCACTGTCCTATTTGATGGAATAAGCTATTGACGTAAAGGACTTAACTACACAAAAGTCAGGTACCCATACCTATAATGAACCAATTAATTAACATCAATTATGTACATGATCCGTCTAATGACTCGGTTTAAGGTGGAGGTAAACCCAAATTTGAGTGGAATTTTAAGGAGTTCAAAGAAGGAATTGAAATATAAAAAAAATGTTTTGAAACACCATTAGATAGTTGACAGTCACAAGGGCACTGCAGGTTGCTCGGGAACTGTTTGGGTGTCCGTCCACTAATTTTTAACTTCAAATTCCAATTTTAAACCTTCAATATTTCCCATTTTCCTAAATTTAACTAACCCTTTGAGAAAAGACTCTCTTCCCAAATATACCCAAAAATTACCCCAAAATTCACAAAATATCCCACAACATAGATTCGTGGAACGAGCATAGCGATTTTAATTGCTTGAAACGCGAACGAGATATCAACATTAAATCCTAGTTAGGCGACTAAAAAACGATGTTTAGGTCAAGTCCCGCCTTAAGCTTTAAGGGAATTCTAGTCTATCTAGTAACTTGTATCCTGCCACGTTTTTATCGTTTCTGTTTGTTTTGTTTTTGTTTTTGTTTTTTTTTTTCATGCTAGTTATTTTACTTTGATGAAACATGATTTACTCATTACTTAATACCTTTTCACTATATGTTTCAACATGTGGCGTTTGGTGGATTTGCCATCTTTTTGTTTTTATCCTCCGCCCCCCCCCCTCCCCCGCCCTCCCTCTACCCCACCCAATCCCTACCCCCCTCTCCTGACACACACACACACATCTGGTCTTCCTGAGATCAAGAAAAGTTCTATACTCCCTATCAATTCCTTAAAATCGCACCACGTACTTTTGCCTAAACAAATTAAACAATAGTGTAGACTTCCACCATCTTCAACCTGATTTTGCCTCCACACTCAAACCATTGCCATTTCATACTAGTTATAGCAATTCATTCACAGCCTCCTTCTTCCGGTCCTGGAACGAAAATTTGTGTCTTGCTTTTTCGGTATCGATGGCGGAAGTCTTCTCTAGTAACGTACAGTCTACTTATAGGTTTTGCGTAGAGCATAATGATAGGTCAAGTTGTGTGCTTCTGCTTTACACTTAAGTGAAAATCAACTCCACGTGTTACATACGCAAGGGTGGAGTACTATCTAAAATAACCGGCAGTAACTTCATGGAAAACAAAGCAAAACCATAGCCACATAGCCAAAGTGATACCGTTAGAATAATGGAATTCAGAAGAATTCCCACGCATGGATGTCAAATCATTGGTCATAAGCGCGGCAAGGTTTTTCCCGAAACTTATCGTCAGATTAAAAGTATACTAAGTGTGCCGGCCGTTCAGTACCAAAAGATTGATTGACACGCTTCACGCTCCGTGTTCACAATATGACGTGTTCAGTGGGATACGTCAGCAATATGATGCTACCTGACGCACCACGTTTTTTAACTGATTCAAAATTCATTGAGTGTCCACCTTCGTGTGATATATTCTCCAGTGGTGCCGAGCACAGCGCTAAGGGAATATACGGGATAATTTCCACGAAATTAACGCTTATTTCACTTAGTTGGGAATGAAGCCGTTACAAGTGATCAAGATAAAAATTTCACATGAAAACCTTCCAATGTCCTGACCACATTTATCCTAATGGAAATGTTTGGTTTTATTTTTCAGAATTTAGGATTGAAAAAAGAAAAAGATTCGACTTTTTCCTTGAGAAAAAATGGAATACTTTCCGAGTGGCGACTCTGAAAGCAATTTCTTGTGTTCATTGGAAATGCTCGATACGAAGGCAACTTTATGCAACTTTATTTCAAACTTTTGCAGGCATTCCTGTCGAGACCCGCTAAACGGCTGTTCGTAATAAACGGGGTGATTTGTACTAACTTTGGTTCACCTAGTGATAGTATGTGCTTTCTGACGTCTCGCCAGCTCTGGGATGATGAAGATTAATACAATTGGGGAAAATTGTTGACTAAAATAGTCACTGGATTTCCTAAACATTTGCTTCATAACATTATTGTTAACTGAAATTAGAACAAGAGAAATGAACGGACTTTCGAAAATATTTTTGTAGATGATGGCCAACTGTTGGTCTATACTGGGAAACGTGTCTCTAAATGACAAAGACACGTTTTACCGAAAAGCTTCTTCGGCTAAAGATCGATCAAAATAGACTTAGGAAAAAACCCTTACAGTGGGCATAATAAAATAAGTATCAATCCATCCTGCTGGGACAGAAAAGACGGGGTCCCGTGAAACCCTCCTCTCGCCTTCAATATGACTTAAGTTTTGTCTCCGTCTTTTCGAAGGAAACACGAGAGCGCAACCAATTGTTATAAAAGACAAAACGGAACTTATGTATCTATTACAAGGGAACTCCACCTTATCATCATCCTCAGGAACAGAAACTAACCACTAAAAACACGTTAACACCCTGTTCCCTGCGTTACTCAATCCAGTCGGTCCCCCCCCTCCCCTCCCCTCCCCTCCCCTCCCCTCTCCTCCCCTCCCTTTTTCAAGGATAGTCGAGGTATCACTGCACCTCACCTATGATATCAAGTTATATAATTTAAATGTCATCCAAATGTTTACAGCGGTTCTCTAAAAACCTTACTTAAAGTCAAAAAGCTATTCATTCTGCAATGAGAACAATGCGCGTGTTGCTCTCGCGACCACCCCAACAATTTTAAACTTTACTCGCATCATGCTCTGTTACTTCACATTTTGAAAGAAATTAAGATATAGAGATGGTTTACTTGCATAAACAGCGTTGGGTCAAAGTAGTAAGACATTTGCAAGGGCAGTGATACTCTTTAAATGTGTTATTAGGCAAGGTAAAAGACTTCCCAGTCATCAGGTGTGAAGTATTGAGTCCCAGCCAGGACTGTGTACCGGTCCTGTACTCCACTTGGTACTGGGTAGGAGTTACCAAAGTTTGAGAGTGAATTGTTGTTCCTGTTTGCCTGATCACCGATCATGATGTCACCCCACCATCCAAATGTTGGACCAAGGCTTGGATACCCGTAAATTGCGTGTGATGAGTTTGTCACCAGGCTTTTAAACGGTCCCAGGCCTTCGCTGTTGCGTAGGGAAAAAATGAAGGCATTGGAAGTGGAGGCATGGCCACCACTTGATTCTGATGACAATAAAAACAACTGTTATAAATAAAAGCTTCAAAATCATCAAACGAGATTGGGATGTTGAAAGTTTGCAAACTTCGTAATATTTCAGACTTTACTGTTTGTACTGTAATTTAATTTAACAAAAGCCCTTTCATTGCTTAGCAACGACAAACTGTCATTTATACACAAGGCCCTGTGATAAAGGTTAACTAAAATTTGACTTTAACAAAAATAGAAAACAAACTGCGGATATAAACATGACAAACAAACCACGCATGGTTTAAGAAATTCAATATTCATGTATTTAAACGGTTAACGTTTCGTATGTTGCAACATGCTATACCTTCAGAAGTGATAGTTATAAAAATGTGGGCGAATTTAACTTTTAAAAAGTAAAGTACTGGTACAGAGGTTAAAAATTAACTCCTCATATAAACAATAACATCCGGCCAAATTTAATAAATTTAATAATTTAATAAAGCCGGAGTTTTTCACTGCCAACGTTATCATTGAGGGTAGGTTTGAAGTCTCTAGGCAATAACGTCTCTTTCATCTTACAGTGTAAATCAGATCGTCCGTCTGCCATAACTTCAAAGTGATCTCATCGGATGTTGTGACCAGTTTAGATTAGAGACTTTAACCCCTAAGGGGTCTCCCTTTAACGAGTAAAATCGTCTTATTCTATCGCCGTTCATAGAAATTTAGACCCTAGACAGTTCCTCAGTATTTTCCATGTTAAACAAATTGAGATAATCTCGAAAGAGTTAGAAAATCGAGACGTAATATTTTGAAATGACGTTTTCGTTACCGTCGCCGTTGTCACTGCTAAAGGCCCTAGCAAACGGCTTCAACATTTGCTTCAACATCCATTCGATTTTGTTGAACGCTGTTGGAAGGTTGTTGGATGATGTTGAACGGTGGGATGAGCCAACAGTTTCAACATTTCATTCAACAAAACTTAGCGAGTGGCCTGGTAATTACTTTCAGGCCTCAGCGCTTGCTCAACAATGTTGAAAGAGCGGGGCAAACGACTTCAACTCCGTTTCAACATTCAGAACATTCCAGAGAACAAAGGAAATGTTGAACGCATGTTGAAGCAAAGTTTAAAGGCTTTTAAACTCTTTCAACATCGATTCAACATCGTTTCAACACGTTTCAACACGTTTCAACAAGTTGGAAAGGGGGTGGCAAACGCTTTCAACTTTGCCATTCAACAAAATCGAAAGGATGTTGAAGCAAATGTTGAAGCCGTTTGCTAGGGCCTTAAAGCTCCCTATTGTCACCGGCAACGGCAACGGCAACGGCAACGTGGATACCGAGGGAAAGACTGGGGAGAGAACGCGGTTGAAAACATTGAGCACTTGCCAAAACCGCAGCGGCGACGGCAACTTTTTTAGGCCGATTACCGATTAGCTTCCATTTCATCGTTGTCTTCTTTAAAGGCGGACAGAAATCACCTTTTCATTAGTCATTACGAAGTCGGGTGATAGATAACGAACAATTTTTACTGTTATGACATAAAGAAGTCATCAAATCCTGCCAACAATTTTTATCAGTGTTTCGGCTTCGATGAACGAGAAGACGAGTATCTGTTGGAATTTCGTTTCCATAAACAAGATATGCCATTCCTTGCTGAGGTACACCAGGTTATTTATTTTTAAGTCAGAATACATGAAGAGAACGATCAGAATAAAATTAAATAAAGGCCCAATTTGCCGCTGTTGTTTCTTTGGAACTCGGCCCAAACAGCGAACGACACTATAAAGTACTGAATTTTCTTGTCAAATTATTCGGCTAAACTTCAGAATACCCGGGTATTCTGAAGTTGCTCCCTTATTATCTGCTGTGCATTGTAATTATTTTTGCTGATATTGACCAAACTTGATTTATGCAAATACTCGCAAAACACGCATGAGTCAATTTCTCGAAGCATCTAGGGAAATATTGCCGCGTCAATTTGACAGATCTATTGTTTTTTTGTTTTGTTTTTTTTTTTAACGAAAGAGATGTCGTCTCGCGCCTGCGCAGAATCTGGACACTGTCCCTTTCAGCACTTACAACGGCATCGGCGACGGCGACAGGAGAGGCCTCTGGGAAAACCCAAATATTCTAATGCGCATGTCTGCCTTCACGTTGCCGCACAGAGTCTAAAGGTAGCTTACAGGAATTCTTGTTTGCAGACGTTTAGGGATTAAGATCTATTTTGCCTGCTGTGGAGCGAAATATGTAAATCAACTCCTCAAGCGAAATGATCGGTCTGCTTTGTATGAAAGTCCCTGTCGCCTTCATCCGTTTCTAAAGGTAAAGGACGTGTGATCTTATTTTCAAAAGTTTTTAAATAGGCACATAAAGTACTTCACTGAAATAAGTTCAGAATACCCGGCCACTTTTGACCACTATTGTCTTCTTGTAGCGGGGGGAGCAATGCACAGTAGATAATAAGGAATTGTAGGTTTTTTAAATTAACTTCTTCTTAAACGGGAACACCTAAGGAAACATTTTCTCATATCAAAGGCTTTGGTTGCCCATCAAGGAATGGCAAAAAAACATCTTGAAGACAAAAATTGCTAAAATTCCACGCACGTTCACCAAAACTGTTCGACTATCATATTTCAACGCTAATATGCAAATTCGTCGATGTCAACACAGCTTCGATCGCTTTCCAAAGACAACTACATTGTATGAATTACCGAGGAGAAAATAATAAAAAAAAACAGCTTTTCCAGCCAAAACTTTTATTGGAATCATCAATAATTCTGTTGTTAGGAGAATCTTGGCAGCAAAAAACTTTCGATTTCCTTGCGAGCGTGGGCACACACACGCTGTCTTCGCACATGCTTCGCCTCTGTTATCGCAAATAACACGACTTTCTAATCCAGAAAACAACCGTTAAACTTTTCAGCTCAAATGGTCAGTCAAACAAGTCGAAATCGAAATTCATAAACACGATTTACCGTCCTGTATAAACATCTTTCCTGGTCTCGTTAAATCCATTTCAAGTACGCGATTCGCCTTCAATCTTTTCCATGTATCGTGGACCTCTTTCTTTATATACGTTCCTCTGTGCTTTAAGTTCCACGACTGCATCTTCTTAGCCAAGTTTTGTCATGATACCGCGGAGACATTAATCCACCTATTTTGGTCATGTCATGTTACTTCCACATTTTGGAAAAGAGTGACCGACTGGCTTCACGACAACCACCCGTTAATTGGCGAATACACTCTATTGAATATTAAGCCCTGGTCAAACAAAGTTGGATCCTAGCGTTTATGGAACTATAGCTGTTTGAGGCTGCAAATGACGGTGTCAAGCGACGAAGAGAAACGGTCAAGAGAACGAGCAGAAAGCGGTATGTTGCGTATCGTATGAGCAAATGAATCCCGTGTAGTTCGCAGAACTGAATTTTAAACGCTATTCAACTGGACATCTGTTCAAAGTTTCGACTTTCGAATCCTTCCAAACTCGCTTCTCCTTCGTCCCTTTTTTCGTTTCTGGCTCTCTGGCTGTTCATCAGCAACGACCACGAAGTCCTCTTCCTCCGCCATCTTTGTTGCAAATGACGCGAGAAGGCCAGGCTTGAAAACAGGAGAGCGAATCATGATTGGTCAGCATGGCCCACGTGACTCGCTTCTGAATAAAACGTTTTTGGAAGAGCGGCAAAACAATGCAACATTTATTCGCCGAGCAGAATTGTTGGGTATAATGTTTGATCAAATCAAACTCTATCCAACACTTGATCAAGCAAAAAATGTTGGACGAACGCCATCAAACATGGGCTGCCAAACGGTCGAACAATGTTAGATCGAGCAAAGTTGGAACGTTGAATCCAACTTTGTTCGATAGTTTGGCCAGGGCTTTGCAGCACCGGGCCTGAGGCCGGAATCTCATGCAAAATATGCGCTTCAATTAAACTATTGTTTCCTGTCAGTATCATATATGGCAAGCAAGATTGGACGAAACAGCACCAAATTTTGCCTCCTTTTAACGTCTTGTCAAATCTAGAATAACAATAGAGACAAAAGCGGGAGACACCTCAAAATGGACTCCTTATGTTGACTGCCTTTAATTTGTCTTTTTTTCCAATTCCCCTGACGGACAATCTATTGGAAAATATGCGACAATTTTGTAATTATGTAAAAATTCTATAAGTATGTTACTACATTGCTTCACTCTTCTTTTTTTTTTTCGTGTAACGTGCTCTTGTAATTGGTTTGTACATGCAAAAAAATGAAAAAAGTTTTCTAAGCCTTTCTGGAAGCTACCGAGAGAAAGTAGCCTTCGACCAGCACCGTAGCGCTTTCCTCCTAGCGAAGGGCGTGCAACGGCATTGAAAATAATCCCAAAAGAAAATAATTTCAAAAAAATTCAAACTGAATAGGAACGAAATATAATATAACATTAAAATTTCAACCGCTTGAGCAAATGTAGATGCAAAATAAAAGCGATTGGGGACGGATTTCCTGCCCAAAACACTATCGCTCGCATCGTTTGATTTCGCGACCGGATAAACAAAAATCAAAATGTTGAACATGCGCAGAATGGGGATACTGTTCCTTTAAATTCTCTATTGTGTGATTAGCAACGACAGAAGCGCGACCTGTCTGAGTCAGAGCTCTGAAATGTCAGTTCAGTCTCTCTGCCATCTAATCGACGCTTCGCTGGCACCACAATCCCAACAAGTAGCTATACAACCTTTGATTTTTGATTGAGCGATTGATTGGCGATTTAAATTCACCCACATTTTTATAACTGTCACTTCTGAAGATGTATGTTGTAACATACAAATGAATTCAATTTCTTTAACTATGCGTGGTTTGTTTGTCATGTTTATATCCGCAGTTTCTTTTCTATTTTTGTTAAAGCTAAAATAGCCGACGAAGAAGAGTTTATATAAGATTTGACTCCCTTAAACATTTATAATTTAGTAAAATTAGAAATAATTAAAAGCTACACTGTGCCATCTCCTTAAGGCTGACCTCTTTTGGTTAGTAAAATTTCGTGAAAATGATTTGGCTTTCCTCGTAGTTGCTTAGATAAAAGCGTTTTGTAGACTGTAAAGAGACAGAAGACGGGGCCTTGGGGTAAGAATTGGGTGGGGTAGTTACTTTCAAGGCCTTCTTTGCCCAACCTTATGTTAACACACACGAAGATGAGTTATTTTATTTACCCCAAGGTATGTCCGTGTATCCTCCGAATATGTATTGGCCCACTTGAATGATGGTGACAGTGTTTCTTTTCCCATCACACCTGGTGTGGAATTCATTGACTTCCCATCCGTGAGTGGAGGCGCGGTAGCACAGCAGCCACTTAGAATCATTCCCAAGAGCAGGAGCAAGAAATCCAGCGAGATGACTCAAGTAAACAGAATTTTTTCCGATTATAAAAGAGGTCAAATTAAAAGCTGTAATTGAACAAAGAATCATGTCTTCATTAACTGAAGTAACTAAATTAAGTATCATGTCAGTATAGGTAATCACGCGCTAGGGGCCCAGTAAGAGTTAATCATCACTCGCGCATGTTTTTCACAAGTTGCTAAAATTGTGTGAGTCACGGAGCGACAAGGGAAATGTCAGTAACGTCTTAAAACACGCGTGGTGACATATTAATTTTCCGATGAAACATGTGATTATTTGCTCATACTCTAAAAGGGCAAAATTAATTAGCGACCCATGTGATGTGGTTTATTAATTTCTGGTAAACCCGCTTAATGTAAGAACAAATTTTAATCAAATTAAACTAACCAATCGATTCAACGAGATTTATTCTCAGCCAAAGCCACTGAAAAGTCCTGGCCAAAATAAACAAAGTCAGATGATCAAAATTGATTACCAAAAATTGTTCTCTTGATTACCAATAACGCTTCTTCATTGACAAAAGAAATGCCTTCTGTTTCAGCCAATTAACGTTCCGTACGTGCTATGCGTAGGTTGAAAATCAACCCGGCATAACTTACAGTTTTTGTGGCTTTGTAGTTTGTCATAAGGAATTCCCCAGGCAGGTGCCCTGTTTTCTTCCTTCCTTTTCTGGTTTATCCCTCCCTCCTATTATGTCCTTAAATCTCTTTGCTTGTTTAGTTATTAATGCATTAATTGGAATTTAAAACATGACTAGAAGCAAGAGGACATCGTTACTGCGGCCACTTAAATATACATCGGCTATAGGATCGAGAGACAAGTGACAAATCTTAAGAAACAATTATGATAGTCTTTTCAAATGCATGAATTGAGTTCAGAACTTGTCTTTTGAAAAGGCAGCCTGATAGTATTTATAGCAGTTTGCTCCTGTTTGTAAAATTATTTGTTTGCTTATCTCATTTGATAGACACAAGCTGTCAAATTTGACCCAAGCCCGTTAACTTTGCAATCTTCTTCTGGTCCGTAATGGTGACCGTAAACGGGATGCCACTGTAATAACAATAACAGACCGTATAGTTCTGTTGTACAAATATTCTTCGTAAACTTCTCCCTCTCGCTCTAACCTGTTTGACAATGATCCCTGAAAAATCCTGGTGGACAGCTGCAGTTGAACCCGTTTATCTTATCAACGCAAGTACCATTGTTCAAACACGGATTGCTCTGACATTCGTTCACGTCTACAACAAAACCATCAGTAAAAGTTAAAGTCACAAATACATAAGGTTTTCACGTCCAAAGCGAAAAAATAAGTAAAAATGTAAAATAAACTAAATGAACTTGATTCTTTCTTTCTTATTCATCTGTTTGCTTCCTTAGCTGGTTACTCGGCTCAGTATCAGTTACTTTCTAAAAAAAGTATTGGAAAACATATAAAGGTACGATGCTGATTTCTCAGCTGTTAGCTGAAACTTTGATTGGTAGAGAAAAAGGGTTATTTTGTGAGTACTAAATTCAGGAAAGAAAGGTCTTTCTTCATTCTCTCAAATTGGATCCAAGACAACGTTTCTTACTTGTTTCGCAGTTTTTCCCAGTGAATCCGTCTTCACAAACGCATACACAGCTGTTCTCCTCGTATAGTGACACACACTTTCCTTTGTTCTTACAAGGCCAGCTGCTACACTGGGACTACAAGAAAACTTATATCGTTTTAGTTATGCGGCTGTAGATATTGCCTATATTTGAAAAACATTAAAATATTTTAATGACAGTTAGCAACCCTTGAAGTGTATTCAGAGTTGCTTGATAGGGGAGGTGTGATCGCCGAAGAGAAACTCAATGTGGTCTGATTTCCAGTCAGTTTGGTGCAGCTGTTCCAAGCGATAGTGAGCTTGGCTATTCACAACCCACCAAGCCAACTAACACTCAGTTCAATGTACGTATGCTCATCGACTGCAGGCAGTTTGTAGTTTACGAATATCTCAGTAACTCATCTGTGTATAGGACTCTTAGAGAAATTCACTATTCTTGAACACATGGAGGCACATTTATTCAAGAATGCTTTCAGAAGAGCTACGCGGTTTCAGGCATACAATGGAATGGTGTTTTCGAATAAATCACAAATAAATTTTTAAAGGCTCGTTGAGGGGGACATGGGGATTTGCGGTGTTGCGGTGTTGATGGTTTTTTCAATGCGGTGATGCGGTGAATAAAACCTCAATTTGCGGTGTTGCGGTGATCGCAAACCCAACGGTGTGCGATGTTTGTGTTTCTCAAGCTACGGTGTTCGGTGAAATGAAATTATTTGCGGTGCTGTGGTTTCTTGTTTGATCTTTCTCAGACCTAAATTCAGCACGTAAACTTCGTTAATCCGTGATAATTTATGACAAGCACGTACCATTGTGTTTGTTGTGTACCATCTTGAATTCATCAAAATTGGAAAAACCGCTGGTCTAAAGTACTGTGCGCGCAACTAATTGAAATGGCGGGATTTCGCAAGCTGCCAGCCCGGCGTGGACGTGAAACTTGATCGCTGCCACCAGGAGCTCAGCCTTCTTTAAGTCCTTTAGACACGTGGAAACCATGGCCGAGGTCAGTGAAGTTAATCGTGGAAATTCTGGAAACGACGAGGCGGAATGCATCATTGATTGCGTAGCTTTTTTCTACGAAGAAGGAAAAGGTGGCGAAAACTACCGGGCGAAAAATAAATTCAGAAGTCGTGTCAACAGGGATGAAAGACGGCTTTGTAAGCTAAGGGAGTGCATTTGGTAAGTTTGTAACTTAGACACGTTTACTATTATTGGTTGCTATTCTTTATATCGGAATGTCTTTACAGTCTAGGGTCGTCTAGAGGTCATTCTGATACCGGTCTATATCGGCTCCAAGGTCCTGCGACTTTCTCGCCCTTCTATTTTTTTAAACGATTATCGATATTCAAGGGTGAAAGGGTCATCGAAAGCACTCCGGACAGCGATACCGGTAGATCGTTTTCAATGTCACGCAACGAAAAAATAAATCGAAAGCTGTTCAGTGGATATAGTGATGTGATGTTATAGGGGATAACCAAAGAAGACACTTCTCCAAGTGTTAGGTTCTGCGTTTTCCGAAACTTCAGATATTCGTCGAAATAGTTTGCGCAAATTTACAGAGCAGTGACAGAGCCCGGTATGGAGCCGCAATGTTGGTGTGCCTGTTGTTGCGGTTACGGTGTTTCGTCGACTTTTCTTGCGGTGATGCGGTGTTCGTTAATTTTTTTTTGCGGTGTTTAGGGGCCCCCCATGTCCCCCTCCTCGTTTTGTTCATTTCCGTATTTTTCTTCAAGCTTTTTGAAGAAATTATGAAACTTTTACACCATTTTTTCTCTGTAGTTGCCTAGGACACTCAATGTGATTGAATCGAAAATACTTTTCTATCAGGATAATTTATTGAACAGACAAAAAATATTGTGTAAAACGAGCCTTTAAAAGTAGCCTTGCGTTACCGTCGCAATGGTAACAGCTGTTGCCTGGAAACCGATGAGAAAATAAACTTTGATCATACGTCGAAAAGACGTTGTAGTCTCAAGGAAATCGAAGCTTGTCCTCCGTAAGAAAGTTTGATTTTAACAGGTGCACCCCAAAACCAAAAATACTTCTGCGAGCCTCCTTAATTGAAAGAGCGCTCAAATCTGACTGGTAAGGAGAAACCAACGCACAACAGCAGAAGGTCCGAACGCAAAATCAAAATAAAATATTCCTAAAACCCATACTACACTGAGTGAAAATTTAGAGGAAACTCCAAACCTAAAATAAAAGCCAGCTTCTTACGCGGGGCCGGATAGCAAGGGCAACTGAGTCAAAAGTGTGAAATAGTTTTGGTTGTTTGCACCTGCAGATTCGGTGGAGTCCTAAAATAGTTAGTCGGTTTCAAACACAAGTTTGTTCGATTTTCTTTGTCTGTCATCTCCTGTTTCCTACTATGAAACTTGCAATCCGGCTTTGTCCTGATACTAAGGATGCCACGTCTACTCTTCTTTGAGAGTTTGAATTTCCAATTTCAGTGCTCTCTTCGTTGAAGTCAGGTTCATGCTCCAGTTATATACAAAGCCCCTTACCCGACAAAGAGGTTTACCAAGATTAAAAAATTTCTCACAATTCTCGAGTTCCAGGATATTTTCCAACCACACGATTAGGAGGAGGTTAAAACTTGGCATCCGAGAAGTGAAATAATTTTGAAGTGCTTACCTTCCGTCCACCTAGCATTACGAAGTGTTTCGGCTCTTCATTCTATTTGTAGTCATCGTCTCCCTATGTCAAAGTTTGTTTGGATTAAGTTTTGGAACGATTGCCCGTTGGTTGTGCTCCACCTTTGCCTGATTTCACCCTAGACTATGTTTTTCGTTTGACGCAGGTCAGGGCGGTTCTATTTATAAGAGTGCTTGAAACTTTTTATCGGGTGCGGTAATTCATTCGTGATGGCTAACCGTTCTTCTGGCTTTTAATTTTAAGAGAATTTGATACCGCCTGTCTTAAAACGAATTTATTGATAGTGATGAAAATAAAATATAAAAAGAAGAAAGCAGAGAACGATAATTTCTGGTCGGAGAACATGATGGCTCTCTTTACCTCTCGTAAACGGCTTCTGGGTGTTTTAATTAGCACTGAATCCTTGTTAATTAGCTGTTCTATTTATACGTTTCGTTTCTGAAGTTCTCTGAATTAATGACAATCATCTCTTTAGACATACGGCAGCTGCCAGAATTTTGACCAACGAATGATTACAAAACGTTTTCCGGATTATCTTTTAGGCGTTTCGACGAAGCAACTCATCTCGATTAATTATAAATTCGAATTCTCTGCACTTACTACAAAAAAATATAACACCATCCTTATTATTCAAATGAGGTGATTTATTTGTACTGTACCAAACTGTTTTGTACCAAATTTCTCCTAATTCAGTGGTAATCAACATCTCTCAGCGAGTGCTAACTCTAAGAGCATTTCACTACCATTGCCAGAAATTTAGGACAAGATGGCGGCGGCGCCTGCGCACCAAGGCCAGAATGGCGGCAAACTCATGTAAAGAAATGTATGGAGATATGAAATTATTTTCATATATACAGATAATTAGGTTGCGGTTCGTCATATCACGACTCGATACATGTTCAGTAGTGTATAAGCTTCGCATTTGACTTATCAACGGCTACTTAGATGGATGATTACTTACTTCCCGACGCCTCGACCAATCCATCACACATTGATGCTCCATTCTCCATACATTGCTTTAAAATCGTAGCGAAGTCATGCCACAAACTCGTCCACTGGCAAGCAAACCCTTTCACAATGTGAATCATCACGACTCGATATAACTTCTGCGATGTTTAAACGATCTAATTCTGCCGAAAAATGCATGAATTGCCCACGGCAAAATACTTCCAAGGACGTCCTTATCTTTCTCATTTTTCGTCTGTAGCACAGCAAGCGGACGCCATATTTATGTATGAAAGAAAGCTACAAACTCGAAGCTTTCCCTGCACGAGCCGCCATTTTCTTTGTTGATCAACACTGGTGTTTCATGGGATATAAACTGGGTTACAGTCCCCTAACAACCCTAGATTTGGTTTGAATGGAAGTAAATACGCGCGAAAATCGAACACAGCTTAATTTATAAAGGCTATCACACTAATATTTAAACCAAAAAAATGTCGGACATTGTCGAGAATTACTTTGCACCAAATAAAATATCTACAGAGCTTAGATTGTGCAATATATCGTATGAAACAGCGTCTTTCCCACTCGTTTCAGCGTTTGCTGCCATATTGGATGTCTTTATCTGTCTTTATTCCTTTGCGTTATACAGTATACCGCTGGTAGTTGTTAGCGGGCTCGAAATGTCCGCGATTTCTGGCGATGCTTTTGTCGAAAACTATGTAAGTTTATTATGAGGGCCAAACAAGTAAACAAATTTCATGAGCACAGTACAACTTTTTTTCCTGTATCTGTCTAGTGGCTTAAGATACCGTATGCAATAATGAACGATATTAAACTTTTTTCATCTGTTTATTGGGTCGTTTATTGGTACTATAAATTACAAACTTAACTTACCGCGATGAAGTAGTGATGATGGTCCTTACTGGGAATCAACTTTTTGGAATAGTTGAACTTATCTGATGGCAGGAGTTCACAAAAACGTTGTCCGTTGATATCCGGGAAGGACCCCATGTTAAAAGAAAAACATGGCGAGGTTTCCAAACAGGCCAACCCACACTGGCTTGCGGTTTGAACCAGACCTGAACCAAGACTGCTAATATTCAGGTAATAGAACTTGTCCTTCTTGAATTTGGCATATCGCATGCCAGGAGAAGAACGTCCTCGGCTAATACCTTTGTTAGCTTCAATCACTATATAAAATAAAAGAGTGCAACGGTTTTACAAAAATGTGAAAGAAGCGCTGATGTCACTAAAAAGAAGGTGGTTTGTCAGAAAACCGGGGAAAACAAAGCCAAGTATTTTACCTTTGGCCATTTGGACGGATGAACATAAGGCGCCGATCGTAAGAGCAACATGGTAGAGTAGATTCAGAAAGACTGAAAAGGTTAAGGAAGCCACCATCCTCTAACAAAGACTTTGTCAAGCTCTCCAGTTCTGTTGAAGTTTGGCGGCCAGTTTGACAGCGGAAGCCCAATTTAACAATTTAAAGGGTGTTTGTGAGCTTAAAGAGGGGTAAAATGACATGCTTTCCTATTGGTTAATTATGGAAATGAAGTGTTTCTTAGAGATAGGTTTTGTTTCCTTAGTAAAGTAAAGTATGATTTCACCAGAACGTGCACTTAGACAATTTCGTAATTGGTAAACAATTTGTTGAGAGAATTCGGCTTTTAATAACCAAGAAAAATGTGAATTAAAGAGGTTTGGCTTCAGGGTGGAGCAACACCATAATCAACATGATAGCAGTGACCGTTGACGGAAAAACTGAGAAAGCTTGCAGATGGCAAATAGCTGAAAATCTTCTTCTGAGCTAAAATTAACCAAGAGGAACGAATGGGGATAGTATAGAGACCAGCTGGATTATATCTAATTAGCCACTCAGGGTAATTTTGTTTTTGCGCGCATCAGTGCGAAGATTAGAATTAAGAATAACTTTGGCAAGGTCACAAAAACATCCTGTTGTTGATCAGCTGCCAGAAATACGCTGATATCGTGAAAAAATTCAGATTAGTCGATCAAGAGTACATGATTTATTTATGAATAAGTGGAAACTGAAACTGGGGGAGAATTAGACTCCTATCTGCATTTAAAAACCAAGAAAGGTAAAAGGCAAACTGGGAAATGAAGTTATGGCGTAAAATATTGCAAGACAAGAGAGTGCAAAGGAAAAAATCTTCGTATAGACGAACACAAGTCCCACTTTTCTCAGACAATCCGACATTACAAATATTCACATATTCACATGACGTCCTTTATTTTTACCTCTTTAATTTGAAAACAAGGTTCTTTTAAAATCGCGTGAAGGAAGAATTTTAGTACAAATTTACAAGAAAGGAAGGCAATTGATAAGACTTTTTTATGTTTGCTATGAACACAAAGATATCCCAATCTTGTGAACTTTTTTCACATTCACCGGCTTATTTGTACTGTGCTGCAACATTTATCAACAAGGGAATCTTATCATTTTTATTGTTTGATATACAAGACAAAGCAATGGGTGGTTTATAGAAAGAAGTTAACTATAACAGCAATAGCATGTTGTTTGTTCTCCACTTATTAAAAATTATGCCACTTCGATATGAGAAAATAAGAAATGTGACTTAAGCAAAGCAATCAGTTTTTCTAGAGAAATTCCTTCTTGGTCATAAAACAGCCAAATCTGCCCAAAAAATGCCAAATCGGGTGGAAAGGACGGCAAAAAACGATTTTCAGCACTTTTGATTAAACAAGAAAACAGTTATAAGTGAGCTTATGAAAACCAACGTACTGAAGAGACTTGGAAAAGAACCATTTTGGGGCCGGCAGATTTAAATCGAAATAACCCTGATGCGAAAACATAAATTAGGGCTGTGACGGGGAGATTGTTTTCAACAGATCAAAGACATGAAATAAACTGTAGCTGTCTGAGTTATAGAAACAAATGTTAGTAATTTCAGTTGTTTTACAGGCTGCTCGAAAACACCGTATGAATAATTCAGCCATTTGTGGAAGGTCTGTGTAAACATTTGAGGACTCAGTTGTGGATGCTTCTTTATATTGTTTCTTGACTTAAGTAGTATTCGCAAAATTCAACGTTTTGAGAGAATAAAGCTTGAATAAAACGACTCGTTTCTTTATTGCATAATTTCAGATGAAATTTAACAGAAATTCAGCATGGCAACCTTTGTGAGTAATTCAGTAGCTCACATTGTTGCGACGAAAATACTGCAAGCTTGCATGCACTTTGTTTGGCCACAAAGAACACTGAAAATACAAAATTCATTGCATACTAGAAAAACGAAAGGATCAAGAACAACAGTAGTCTGTCCTGCCTCCTGTCTAAATGGAACAGAAGATTGGAAGAACGTTGGAGGGGGAATGAACGAAAACTGATGGTAGAGAGACTATTTTTACATCCTTTCATTAATTAAATCCGTTGACCGCATTTGAATTACTATGAATACATGCTGACTTAGTCTGTTGTTTTGGTTTACGCATCACTGCGAAGATTCGAACCCGAAGTTCGTTTGATTAAGCCTTTGAAACTTCCTCTTCTTAGGGTAAGAATTCAGGCTGGTCGAATAGTAGCTGCTGATTTTGCTGACCACTGACACTCTGTGCAGTAATGTTTGGTTACTGTTGTACAATAGCTAACTATGTAATACAAAAATTAGCCGGCTTATTACAGGCGGGCCTGGATTTAAAAACATTCATTTTCACGCTTTCGTACAAATTATCGTTTAGTCAACATTTATCAAAAGCTTTAACATGAAATGATTCCCGAAAAAAAATTCTCTCCCTAAAAGCTAATTGTAATAAGGCACCCATTATTTGATTTCTCCGGGGCTATTTGGAAACGATACCGTCGCCCAGAGCTACATTGGCCGTTTTAATACTAGAGACGAATGATCCGTCTGGACGACTTTGGGCAAACATATGTACTTCGTCTGGTTATGCGTCTCCAGTATAGGGAGCTTTAGCAGCGACGACGGCGACGGCAACGAAAACGTCATTTCAAAATATAACTTCTCGTTTCTGTGACGCTTTCGCAATTATTGAAATCTGCTTAACTTGGAAAAGGCTGACGAACTGTCCAGGAACTAAATTGCTATGAACAGTTTTAAAGCATGGAAAAAGAAAGAAACTTTGCCGCCTTGCGCTTACGTTCTCAAGAAAACATAAAATTTGGTCATTTCGCGTTGTTGTTTTGCAGAGAACGACAAAGAAAGGTACAAAACTGTAAAACGCACGTGCAGAGCGATTGTTTTTGCTCATTAAACCTATTGTTTGGTGGCGTTCTCGTTGCCGTTGCCGTCCTAGTTGCTAAAACACCCCGCTAAAGACGCGCACAATACGACTTATGCGTCCAGATGAACTCTCCCTCGAAATTCGTCGTCCAAGACGAATTAGGAAGGATAGTTCGTCTACACGCATAATGTGTCTTGTGCCCGTTTTTATACTAAAGGTGCATAACCAGTCGAAGTACATATGTTTGCCCAAAGTCGTCCATACCGATACCGTTTAGTCTAAAAACGGCCAATTCGTCAAAGGTAATCTTTGAAAATTTTCAGTCTTGAAAGACGCATTTTGAGAAAACATCTCCAAAGAAAGAGAGCTACATCTCAAGCTTGTCTTAAATCATTTTTTGGACAAACAAAGTTTCAACAGGGGTTAAAAAAACAAAGCTACTAACTGAGCTGACTGAAATATTTTTCCGTTGCCATGGTAGCCGCAGATGGGTTTTCTGTACCTACTCATGGTTAGCTATTTCCGCATTTCAACTCGGTCATTTGGCGGTAAATATTTTCTAACTGGTAACTCAACTCTCAAACAATGAAGTAGACATCACGCATTTGTAAGGTCAGGCTTCATCTTTACCAGAAAGAAAAACTACCTCACACAGGAAGCTCGGTTATTTGCAAAACAGATGATTTACCTCCTGGGGAAGCGCTAGATTTCTATTCAAAACAATAAAGAAAAAAATGTACCCTATCTGATCCACCGCTGAGAGCGGTGCCGCATGTTGCATGATGTGAAGGCTTCTTAATATTTTTTTTGGAAAACATGTTAATGATTAAACCGTTTTGTGGGGAGCGAAAAAATATATCCGAACTAAATTATCATATGTAACAGGATATCGCTCAGTCGTAAGTTTTTTTTTTTAACCAAAGGACTGATTTTCCTCTCTTGTTGGCAATGAAACCGACTAATTTGTTCACTCTCAGAATTTGTTGTACAATAAAGTCTTGTTTTTAGAAGCGGCCGGAGAATAATTAGCTAGCAATAAAAACATGTATGTCGTCTGTTCTCCACGAAAACAAATCAGAAATAAAAAAAGCTTGTCCTTCGTAGATTGTTGGGTAATATTAGCACGTGGGAATTGTTACGATCCCTCCAGAAATGCTGTCAAAGTTTGTATAGATTCTACCATAGACTCAAATTACTCGAGCCAATCTTCACCGCTTAAGTTTCAATTACACTAGTATCGCGATGACTTTTAAAAACTCATTATTATAGATGTAAAAGTTCACTGTCTGCTCATGTTTAATTTGAAATATTCCGTTTTTAATGTCTGATAGAACTGACCTAATTCGAGTGTCGCTTGATCGTCGTTCAGGTAGCATGCTGCTAGATGAAACCAGATAAAACTGACTTATTTTTGTTCGGGTAGCAGGCGAAATACAGTTAATTATTTATCAATTCTAGGAAACGGACGTTAATGTACCTTACATAATCATACCACTGCCAACAAGCGATGAACATTTTCCTAGGCTTTTTACATGGACGACGGAGGGATTTCCTATCACATATAACCAACATGTTAAGTTCCAATATATTTTCCTTTCTTCACAAATTTTCCCCGTTTTAAATACACATTTCCTACGTGGTTAATTGTTTGTTTTTCAAGCACGCGAGACTGTTTTCGTTGTCGGTACACTCGAAAAGCGCTTGATTTTTAAGTCTACTTAGGAGTCGTGATGAGTCAAACGTTTGGAATAACTACACTCTTTTTTATTATCTTGTAGGTAAGAACGGTGAGCTCCATTCGATTACGAGTATAACATACCCAGGCCGAGAGGCAGTTAAGAACGTCTTTATTTCGCTCGCTCAGTTTTTTAAATAAGTAGTATACTATGTACACCTGGACTTTTTCTGCGTTTTCGCTGCAAAATCTGGTAACTGATGTCGTGTAATGAACGTCTATGTTCAATGCTTTTGGTGTATAGAGTTGGTTGGCGCGACATTGTGTCTATACCATACAACTTTTAAAAACACCTCAAGAAAAGTTTCAGCTTAAATCACAAAAAAAAAATACTACTGAATCAATAAAAATAAGATCGTTGAACCTCAGCTCCAAAATGTTATGCATTTATGCAACTGCGTAACTGAGTGTAGCGTCACGGGTTCTAACCCCGTTGAAGTCATGAATTTTTTTTTCAGGCTTCTTTAAATAGGTGCATAAATTGTGTTCACAACTGCGACGATCATCCTTACATCCGCAGTTCATATATGATTTATTTCAAATATTTCATTCACATATATCATTGGAGTCGAAAAGGATTCTAAGATCCTCCAAATTTTTTTGGTCACATTCTTGTAAAAGTGTCAAACTGCGCTGTGTTTCTTACAATATTCAGGAACTATGTCATACTTCCCAGAAAAATTCCCGAGTCCCCCGATACCCAGCAAAATCTCCAGATTCTCGAAAGAAATTTTTTTTCCCCGAAACAGGCCTTGAAGACCCAGTATTACCCATTATGCTTCACGCGCCTCTGTTGCTGTTTTGGTTTTCACGGGAGCGAGGCGAGGCGTCCATTGTTTTCGAGCGCGCAGTGCATGATGAGCGATACTGGGTCTTTGAGTTGTGACAGAATAGGCCATTTCCCAGTTGATGTCTGCCTCCTCTTCAAAGCGAGTCTAAGTGCAAAGTTTTTGTTATGAAAATTAGTTTTCATTCATATGTAAAGTAGAACTAATTACCATCACAAAAACTTCGCACTTAGACTCGCTTTGAAGAGGGGGCAGACATGAAGTCGGAAATGGCCTATTGTCACCCCCAGTACATTTTGGAATGCATAAACGCCGATGGACAATTTACATTATCAACTCCATTGATAAAACAGCCAAAGTTTCTTGTCGAGTAAACCCTCAGAGCACTGACATACCTGTAGCAGCTGTAGGTGATCGAATTTACAGTAATAAGGTCGGACTTCACTCTCCATTATATGTTATTATATGGACACCAAGAGAGGATGAGGTACTTGTCATAAGCATGCCTTCACAAATGTTTTACCACAGCCTTAAACTTGACGTAATTCAATGCTCAAGAACAATACTCAATTCGTGGCGGGAAAATGAGGAACCTTTCTTCGAATAGTACTTCAGCTTAATTACCGGACTTAATACGCGAAAACACAACAAACGTGTGCTTTTGAATGATCACTTATAATTGCTTTTGGCGTGCGATCTCCGTTTCTAAAAGTTTTCTACAAGTTTCATTTAGTTCAAAGCCAAGACGTTTCAGCCGACGTTAGAATTGCAGGACTCAGTTCCATATTTGGTGGCATCCCTGTGAATCCGAGCGGGTTTATGACGTAACGGTGAGGCACGCTTATACTGCAGTTTGTCGATTTCAGTCCCGAATTATGGGGCGCGATCCATTGAATCAAGATTCAAAATTTCCGGAAATTTTTGCTCGAAAGTGAATGGATCGGCTCGGTCCAACAGGAAAAAATTCTGAATAGGCATCAAACCACCCCTCCCCTCCCATCAAATTGAAAAGTCCACTTACAGCAAAGCCTGCTGGGATACTTGTTTCTTCCGAGTGACGCAAAGGCGAGCAGACCTCATGTCCGGCGATCTAGTCCACTTTTGAAAGAAAAACAATTTCTTCAAAAGTGTGGGGCCTCCTCGCTGTTTCTCCTCGACTTAATCACCTTTTAGTTCTTTTTTCCTCTTCTTGGTAATTACCACCAATTTCCCCGCGGAAGTTCGCGGTAATTTCAAACGACACTCTTCTTATCTTCTGTGGAGTCGGCCATTTTCATCTTATTTATTATTCGTCCGTCGACGAATTGCTTTTAAAACCGTCTTTCTCCACAGTCATTTTCCATCAACTCAAGATATTTCGCCTTAACAAGTCCTTGAAGCGTCGGGATGGCACAAAAGACACCGGTTAGTTTGATGAACGAACTGGCGAAAGCGAACAAATTGAACCCAGATTACAAAGTTATTGACGAAAGCGGACCCGCTCACAAGCGAACCTTCACTGTGCAGCTGACTCTGGGTGATGTTGGCACGTGGGAAGGTAAAGCAACGAGTATCAGAGGTGCCAAACATGCTGCTGCCGCTTTAGGATTAGACAGATGTGGCCTTTGTATGCCAGAAGTCGAGAAGCCTAAGGTTCAACAAGTCAATGTGACCCCGACTGTTGAACTTAACGTCCTGGCGATGAAACTTGGCAAGCTTACCCAGTACCAAGATCTGCAACCCAAGATTCCATCCTACCACCCTCCAGTGAACATGGGTTACCAAGGCCTCCACATGCAGCACCAGATCCCAGGAGTGCATCACACTAGTAGCCCGCGTTCTCGATCCCCTTTTGGCATCCTACATCCATACCCTGGACAGGAGAATCATTACCGCCCCTTCATCCAAAATGGCTACCACCCCCGCTCTGCGCCTCCACGTTTACCAAGGATCTGCTGTGTCAAGCTGATTGTTGGTGACCAGGAATTCTATGGGGAAGGGCAGGATAAACAAGCAGCACGAAAAAATGCAGCATTAAAAGCAGTGAGGGTCATGCGGGAGGAGCTCACATCAGCCGGAAAGAAAGGAGACTTAAACAAGCCTGATGATTCAAATGCAGCCATTCAGAATGGTGGTGAAAGCACTATTGCCCAGTCAGAGACCACACTGAAAAGCAGTGTCGCTGACATGAAATCTGAGATCAGCCAGGTGTATGAAATAGCCTCAAAAAGAAAGCTGCAAGTTGGTTTTGAAGATGTGAAAAGTAGTGGTCCCCCTCACATGAAGCGCTTTGTGGTTAGTGTCACCGTAGGTGAATTTGTGACTATGGGCGAAGGTTGTAAGAAAAAGGATGCAAAACAAGAGGCTGCAAAGAAGATGCTTGAGGAACTGCAAAAATTACCAGAACTGCCTTCACTAGATGTAAACCTCAAGAAAACCGGGCGGTTTGTTCGCCGTGGACCTCGCATTGCAAAGGACAAAAAGCCAAAAGGAGAGATAGATCCAACTTTAAACCCTATCAGCATCCTTGGACAGATTCTTCAGCGCAGGCATGAGCAGCCACCAGTTTATGAGCTGCTTCATGAGAAGGCTATCTTGCATGGACGAGAATTTACCATGCAGGTAACAGTTGGGTTACACAAGGCAAAGGGTGCTGGTCCAAATAAGAAGGAAGCAAAGAAGAAAGCTGCAGAAGCCATGTTGCAGCTGATTGGTTTCCGCTCTGCTGAAGGACAGTCGGGTAATGGCCAGGTAAGCAGCACTCAAATAATTTATTCCATACCAAGGCTGTGCTCTAAGAAAAGTAGTTGGGCGCCCAAACATCTAAACCCTTGAAATCCAGGGCACCCAGCATATAAGTTTGGTGCAAAAGCTAATATTTCCTGGTCGCCCGATGGCAAAAGTAAGTCGCCAGGGGCGACCAGGCGCCACTAGAGCACAGCCCTGCATACAAATTCTCCCTACTACTGTTTCTATATTTTCTACCCAATTGGCTGGGAGAAGGTGCATTAAAATCAGTGTAGACTGGTTTGGAGAATCGTTCTCTTTATTTATGTGTGTATCACAATCGTTCAATAGTTTTGAAGTAGGCAGCTTTGTTGTTGAAGTAGGCAGCTATTTTGCTATCTTAACACTATAGCAGAGCTCAACCCTTTGCAACCCTGGTGTATGTGACTGGGTTAAGCTATTATTTTGAGAGTGGAAATACAAACAACATAATCGTTTAAATTTGTTTCTGATTTCATATTTTTCAACCCTATTTTATTCTTAACTTCTTGACCGTATAACATGATGTTAAGTCTCTTTATAATTTGCCCATGCACCATATCTTTCTTTTTAAAAACTGGGAATTTTCAATTGCAATAATGCTTCAAGTTTGAGTGAAATCTCTGCATGGCTTTGTATTTTTTTGTGCCAAATTTGTACTATCAATGGCAAATCTACCATATCGTTCTAAAGTAAGTTTGCAGTGGTCTCTAAAAACTCTCAAGATGAGTCACTCCTTGCATAATAATCAATGAGGCAGCAAATTATCCTTTGTGAACTGATTTAATCCACAAGACTTAAATATCATAATTATCAGTCCACAGATGAATAGGCTACTTTTGAAATATCAAAATTCAGCATTATAGGGAGGCCCAGAGGACAACAGCAAGGGAAATGAAAGTTATATTAGGGAGCTTAAGCAACGAGGACAGCAACGGCAACGAGAACACCACAAAACAATAGGCTTTATGAGCAAAAACAATCGCTCTGCACGTGCGTTTTACAGTTTTGTACATTTCATTGCCGTCCTCTACAAAACAACAACGTCAAATGACCAAATTTTACGTTTTCTCGAGAATGTGAGCGCGTGACGGCAAGTTTTTCTTTCTTTTTCTTTGCTTTAACACCGTTCACAGTAATTTAGACACTGGACAGCTCACCAGCATTTTTCATGTTAAACAAATTGGAATAATCACGAAAAAGTTACGAAAACGAGAAGTCATATTTTGAAGTGACGTTCTCGTTGCCGTTGCCGTGGCCGTCGTCGTTGCTTAAGCTCTCTATTAATTCTCTTTGACATAACTTTGCAATAGCCCTTATTCACGATGTCAGCCATCTTTGTGGGCTCTTAGGTGTTGTCTGGAAAATATTAGGGTCGCGTGGTCACTCGGGGCAAACAGCATTCAGAAATCTTTAAAAATTCGGAAAAACCTGACTTAACAAAGCATTGTTTGCATCACAACCAACTGCGAATTTACTGTTTGCCCCCTGAGTGACCACATGACCGTAATATTTTCCCGAGAACACCTAAGCGCCCGCAAAGATGGCTGACATCGTGAAAAAGGGCTATTGTTTCTACTGTTCTTGACCTCTGGGCATTGCTATTAAGCTGAATTTTGTTATTTCAAAAGTAGCCTATTCATCTGTGGACTGATATGACATCAAGTCTTCAAAAGTACCTTATTGGATGACAAAGTTTCCTGATTTGTGGTTTCATCTCATGTTTGAATATTTAAGCCTCCTCAGAGTTGTGTTTTAAGCCACCAGAGTGAAACTGTTGCAGGTGAGATGGTGAAGGCAATGACAGCGTTCCTCTTCTTTCTTCTGTAGGGAGGGAAAGGTGCTGGCACCGAAAAAACAGATGCTGAACTGAAGGGAGCTTTCAATGACACCTCTTCCACTAGCCAGCCAGCCACCATTCTTGGTAGACAGCTAAAACCTGGGCTGCTACCAATGGTTCCAGAACTTGCAAAGCAAACAAGATCAGACATAATGAATGCTATGGTTGCACCCATTGCTCAAGTGAAACAAGAACCCAAGGTAAAAGCCACTGCAAATTAGTTCATATTCCACCAAACCTTCCCATCATGTGCTCAGAGGTTTCAATAATGCAACCAGTATGTACAGTCACTGATTGACATTCTGCTCATAGCCATACGCAGAATGTTTGCCATGTGGACCTAGTTTAGTGGTCTAGTTTCCCTTGAGTGTGCTGTAGTTCAGTGGCAGAGTTTTTGAATCACGATGTGGGTTATAAAGGGCACTAGTCAAAACAGTACAGAAACCCACAAAGTAGTAATTCAGGGTTGTCAAAAAGATTTTATATAGGAGAATCTAGGAAAGGAAACCACACTCAGGGTAACAACACCATTTTTCTCCCTACATTTTCTCTTTTTACTGGAGAATTTTAGACTGCAAAACTAGGAAAGTAGCCGGTAATATCAACGGTCCCCTTTCAGGGTGCCTCTACACTTACTATAAGTTGATTTATTAGTTCATCTAAACTCAACATTGTCAATCAGGGAGTGTGAAATTAATCATAAAAGTGCTAAGTGTTCCAAAGACCTATTACCTGCATTAAGTGTGCTGTAGCCCAGTGGCAGACTTTATTTAACTACACTGCAGGTCATAAGGGACACTAGTCAAAACAGTAAAAAAACCAACAGAGTAGCCATTTGAAGCAATCAACATATCCTAACTGCTTTAAATAACCACAACTTAATGAATGGTTAGTGCTAACTGTGCTTCGAGCAAGTCAGCCCTGGTTGTTTGCTTCTGCAAGTAGAGTAAAGACCTATAAAGCTTCAATTTGGTGGGGATTTGAACTAAGGATCAAGGAATACATGTATGTCCATTTATATTATTATAACTGATGTTAAAAATAACTACTATTAATAATTAAAATTTTGGGGATGGGGCTGGCTGAGCAAATTTGGTGGTGCAGCAGGATGGGTGATGGTTCACCATTCTGACCTTGTTGTTGGTTCAAACCAGTGGCTACAGTGTTTTTTTTTCTTACTGCAAAGTTAAATTTCAGTTGTTTTAAAGGCTGAAAAATCTTTAGTGACATACTTTGAACACTGAATTGTTGTCAATTCCACTTCAATCCCATAACCTATTTTGTTTTAATCTGATAGGACCCTGCTGTGCAGGGGGGTTTGAACCGAGCTCCTGGAGCTCCTGTTGTGAAGACAACACCTCCCGTTTTAACAGCTGTTCAGAAACTTTTGCATCTAGCTGAGGTGGAAGGATTCAGAGTTCAGTTTACAGACTATCCTAAGGTGAGACATACTCTCTCTTTCTCTTATTATGGCTACACAGAGCAGCAGATTTTCTCATCAAACAAAAAACATGCAGTTAAGGATGAAAAGGCACTTCCACTAGCTTATTGGACATTTGTTGTGA
The DNA here is from genome assembly GCA_948470475.1 of Galaxea fascicularis. Taxonomy (NCBI): domain Eukaryota; kingdom Metazoa; phylum Cnidaria; class Anthozoa; order Scleractinia; family Euphylliidae; genus Galaxea; species Galaxea fascicularis. Next base: position 4,084,615 of record OX419337.1, on the reverse strand, counting down.
AAAATGTATCCAGTGACTGTACACAATGTAAGCTAGGAGTTGATATGTTGTCAGATTTTAAAGGAGCCCTGCAATGCTATTTTGTTCTGCTGTAAAATGCTTGGGAACCCCCAAAAATAATGAAGTAGTTTATTTGCTCAAGACTTGTTGAGCAAAGGCAAAATAATATGATTCAGACAAATTTATCAAAGGAGCTGCTGTCTTGCCTCAGACGCTGACAAACTTACTTTCTTTTTCCAAGCATCACTTTGTAACAAGCTTTGGTTCTCTCTGACTTCTTGCTCTACATCACAATCAGATCCCACAAGTGATTACGTTGTACATGCTGCAGCAAGTTCAGAACCGTGTTTACTAATAATAAGTATTCTCTGTATGTAGAAGGTAACATGACCCTAAATCACATCTTTGATTTTTGGCTGTCATTGGTTAACATTATTGAAGCCCTCAATTTTTTTCAGGCTTCTTTAGCCAATTGCATAAATTGCATTCACAAAAATAATGCGAGGATCAGTCTTCATAAATTATGATGTCACATCCGCAGTTCATACGTGATTTATTTCATATATACCACCACATTCATCTCTTTCATGGGAATATATGAACCTACGATTGACCTGCTCCCAACATCAGTGGCTTCATAGCTCAGTTGGTTAATTAGCCTTGCACTGGTATCACAAGGTCATAGGTTCAAACCCCATTGAAGTCCTAAATTTTTTCAGGCTTCTTTATGCAATTGCATAAATAAGCCTGAAACAACTGCAAGGATCAGTCTTAATTAAATTTCACATCCGCAGTTCTTACATGTATAATTATGATTTATTTCATATATATCATCCACATTATTGGGTGTGTTTATATACAGTGTATGGGCTTTTACAGAGAGCCTTACAATTCATGTTATGGGTACCAATTTCATTAATATTCAATTTCTTCACAATGGTATTCCTTAATTTCTAGGAGCGTGAGTACTTGACTCTTGTAACAGTGGCCTCAATTCCTCCACTGACATGTTATGGGTCAGGAGTGACTGTGGAAGCTGCACGTGAGGAGGCTGCTAGCAATGCTTTAAAACCATTGCTGCAGCTCAGCTTGGACCGCTCCAGTGCATTGAAGTCTTTGGAGGAGGGTCAAGGTGAGGAAGAACTGTTTGCGTCTGTTGACATCCAGAGATCTTGCAAGTGGGAATGTGGAGTTTACACAGAAGGATAAGTCTCCTTGTTAAAATAAAACTCCCAGAAATATATGAAAATCTAAACTATAAATTTATGAATATATTGTTGGTTAGAATAAGTCTATATTGGACAAACATTTGAGATGTTAATAGTTCTTTATTGCATGAGTATGAATGTTCTATTGCATGAGTGTGCTATGAAGGCTATTCCATAAATTAAAAAAAACTTGAAAACAGCAGTTCTAAACTGCACCATTTATTATTCAAAGAGTAGTGTTAAGGGTAACAAATTGTCAGGATCTTAAAAACTGGCAAAATTGAACTCTTTTGTGTGACAAATCTCTTGAAACTTCAAGTATGTCTTGATGACCATCATCATTGTCTTTGCCCTTTGTGCCTAGTGACACATGGTCTTTTGCAAGTTTTGCACATTCTTAAACCTGATTCTAGTCTTATACTGCAGTCTTGGTGCTTGTGCTCCATTCTTCACAGCATCAGCTAAGTTCCTTTCAGCTTTTACTGTTTCTGGTCATTCTAGTCAACATGGACTCTGAGATCACTGCCTTCCAGTAAAGTGATGGTCCATAAGAGAGACGTTCAGTCTTGAATCCAAATTTTATTGTATTTCTCCTCACTTTTTTTCTTTTTTTTTTTTTGCTTTTGAAGGAAAAAAGACATCAGGGCCATTTATATCAGGAAAATAAGCCACACTTTTACGAGTCAAGGCTTAAATAAGACATGAATGGTTGCACAAGCAAAAGAAAAACTTGAACTTGTGCAGTGCGAGTTTGTCTTACATAAACTCCAAACAAACTGCAATACTGTTATAGGAGGAGTTTCGTCTTAATATTATGAGCCACGGCTTATTTAAGCCGACTCAAAACCCACATCTCATACAAGCTGTGTTTTATGTAAGCCGTGACTTGTGTAAGACATGAACAGGTTGAAATGTACTGTTTATATTGTTCATTTTGGCAGGGAGTATGAAGCCTCAAGTAGCTGTCAGTGATGAGGTCATGGGGAGTGAGGAAGGAAGGGAAATTCAAACTAAGAAGGACTAATGTATGGTTGAATGCCTGGAATCCATAGTTAAAATGATAAACCTTTATTTATCTTGTCTTGGTGCAGGTTTCAGTTCGTGATAAAACTGTTCTTTGTCGGGTTGTAGAATTACAGTATAGCTAAAAAAAAAATGACAAGTGGCCACGTTAACACTCTTCAAATGCGTTAGTTAGAAATGCATTAACACAAGTGCATTTATGTATGTGTAACTGGTGTTAAATGGTATTTAAAACCCAAGTGAAGAAACTATCATTTAGATGAATGCGTCTGAGCCTCTTGCTGTTGCTGCTTCCCATTCCACACTTGTACAAATGCCAAGCCTTCTTGCACCAAACTCTTTACAAGTGTGTCTTTGTAAAATGACCTGCTGATGTCAGAGGATCAACTGTGTATCACTTTTAAAAACCATTGTATTAGCAGTAACAAGTCACTGAACTGTACAGCCAACATTGAGTTTACTAAACATTAACCAAGATCAGTTTTAATAATTATAATGCCTCAGAGGAAAACACAATAGAGAGGAACTTTATCGTGAATGGTGTGGACATAATTATGTATAAGAACTACATGTAGACAATGGCAAATGGTTTTGTTTGTTTGTTTTTTCAGTGAATGATAGTTCTTTCTTCACTTTCCAAATGTTTTGTCAAACAGTGTGTCAAAATCACTGTTACAAAGCTTTTGTTTAGGGTGTAGCTCAGTTGAGAAACTGTTAAAAATCATTATATTCCTAAATCGGCCAGGCCTTTCTTGCGCACAGCATAGTGCCCGTTAAGTTCCAAGGTGGAACTGATTGGAGAGATTTATTTCTTAATAATTGGTAGTTTTGGTGTTATAAGGAATGAGAAAATCAAACTTAAATTAAAGATCTCAATTATATATATATATATATATTTTTTTTTTTTTTCAGATTTGCAGTTTTGAATGATAATAATTCTTAAAAGCTGTTGCATACTCTATTCAATCTCTAATGAAGTGTCTCAGTTTGCACTTTTTGAAACGTTTTTATAGGCTGGAATGTGGGCAGTTTCTTTCAGAATTGATGATCATTCAAACTTCTATCAAAACACCAGGTGTAGTCAATCGATAGAAATCAATATCAGTAATCAATGACTGATTAATAACAATTATTGAAATCAGTAATCAATTACAATCAAACTCACAGAAACAATTTATCATGGATTGCTATTGATGGACACATGTTTTCAGTCAAGGGGAGCTGCCAGTCAACATGAAATTCAATTTTGTAGCATTCAATGTCAAAAGATTCTTATTAAATCACTTGGTAACCTATGTTATCATTATTGTTTTAGTCCTATTATTATCAGTTTGTTGATAAATTATTAATTTTGCAAGACCATTACTGACATATCCACCATTGAATGATTGCAGTAAAAACATAGAAACAACAGTGTCAACTTTTAACTTGCAAACATTGACAAAAATAGTAAAACAGTTTTCAATAAAAAGTGATAAGAATCGATAAACCAATTATCCATTTCCATAGCAAATCTATATTAATATTGAACTCAGAGCTTTTTTTATTGATTTATATTGAGTGTTATTGGAAGTCAATATTAATCAAAGGTTGATATCAATTGCAATTGATCAGATTATTGAATGACTACACCTGGAAAACAATATATCTGCATACATCTACAGACAGCTAAGGTGGCAATTAAAAAAGGAATGTAATATTGCTGGTAATATAAACCTATAACCTATATTAGTAAAATCCAACTAGTGGTCTATTACCAATGCTGCGTTCTGATTGGTTGAGCTACTAGTAGGCCATTTGTTATAGCCCACTAGTAGAGAAACCAAAACAATGGCGGCTGAATCGCGTTTTGCTGAAGTTTCGGATGAGTATTTGAGCTCATTATTACATAACTCTATACCAAAATCTACAAAGGAGTCAACTAAATATGGAATGAAGATATTTAACAGTAGGAATGCATAAAATAAATTTGAACTGTTGACAAATGTTACCGTAAATTAAATTTGACTCCTTTTGCAATTACGATTTCTATCGTCTTTGTTTTGGTGGCAAATAAGAATTAAAGTCTAGCTTTAACTAGCGAAAGATGTTTTGTCTCGATTTTTTTTGGACCAACTAGTTGGATTTTACTAAAACAATTATTCCTCTCGCCCTCATGGCCTCTGAGTCAATAGCCCATTCAGCCTTCGGCCTCATGGGCTATTGACTATTTGAGCCCATTCGGGCTCGAGGAATAATTGTCAATTATCATTATTTGGCAATTTATCTCCACAATAAGTCCTGACTGAGGTAACTGCTACTGTGCTTGCCAAGTTGAGCTTGAGTCGACTTGATAGTCATATGAGTGTAACAAAGACTTGGGAAAGGCAGTTCACTCCAGAAAAGATGGAAATTCCCAAACATTCTCCCCTTTTCCGTTTGAAGCAAAATCATTTGAAAATATACTGATTAATTAATTTTTTTTCAAACCATGCTCATTCTAGTTTGGTTTTCTTTATCTTTTTCTTTATCAGACAAACCTCCACCATAGGGAGTGTTCAAAAAGACCAAGTTTTCATGCAAATGGTAAATGCGCTGTCGCTAGCCAAACCACTTTGACAGGAAGAGCCTTCACTCTTAAAGCAATCTATTTCAACCTTTTTTGTCCAAATGGTGAACTCTTGTTTTTCGTAAAAACCTTAACAGTGGCATACCGTTAACTAACAATGCCAGGGGCTCGTGATATCAAGCAATTTCAAAATTGGACGAGCTTGCAAAGTAAGAGAAGCAGTGTTGGTTACAAGATTCTTAGTTGTAATTGTTGGATACCGTAATAAAAGAAAATGTTCACAATACGTTTATTTCTCTTTTTACTTGCCACACCACAGACAAAATACACCTGCGATCTTGCGGCTGCAAGGCGCGTGAAAATATGGTTGCTAAATGCGAACTTGTTCTTTAAGGAACCTCACCAGTTGACTAAAGGTCCACTAAAACAATATTTGGCATTTGGGCTTACAGACACTGGCCTTATTCGTTGATGAAGTCCGAGTTTTTCAGATTTACGGGGTCTTCTTCCGGGCATGTTCTCTCGTAAATGAAGTCGGTGACGCCCCCCCCCCCCCCCCCCAACATAACTAACTCATCAACCTTCATCGTGATGGCAATGTTGCATTTGGATGTTGGCCAGGTAACAAAAATTTGTTCACATCGCTTAAGGGCCAGCTTCAACTTTTGTTTGTGAGCTGGACCATCCAATATTGCAAATACGATAGTAGTTCGGTGGTAATTCAAAATATCATAGATGCTTGCATACAAAATATTAAGCAATCATTGCCATTTCCATGCCAGTACCATGTCTCTGTGATATCAAATAACAGAAACTGGGACGAGAGGTGCGTGATGGCATCTTTCTAGCAGTATCAATTTATTGTATTGTAATTTATTTAAGCTCAATAGTGTGAGGAGTTGTTGTCCAATCTCCCGAGCCACGGTCTCATCTATTAAACGTTTGAGCATTCTGGATCGAATTGGAATTCAGCAGTGTTGGTTTTTGAGGAGGGGAAAACCGGAGCACCTGAAGAAAAACCTCGCAGAGCAGAGAACAGAACCAACAACAAACTCAACCCACATAAATTATGACGAACCCGGACAACATTGGTGTGAGGCGAGTGCTCTAACCACGGTGCTGTCCCTGCTCCCCCATGGTCAAAGGGTCTTCACATGGCGTACATGAAAACTTACAATTCCATTGAGTTTTGTACAGTACGTATCGGCTACAAAAGTTGTCAAGAGCATGTACATTTATTGCATTTGAACTTATGTTGGAGGCTCCAGTGTAAAACAGGGGTATGTTTATTGTTAAAAAATGGTTTGGGAAAAACAGTTGATACACTTTATCATGTCTGAAATGTGGGCGTATAGTTATTATTTGTGATTTGCATGACCACATCAAGCAAATTAGCTGAACTGACTTGAGCCCAAATCTGAACCAACTGAGATAACCATCAATGATAAAAATCGTTATTTTGCCTATTTGAAGCACCAGCGCTTTAAATAGAAGCCAGCTACTGCCTGGCTCCCGTGGCTGAGTCTTCGAGTCTTTGGCTACTTGGACATTTTGATCAACAAATAATACTTTGAAAATGTAACTCTTGAAATGACCGCTTCAATTGCCACAGTCGCCTACTATCACAGGGGCATACACCTGCTACAAATCTTATGGAAAGCCCTGATTTGAAGGCAAACAAAACGAATCGACCAGTGTCAGATTATTGGGCTTTTGGACAGAGACAAGTATCAGCTAATTTGCCAGATTTAAGCTTTTAGACCACAATAAACCACCAAACTACTACATTATTTATTACAAAGTGATGATGGTCAAAGTACAGTAAACTTAGATACTTTTATTCTAAGACCAAGTCATCACTCACTCTGACCTTTTCCACTGATCCCAATTCAATATTGTAATGTCAAGGTTTGATTAACAAAAAACTGATCAAAATTGCAAATCAAATGTAACCAAAATAAAACTAATTAACAAGTCACACCATAATTATGAACTGGAAACTTTGAATACAGATTCGTGGTCTTTCCATGAATATGATCGTCCTCTTAAAAAAGGTATTTAAAGCATTGTTAGTAATGAATCACATCAGTATAAATAGAAAATCAAATTTATAATCCTCTTCTGGCAATTGATTAAATAAATATTTGCAAGAAATGCACTTCCAGATATAAAACACTAATTATCTCTGTTGTTATAGTCACCAACAGCAATTAAAACTACATCATGTTGAGTACTGTGTGGAAATACTTAAAGACATTGTAGGTATAGTGTTGTTATCAAATGAGTGTTGTAAAGTCAAAACCAAAGAAATTCAGGGGGTTTATTAGAAGCCAGCAACCAGCGAAATCTGCAGCATACTTTGTCATAATTTACCTCTCATCACCACCCACTTTGTTTAGATTTTCACTCAAATTATTAAAACATGTTCATCAGGTCGCCACCCACTTTCAGGGTTCTCAGTAGTAGCCGGCAACCGGCGAATTATGCCGCCTGTGCAGCGTTGTTCACGGGTCCGATTGGAGGATGATGGCTATGAAATTTGCCTTTGTGTACCTCCAGGCTGAAGTTTAGCCACCTTTAAGTATTTCTGGGCTGTCTGACAAAAGACCTACTGAGAACCCTGCACTTTGGTCACCTCAGACGGCTATTCCAAAACATTTTGAAACCTATGCGATTACTTTGACCAATCACAAAAGACGAAGACAGCTCCCATCAGCAAACCAATCAAAATTTGAATGCAACAGAAAAGTATTAATACACAGGAAAATCTGGGTGTGCAACCAGTGATTGGTTTTGCTTCTCACTGGATGAGAAAGTAGAGAGAGTTTTGTCGACCAATCACAGAGCAAAGTAAACTAAAAGCAAAGCAAATTATTACTTTTCACACTCAAAAGTAAACTGCTCTAAATTCAAATTATTTTATCTTTCAAGGCTGGCACAGCTACTTATTATACTCACATTTCACCATTTCACATACAGTGTGATAACTTCTGAATAATAGTGTTACCTAAGCTAATGGCAACATGCTGTGAGTAAGCTTATATATGACTTGCAATTTTGTTAGGTTCTGGCTGGGGAACAATATCTAAAAATACAATCACCTCTCTGTTAATAATAATCTCCTGCTTCTCTGCAGAATGAAAGCTGCATAAGTAAAAGACAATTATGTTAAAGTGCGTTTTCTGAAACCCGGGTCACCCAGACAATGACATCCAATCAGAAGGCAGAACTGAAACAATAGATTTCAACTTTTTCAAATCCAGCCAATCAAATGTCCAGTACAAAACAATGAAATCTCAACTTGTTCACTGACCGGTGATGTTTACGCGACTAGGGTATGGGTTGGTTAAATGTCAAGCTCAAACCGGTAGTACTTTCATGTGCTTGCGGCTTTGGGAAGAATTATATGCTGCACTCGATTTATTTTAGGTCGTTGAAAACAAACACTGTGTAAGAGTGCCACTGTTAAATATATATTGCCAGAGTGCAGAGTTCAATCAGTTGTCACGATGGTCTAAAGAAGCCTTCAAATGGTCTGTGAGCAGTTTCACTTGTGTGCAGGCTATTCAAATTTACCGCTTTTTTTAAGACGCGAAAATATTCAAACCCTGCACCAGGCACTCTGACAATATAAATATTTACAAGTGGTACTCTTACACAGGTTTTGTTTTCTAAATCAACCAACGACCTAAAATAAATTGAGTGCAGCATATAATTCTTCCTAAAGCCACAAGCACATGAAAGTACTACTGATTTGAGCTTGACATTTAACCGACACCCTAGTTGCGTAAATATCACTGGTCAACAAACAATTTGAGATTTTATTGTTTTGTACCAGACATCTGATTGGCTGAATTTGAAAAAGTTGGAATCTATTGTTTCAGTTCTGCCTTCTGATTGACTTTCATTCTCTGGATGACCCCAGTTTCAGTAAATGCACTGTAACTAGTACATCTTTATGTAAACTATACTTTCAGGTGAGTCATAGCATCCAAACTGCCCTTTAATGTACATGTTACAATTTGTAAAAGCTGGATGGTGAACTGGAATTAAAAAAATAGAATGACACATCTAAATTTTGACATTTGATACCGACCCTATGTGCGTCACAATTCAGGCGAGTGCATTTTTTCATAATACATACAATATTAATAATATTATTAAACATTTGTTATTCTGGGCATGGATTCCTTCTCTTTTTCCACCCTTTCTTCGGATGAGTCAGCAACAGTAATAAACTGTGCCACTGGAACAAATTCTGCCTCCATTTTTTGCTTGGGAACACTGTTTCCATCAACAATTGTTATCTGTGATGCCACATCACTAGGGCTCGAATCCTGCCTGCCGACTCCCTCAGCTGGACCAGTGTTTGGCAGCTTGTAATATTTCCAAGCAAAGAAAAAGGCTACAGCAGACAATGCCTTGAAGGTGCCACCCACTGCTACCATCAAAAACCTTTACAAGTAGTGATATAAAAAATAATTTTTAATAATGTTGTCATGGTCCTTTTTTATTGTCTTTTTTGTTCTGTAAGGGGCTGTTTACATGGAGGTAGGAAGATCCTAGCACTAGGAAGATCCTAGAAGGCGAAACAACTTTTCGTTTGGTTTACATGCAGAAATTTCTGTCTAGGTGGAAGTGGAGAATGAAAGCAAGATTGTCGACCTTTGGCAGCTGAATACTGTGAACACCCGGCCGCCACCATGTTTGTTTTTTTGTCCCTAGTACTAGGAACTTCCTAGCGAAGGCAGTTTACATGGTGCTAGGATGTTCCTAGTGCTAGGATCTTCCTAGCTCACAGCTAGGAAGATCCTAGCACTAGGAAGATCCTAGCACTAGAGCCAAGTACGACCTCTTGCATGTAAACTGAATACAGAAAACATATGGCGCTAGGATGATCCGCCTTCTAGGATCTTCCCAGTGCTAGGATCTTCCTACCTCCATGTAAACAGCCCCTAAGCCTGTTGTGAAAGTCTTGAGTATGTGTGATTCCAGAAAATACCATAACACCCCCCATACTGGGGACTTATTAGAAGGAATGGGGAGGAGGGGGGGAGGGGGGGGCTAAATAGAGGATGTAAGGTATGTTTGCAAAAAACAAAAACAACTGACCTAAACAAATCAGTGTCGTACTCCAAACAATTTCTTTGAGCTCCAGCATCGCATGGGTCCTCTTGGTGAAAACGGCAAGCAGCATCAATAACATACCCAAACACAATTGGTGACGGTATGAAAGCCAGAATACGAACAATCAGTTGGTTTATGCCCAATGCAAAGGATCCTTGGCTCTCTGGTACACACCTTACAATAACAAAAGATAGAAGTAACTAAGTCATTGATAGCAATTTTTAATTTCCATAAAAATTTACTTGACAACTTCAAGGCCCTACAAACCACTCATCAGCTATGATTTGGATAATGTATTAACAGATGAGATACATGTAAATCTTTCCAAACTTTATATGGCACTGCTCTTTCAGGGGAACCCAACAAGCCAAAAACTGCAAATGTGACCCCTCCAAAAAACAATAGGGGCTGTTATTTTGCCATTGTGAATCTTTTAGGCCATGTTAGAGTGACAAAAATTCAAGTACACTCTTTGATCAATGCCAAAAACCTAAGATGAACTACCCTCCATCAAACAGACTGAGATATCTTAGTAAATTCAAGAAACTTGTTGTTGGTTGCCCTTGCTTTTTGTCTTTTATGTTTTACCCATTGGGCAATTCCAGAAAATATCCATACCCAACCACGGACGGCTTCCATGTTTTAACCCCCCCTTAAATGCCTTTGGAAATTCCAGAATGCGTTACCCCCCCATGCCCTCAGAATTCCATAATCGTGAACCCCCCCTACCCTTCGGAATTTCCAGGGTTTTTTTGGAAGTACATTTATGACTTGGCAACGTTTATATGAACAAACGAACATGAATTTATGCCTCCCCAAGGCTGTGATCTAGCGGCGCCAGGCGAAAAGCTTTACTCTTCAGCGACAAGAAAAACCTACCGCGTGTGGCCAGGCTGTGCAACCTTTTTTTAAGTCTTAATTTGGTTTTGTTTTCTTGTGTTGTTTTGACGTTCACAAAGCAAAATAGCTCGAAAGACTGTTGGTCGATTGCCGTCCGGCTGTCCGAATGTAAAATTATCTGACAGGCGTTCCTTGGAAGCGAGGGACAGGTGGGATTTTTTTTTTTTTTTGCCGTTTATCGGGCGGGAGACTGGAGACGGGAGTATCAAGAAATTGCACGTGGTAAATAAGGTACATTTTCAGACTTTATTCACTTGACAAGAAATTCATCAAGGTAAATGTGAAACCCACGTTTTACTATTCACTTCTACGTGTCTGCATGATCAATCGATGCTTGTCTTCTGCTTCCGCGATCATATGTTCGTGGTTTATTTACGAACTGCAAAAGTCGACAACAAGTTTTCAAGGAACTCACTCTACTCTTTCTACTCTAGAAATCCCACCTGTGACCCCCCCCCCCCCCCATGCCTTCGGATTTCCAATTGTTAACACTTCCCCATTCCTTCAGAATTCCAGTTCAAAGAACCCCCCCTCCCCTTCGGAAATTCTAAAAGCCGTCCGTGGTATAGGTATGGATATTTTCTGGAATCGCCCATTTGTTTTTTTAATACAAAATTAATGCAATTGTTTTTAATTAATTTCTTGTTGATCCATTCAAGATTTTCTGTTTCCTAGAAATTTTCATATATCTCAAAACAATACACAACCACTCCAAAATATCACTACCTTTGTTTCAAATTCTTAGAAACTAAGCTTTAATTTTCCAACTTCTTGCCCCAAAATGCCATTCCTCATAATCATTATTATTATAATTAGTTCTAACTACACTTTGCATAGAACCATCTTTTAGTGCATATGAAATTCAAAACAAAATGACTCAATTGCCTTTACTGCCCTAATGAAAGGAAGATGTTTCCTACATTTTTTAAGTCAATCGATGATGTCAACATTAACATAATACAGCATGTAGGCTCTATCCATGACTCAAAGGACTCTTAGAATTTCAGCAACTATTGCTTTTTTTGGTCTGTTTTCCCCTATAACATATAAAATTCAACATAATTTGACGCATCAAGGTTTAGTTCAGCTCTAGCTTTGGCTTGAAAGTAACCATTCACAAAGTCATTAGAGTTGTTAATAGAAGCCCGGACATAGGTACCAGAACTCATATACCGGTACTCTGAACACAGTTCCCGACTTTGGTGTTAAGGTATAAAAAAGGCAAACCAAAGAATCGAAATCTCATGGGAACCCACTTATTTTGAATCCTATACCCTCGGCAGGCCTCCTATCTCTTAAATTAGCAAAAAAATCTAGTCATTAGTAATGTTGATCAGGGTTCTTAGTTGAACCCATATCCTGTAACAAGTTGTCACAGGTGTTACTAGTAAGTGTTACAGCTGCATGTAGAAGAATCACCTCACCTATAGGGTCCAAGACATGGCACCTCAATGACAGCAATAATGGCTGTTCAGCCCTGATTATGCAATAGAATGTAATAATTATTAAATTACAGCAAAACTAACCTCAGCGTTGCTGTAGTTGCAGGAATGTTGTTGGAAAATGTGAATAGCATGAGACCAAAGAGGAAAAACATAAATGGAGCAAGAGAGTTGCACTCTGGCTCACAGCCACTGCCTTGGATACCCCTACTCAGTGGTAATGGAAAACAGCTGCAGTTTTGATAAGTCTACAGTAAAAACAAGTCAATGAAAGAATGTAAGAAGACTGGTCACAAAGCAAATACTTAGACAAGCTAAGAGGAGCTGTAAGGTTCAGTTTGTGATGGTAACATGTACACAGTTAAGTTCACTGGATAGTTCTTTGTAGGCACAAAATTTCACGCCATATGATTCATTTACAGTCTGTCTGAAAGGAGTGTTTTACTTTCTATTCTTTCAAGATTATGCATGATAACTTGTGTATGACTGTTACCCTTTCACCACAGGGCTGAGTTAATGAGTCTAAAATTGAATGATCCAGGGCCCGATTGTTCGAAATCCTAACCCAGGGTTAAATCACCTTAACCTAAGGTTAAATTATTTTAACTGCAGGTATTTCTGTTGTTCAAACGTCGGCTAGTGCTAACCTTGGGTTAAACAGCAGGTTAAATCTAACTCTGCTAGCGAAGTGGGTTAAATCGCTAACCTCGGGTTAAATGATATTAATAGAAGTAGGCAAAACATGGCCAATTTGTTGTTTTGTGACTTTACATGATGACCATGAAGACCCAGGCAGTTCAGAAGACTCGTAGACATCAGTAATTTCAGTGACGACAAATTAAGAGCTCGCTATAGGTTTGGACAGCAGGCAATTCAATACATTATGAATCTCCCAAGTGCTGATGATCTTCATCGTAACACTTGCAGAAATCATGCGCTTCCACCCCGGCAGCAGGTTCTTATTGCTTTGTGATTTTTTTCCAGTGGAAGCTTTCTGCAAGTGATTGGAGACACTGCTGGTGTGGACAAGTCCACCATTTCTTGTGTTCTGATGAATGTGTCAAATGCTTTGTCAAGGAAGCAGAGCCATTTTATTAAATGGCCCACAGCAGCCGAACGTGTTGCCAGCAAGAGTGCATTTTATCGCCGTGGGGCATTCCTTCTGTTATAGGTTGCGTTAATGGAACTCATATTATTCAAGCGAAAGAAAAGAAAAGAAATTGCTTTGCTTCTGTTTCTTGCTTGAAACAAAGTGAGAAACAAAAGCAAAGCACTTTGTTTTCTTCCCATCAAAACGGCAATTTCTGAAGCGCTAAAATTTTGTTGTTTGAGTTTTGTGTGAGATAGTGGAGGAAGTCATTTTGCAGCACTCACAACTTGCTCACCACAGCAACATTGTATGTGTTGCGGTCAAAACATTGATTACCTTACTTGTTGCGTTACCTACGCTTGGTAACCGAGGCTATTGGACATTGTTTCAAGCTTGCTAAGGCATCTTGGTCTCACTTGGCCATGTGGTTGAGCTGTTTCGAAAGTAACTTATCGATCCTAGACATTCATCGTTCTAGTTTTGATATTTTCACTTCTTTATGGATATGGTATAAATCTGTAAGTGGTTTTCAGTTCGTTAGTTTTTCTTGCCGGTGTATTCTTTATGTAGTCGTCAAAATTAAATTACTTTGTTTTATTTCCCAGTTGAACGGCTCATTCAACGCTCGACCACTCACTCGCTCAACACTCAATCGCTTGCTAAACCGTACAATCCCAATGATTAGCTTGGATTCTCGTTGCTTCACCACAATTCAAGTTAACCTTCTATTTGAACATCTACGATACAATATCATCCTGTTTTGAGTGTGTTCGAAGTTAAGCCTGTGATTTGTTGTCTTGAGTAAATAAATCCTACAGTACGAATAGTTTATTATGGGATGCTAACCAAGGGTTAAACGCCCTTAACCTGAGATTAGCTGACCTGTCTTCTAACCATGCTTTGAGCAACATAATTTTAACCGTGCAACAATGCAATTTTAACCTGTCTTTTGAACAACCAGGCCCAGGTAATAATAATTAGAACAACTTTATTTAAGCCTCAAATCATTCTGGCTGAACATGAGTGCTCTACTAATTGGGGAGAGTGTAAATCAAATAAACTCTAAATTAAATCAAAGTGCAGAAGTTGGATGTTTTAAAATTGGTATCAGTATGTCAGTCATTCAAAGTACATCAAAACTATTTTTGATGAAATTGACTGAATGATGTGATTTACTTGGTATGTGTACCTCTTACTAACCTCTTACTATACCTCTCACTAACCGAGTTCGAGGTAGAGTTTTTTCCTGTTCACTTACAGCCCAAGTGTGAAGCATGTAGGCCATAAATCAACTGGAAAAAATGAGGATCCGTAACTTACAGTACAGATTAAGAAAACTAGATAAGTAACACATTAATTTTTATTATATCTCCGAGGTTAATCAAACGCGCAGAAAAGGAAACTTTCTAATTTAGTGTGCCGTACAGCAGAATACGGCTCGCAAAATTGACCTATCACAGCACGCATACTAACTGAGAGATATAGTAAGAGTTATTTTAAATATTTTTTTTTCATTTTTACAGACTAACCTTGTCACCAACTATGTTGTCTCTTGAACAGCCAGCATAACAAGGAGAGTAAAATGTCAGTTGATCTGTTTCTGAACACACAGGTGAAAAGAACTTCACATCACAATTACATGCAGCATTACAGGATGACGTCAAGTTACCGAGTGCTGAACTTGAGCTAAAAAAGACACAATAAAGATCACACCTAGTTAACTCTTCAAACCCTAGGATCAAAATTCAAATTCTCATTTGTTGTCCTACACATTTCCTATAGTACCGGTGGTAGTCAGGAGAGGTTGGTAAAATATGGAGCAAATTAATCTCATGTGATCCTGTGCTTAATTCTTGTGACCACTGTTTTAAAAAGCATAGATATTACAAGAAGAAACTCTTAGGCCTGGTTCACACTAGTGACATAACATCATAATAACATAAAGAAAAGATCAGTTTTATTCTTATGTCGATATATTCAAGTTATTATGTTCCTACTATGTCGTTATGATGTGTTGTTCACACTAGAGACATAACATCAATACAAGGTACTTTTTTTGCTTGCGTGACCTTCCCGTTATGTTGTTATGTCACAAGTGTGAACCAGACTTTATAGGGTTAATGTAATATTTCTTTTGACAGTAGAGCCCTAGCAATCACAAACAAAATGTTCTGTATGTATTTACCGTCTATTTTAGTTATCATTTCTCGGTAATCAACACCTTTAGCTCTTGAGCATTAGTCTACTTAGGGTATAGTGTAAAAAAATGACCTTTATTAGCCTAAGCATAATAATTTATGAGCACAAATTAAGGCTTACTGTGGAACTCTGAAAACCATTTGAAACACTACAAATGTTTCTGAGCATCCATTGCTTTACAAAAGAAACCAATCAGATACACAATGGCTAAACTGGCACAAACAGTAACATTCAAATAAAAATTAAGGGGGATAGTTTTTTAACCTTTTAACCCCAGAGGGGTCTCCCTTTGACGAGTAAAATCGTCTGGCATTAGACAGAGCAAAATCTATAAAGTCACTCTTAGGGAGGAAAGGGTTAATGATATCAAAGTAAAATGAAATGAAATAAAAATTAATTTTTTCAACCCAGCCAATCGCTGACACTAGCAGCATGCATTGTGTGACCGTTACAAGTTCATATAATCAGTTGGCCAATAATAATATTGTTGATATGTGAAAACAAGAACATGAAAAAGTTAATGACAAGCAGATAAAAAGAGACCCTCCTCATAAAGACCATTGACGCTATGCAAAGGGAGAGATGTTAACAGTTCAGTGTTTGTGAGCAGAAGTTTTGGGGAAAGCCCAAAACCACACAGTCAGCAATCAGGCCTAGGGAGTTTGTGCCCTTTGACGAAGCAGGAGAGAGTGCTGGCCAGAGATGTTTCATTAACAACAGACTTTTAGTATCAAAGTTCATGCAATTGTCAGGGATACAGTGTATTTTATAAATTAAGGAAATAAAAAAATTGCTCCTGGTACATTCATTGTTGGGTGAATTTTTAAAAACACTTGGAAAGTATGGGAAGCATCAGCCGCTCTCTGGGCACTTTTCCTGTGTTCTTAAAACTACCTGCGTGCTTACACTAGGAACTCAACAATGCACTCGGCATAATTTTTATTAGTTTGGTTTGGAACTGGACACCATTTGCTCTGTTTTATATACCTGTTAACATATTCATGGGTGACACCAATGAATGCTCTGTTCGGGCAGCCAAAAAACATCCCAAAAGCCCATAATGTTGCTATGCATGCAATGATGAAGCATGCCCTGATGATCTTATCACATGTCCACTTCATCCTTTTGATAAGATAACCACCAAAAAGCATGCCTCCACAGCCTCCTGGTACCACAACAAGACCAGTATATGTAGCAGCAAGACCAGCTGGAACACGAAATTGTGCTTCAACAAATTTGGGCATAAATGTTGAAAACCCACCAACAGCAAATCCTTCAAAGGATGCTGCAAGAGCGAGAAACACAAAAGCTTTGTTCGTCAGTAGTGACTTTAAGGATGGAAGCAGCTGTTTAAATGTGTGAGGGATATTGTTGTCCTGCATATAGTCAGTACAGTCTTGCTTTTCAGAGCGAATTTCTGGTGTTCCAGGGAGTTCTCGAGGAAATGCAATCAATGGCAGGCTGACGAGGGTGGATAACAAGCCGCCAACAATGAAACCAAGCCACCACGCTCCAATAAAGCCAGAGTCTTCTGGAGTAAGCTCCACGCCTTCTGGCTAGAATAACAAGTTGACAATGTTTACCATCAGGTTCAATGCCCGACTACAGTGGAACCCCCAATATAACAACCAGGGATGTAGATAACATTTTTAACAAACGGAGATTATCAGTTCACAGGCAGGTATACAAGAATCTATCATTACAGAGTTTTAAGACCGTAGAAAGGTTTTTCAGCCAGGAAGATTGAATTGACAGGTATTTTCCCAGGCTTCCGGCTGTTATGATAACAGTTAGTTATAAGCAAAATGCAGTTATGACTAATTTGTGGAAAAAGGGGAAAGATTTCCACACAGCCCCATACATTAATATTATTATACATGCATCACTGTCATACTAACCCTGTTCCAAAATAGAGTAGAGTTCGAGTCGCAAAATGCATGTATAATAATGTATGGGGCTGTGTGGAAATCTTGCTGAAAGGGGGCCTACAGAAAAATTTGTAAAATGCGGGGTCTGCTACCACCTCTTCGACTGAGGAGAGGGAGCTGCCGCTCTAAAAGTGGGTAAAAAAAGCACCCAACCCGCAAGGTCCACCAGCTTTAGCTCAGACCACTATTATCCCATGAAAGTACTTCAATTTTATTTTTGGAAATGTATTTTACTAAATTATCATTTTTGGGGGGTGGGTACAGTTTCATCAATAAAAGCAGTTCCCATTAGGCTTTTGTACATTATGCTTTTGTATCCCCACTAAAATGCTCCACCTTAGTGCTCCATATTCCCCACTAAAATGCTCGGTCTCCCCCAAAAAAGTCACTACAATGCTCAGATAATGCTCATTTTTCAAACGGTTTTTCATTAATTTATGTCAAAGTTGTCACTCGCAAAAACGTACAAGTGTTGAGAGCAACAAACATAATCCTCGAAATCATCTATGAGGCGAAGTAGACTAATTACAGTGTATAAGTTTTTTGTGTATTTTGAGTTTTAGGCCCGGTTCAAACGTCGAACTTTTCATGCGCCGAATCAAATCATTTGATTCGGCACATGAGAAGTTTGACGTTTGAATCAATTAAATTCGACAAATTTGATTTGGGTCAACCCAACTATTAAATTCGACCAGCTCAGTCGAATTCAATAGTTGGGTCGACCCAAATCAAATCTGTCAAACTTAATTGATTCAAACGTCGAACTTCTCATGTGCCGAATCTAATGCATCAATTATTTCAATGTATTTTCGGAAAAACATCAAGAGTCACATATAATTCGACGTCTGAACCAACGTCGAATTTTAATTTATTTGATTCGGCGCATGAAAAGTTCGACGTTTGAACTGGGCCTTAGTATTCATTTTCTCTAAAAAAAAAAAGTTAATTCATATTTTACTTTCTCTGAAAAAATAATTTTCCCAGAAAATGCTTCTAAAATGCTCGAATAATGCTCAATGCTTTTGCCTCACTAAAATGCTCGAAAAAATGCTAGCATAATGTACAAAAGCCCAGTTCCCAAAAGGTCACAGCATAAATTAACCCCCAATTTTAATTAGCTTAATTTTTTGGCCATCTCAACACACACTGGAAACTTTGCGACCCACTTTCATAACAAGCCACAGAAAGTGAAAAAAGGATACTTACAGAGGCATATGACACAAAGCAAACCACACTTACTTGCTGGATATCAACATAAATGTTGAGAAACTCGCCTCCTAATAAAAAGCCAATTGCAGGGCCAAATGTAGCTACAGCATACATAATTCCCAGGAACATCCCCGACGTAGAGTGCCGCACATTTTCATCTATGAAAGCAGTTCCCAAAATATACACAGGAGTGGCACCAACCCCAATTAAGAACTCGGCCAGGACAAATACAAAGATGTGATACCAGATAGCACTTTTGCATACCACGTTCGCGGGAAAGGAATCTGATGAGCAAAGATTAGTGATGCTCGAACCAGGTTCGTATCTTCCTACAAGGACGTGTGGAAGGGCGAACAAGAAGCAGCCAATTCCTAAAATAAAGGCGCCGATTCCTAGCCATTTCGGTTTGTGGTGATGGCCATAATAGCTGACGACCACCGCCATGATTGCAGCGGAGATATCATAGCAACTCACTATGAATCCAACTTCGTTGGTTTTCAACGAGAAACGTCTTTCAAGCGAAGAAATGACAACTCCAGAAAACCCAGAAACAATCATACTCTGGGCAAGAACGAACCAGCACTGGAACACAAGGAACCACTTCGGCTTCGCAAATCGCTGCAGAAAATTCGGACGCCAGGTAAGCAGACCACAAGTCGGTGTTGTGTCTTCCCGTCCCATTTCAAATTCGTTGTCGAATCTTTGGTTTTCAAACGTTGCACTCGCTACACTCTCCTCGTCCATTTTGCAGGGATCTTTACGAGATCTCTATCTTCTCACGCTACAGGTCAAACGGGAGATCTGTCAACAACCGTTAACCAATGCTGTTAGTATAAACATGTCATCGCTTAACGAAAGAGCAAATAACCCTTTTCGGTGAAAACCTCGTTAGTGGCGTTATTGAATTAAAAATATGGTCCCACTAGAAGTGCCACATTTTGCTACAGAACCCTATTAATATTCGTCAAGTCATGCTACGAAAGAATGTTTTTGTCAGAGCGAAGCCTCACTTTTTGTTTACCTCAAAGGCTTACAAGCTCCCTTGGGTCAATCAACTGGCCAATAGTTTATCGAGTATTACCACCACAAATATAAGTAATTAAACAACGTTCGTCATCAGAGTAACGCTGACGATCTCCTGACCGCAACGTAAACTTAACTGTAGTCTGGCTTGATTGCGAAATAAGAAAGAAAGACGCCGAGAGAGGATTAATATGCCAAGGAAACCGGGCAAACAATCGAATTGTATTGAGCTTACAGTAGATCACATTTGCCACTTACCAAAGCGTAACGAAAGCATAGGACAATTGTCCCCACTTGGCGAAAAATAATTACAACAGTGGCACTTCCAAGCGGAAGCGAATTTCAATTTCCAACTCTGTTTGCTGAAGATTCCAGCGTTTCCAAGAAGTTGAGCCGTGCATGCTGGGATCGGAAATTCGCGCGGGCATAAATGGTAAGCTGTAACCGATGAGACACTTCAGTCTCTAAGTACGTAAGGGAAGTGTCTTTTCCTTTCAGCGCATCTAAGCCTTGTGAGCCGTGGACGTGGGAGAGGCGAGGACATGCATGATTGCCTACTCGATACACTCTCCGCTATTAAAATCTAGATCTGCGTCAGAGAGAGGGAATCATGGTCACGCAATCTTTTGCACAGGCAGAGCAGGGGAGGGCCGGAGGAATTGTTCCCGGGAGAATGACTGTTTGAGGCGTCCGAAGTACCGGTGCTTACCATTCGACCAAAAATAACGAAAACTTCCCTTGGGAATGGTATTTTCCGATTGGTTGCCCCACCGGTTCCCAGGACACTGCGTTCACCAGTTGTTCATGAGTTAGCTCCAATCAACACAGAAAAATTGCTGACCCCACGACAATTTTATTTGCCATAGAATTGTTAGACGTCTCTAAACTCCAAATAAACCATTTTGAAGGCACTGTACCATCTTATTTTCAGTCTAGAGAAACTGGGATTTCCAAATTTCTGAGAAAAAGGACAACCTCCAGAAACGTTTCGGAAAATTCCATTCGGAAATTTTGGAATTCTTAATTGCGGGCGCGAGACGGATATCACGTGGCAACTCCAGTGTGAACCAGCATCAGGGGCCCATTTCTCGAAATTCCCTAACACTTTTCGGGCCCGAAATTCCATTTCTAAAACTGCGATCTGCTCACTCAAAAAAAAGCTGGTCTTTTATTGTGATTTCGAGATACGAAAGGGTAAGTTGTAAAAAGATACGAAGGAAATTGTGGCATCCGAATTAAATGCTCCTGAAAAGTTACGGGAGTTTCGAGAAACGCGCGCTCTTGCTCAGGATTTTGAATGGGGACGTGCGTCGGACCGCCATCGGCGGACCGTTCGAGCGCCTCCGGCGCCAGTTGGTAGGGGTGTCTCTCTTCGGAGCCATACAAAATTAAACAGCTCTTGTCGGAGCCACAACACAAGGAAAAGTCTTGACCTTCATGAGTTTTGTAACTGAGTGGCAGAATTAATTTTAACGAAGTGTTTCAGTTCACATTACAATTTAAGTTTAGGGTTATTAGTGACTGTTCATCGGATGAACCACTTGATTAAAACTTCATTTTCAATCTACGCTAGTTTGGTTTTTTAACCGGTCCATAATAGCTCGGCCCGGGAGGCGGACCTCCGGCGTTGGGAAGTCGGAGGTGCGAACGTACTCGTCGCACCTCCTCCCCTCCTCACGAGCCTGTGAACTAATAGACGAAATACAATCAAACGAAGTCTAGAAATAGTTTCCGCACGTTTGAAAAACTCTAACATTTTAAGCGTAAAAAGAGAAAAAGGTAGCCTGCAAACAGGCTCTCCGTATGGGTTATTCCGAGATTTGCTTCCTAATGGCGCGCGGTCAAGCTTTTGACTGCGCGCCGTTAAAAAGCAAATATCGGAATAACCCACACGGAGAGCCTGTTTGCAGGCTATTAGGCGCAAATTGCAGCCACGCAGTTTACAATCTTATTTGAATGAATAGTAGGATCAACACAGGTGCCCCCAGAACAGAACAAGTTATAGACCATCACACTGGGGACTGGCGTCCCCTACTCTTTCCGATCAGTGTGTGGGTTCTTTAACGTCCCACACCAGTACTGTGAGACGGGACCTCCGGTTTTACCGTCCTTATTCGAGAAGACTAGAAAATCTAACCATTTGCAGATGTCATTACAAAGGTAGCACTTTCTCCTCAGTTATTTAAAGACCTTGAGTGTTGGTCCGGCCGGGGCTTGAACCCCCGACCTCCCGGTGCTCTACCACTGAGCCAACCGGTCGGCGGCTAAGTAAACTTTTTCCCGCTGTTAAATGACATCAGCTAATGCCAAGTCCAAGTCCTGTCAAATACTGTTTATTCATCTGATTCAAGGGTTTCAGAAGCATAAAATTTCCATTCTGATACCACATGTACAGATTTAACACCTGGCCCTATAAAGTTCCCTTAGACGTTATGACTTAATTGTATATAGAAAGCTGAAGAAAGACCTCCTGACAAAGTTATCGTGTAAATTAAAGTACAACACTTGTCACTCACGACACGTCTAGAATACATACAGCTTGAAGCATGTTTTTAAGCCCTGTGAGAGTCAGAGGAGTGTGCAGTAACAGGACCGCGCAAAAGGAGGGACCCCCTCCCCTCACTTTTTGTGCAAAAAAATTATAAATTTTGTAAAGTGCATTTCCAAAATTGAAGCACTTTCACGGGATAATAGCAGTCGGGGCTACAGCTGGCGGCTTTTGAGGGAAAAACATCCAAATTTATGAATGGTCCGTATTGATGCGTCTTATCTGCTTATGAATCAAACCGAGTTAGGTGTGTTTTAACTAATTCAGAGTCAGTCCCATCTTCTCAATTGAAGAGGCGGGAGTGGTCCCCGCTCTTTGAAAAACTGCTCTGCGGTCCCTTAGTAATAAAGCCAGGCAAGGACGCACGGTGCTTCCTTTTGCTTTAATCCGCATTGTGAAAGCTTTAAAAGAGGAGCGTGACAGGCCACAGGCAGCCCAAACGTACGGTGTGAATGTCCCTCTGCACTGTGAAGTAAGCGGTGTTGTGTTACAATACACTTCATTTGAGCGCTCTACAAGACATGGTAGGGAATTTGAAATAACGTCCAATTCAAACGAGTAATAAAGGATAAATTTGTCCTTCTTTCAATAAAATGAAGAAAATATTTTTACCCTGTCTGTTTTCTGAAGGCCTTCAGATCGATTTCGTTTTTTTTGGTGGAGGTTAACGTTGCTGTTCGAGTCATAGCCGTCATAACTGCGGAGTCCGTCTAATGAAGAATATGAGCCAATGAATGAATGAATGATTTAAAAAGTACTTTTTAAATCATTCATTGAATGAAACAATCTCCTTTTGTAACGCAGTTCAATATGGAGGGAAACTGGGGAAAGGTCTTCGAAGTCGACGACTACAACTAATAGGATAATGCCAGTTATCAAACATGGTTCCTTTTGTTGAGCTGTAATGAAGGTCGAACGTCATCAAAGGACTGTTAGGAGCCGCTGGAAGACCGACGCATTTTTTGTCTGCCTTGCGATGATCCACAGAGCAGTTCCAATATGACAAGGGGACAGTGTCTATCCGAACCATTTTCTGTGCAACATTGCCCGTTACGCACCATTCTGGCGTTTTGTCCTCCCTGAATGACAACCTTATTGGCAGCGTTCCCATGGCTACTGTTCCTGTTAGAAAAAAAAAACGTATCGAGTCTGACTGTTCAACGGATTTGCAAGTAAAGAAGAAGAAGGACTGGGCCTCGATGGGGAGAAGAGAGGGGCCTGAACACTCAGTTGGTTTTTTTTAGCGTTTTACGACTAACGGTTGTCACCTCTTGTCCTTGCGATTCAACTACAACCTCGTCCCCGAGCAACATTTTTCCCTTGGAACGAAGTTGAATCTGCTGCCAGTACAGTACTAACTTGGCCCACCGCTATGGCAAAATAAACAGGGGGTGACAACTCGATCCAACAAACACTATGTGTAACTTTCTCTCCAACCGGAAATTTGGAAGATCCTCTCGATTTTTCCAGTGACATTCTTGCTTTTTTTTTCTGCATTGTCTCAGAACTATGTCATATTTCCCAGAAAAAAAATCCGAGTCTCCCAATTCGCGGCAGGATTTTGTATTTTTCCTGAAACAGGCCTTGTTAGAGTTGTTCCCCGTCTTCCCTCCCCCGTAACATTTGACGTAATTGTCGCTTTTTTTTTCCCCACTCTTAAATATAATTATCCGCCAGTTGCAGGGTTTCCACCCTCTGACTTTCTACAAAGATTATGGGGTAAACATCCCTTAGAGGCCGTGCAGATCCTCTCCCTTTCACTTCAATATAGTCCATTATATAAAGTACCCTGGGAGCAAGGAAAAACAGCAATCACTGGGAAATGTGGCCGTTGTATGTCAGTGTATTGGGGCTGGGCGTCTTCCATTTGGTTAATTGTTTTTGTTCAACTATGAGTGAAGTGATAGTGAAACCGGAAGCACCTTGGAAGGTATTCTAGTAGCACTCAAGTAGTCTTCAGTTTTGTTTCTCGCGCCATCAACGCACTATTTCGAATGTTTTTGATCTACCATTCAGGGAACTTTAAACGAGGTTCTTTTTCCATATGGGAAAAGGGCCTTTTGTTTTAACACGGAAAGTTTGCGGAGCTTCAAAACTAAACGATCTGGTTAAACTTAAAGTGCCCCTTGTTCCTCTATCGCGTTGCTTTTTTTTTTTTTAAGTTCAAAGCAGTGACCGTCGACTTCCGTTGCCGATCATGCACTAGAGGGGCTTGATCGGGTTAACCAACTACATTACCTTTGGTAAAGAATCCATTCTCTTGGAAAAACGTTGACACATGCGCAGAAATAGTGGCATTGTTAGTGACTGTCTGTCCAATGTAGACAGTCAGCTCCGTTGGATATGACAAGGAAATTCGAGGCAAGCTGAAGGTGATTGTCACGTCAAAGGATAGGCGTGCTGCTACACATAAACGTTGAATATAAAACAAGGGTACGCACAGTATCTGGAAACAAACAGAAACTACAGAGATAAGTTGAAAGGTAGACACTAATCATTCTTAACTTTGTCACTCCTTATTACAAACCGCGATGGTAGCGTCCTTTGCCAGAAATTATTCTAATCTCACCAGCGTGAGTGTAGTCCCAATAGCGAACCTATGCTCAGTTGATTAATTGCATATTATCTGTAAACTATATCCTTTACCATTGACATGGTGAATGTTTCTTGCCAATCTGCGCAAGGCACTGGCTTCAGGAATTATATTAATGGGCCGTTAATCGTCGCAACGGCACATCTCTCTGAAGGCTTAAACCTATCTGTAACATTAGGCGTTCAGCTTATCAGTCAATCAAGAACGCAAACAAACAACCAGGCAATAAATAAATCAATGTGACATTTAAGTAATTTCACTCCTATGGCACACAAGGCATTCAAAATTCAAATCATCTTAGGTTTGTGGTTGGTGAGCTGATTTGCTAGTGCGCCCTGAAAACTCTCTTCTTGGTGCTGGCCGTGCTTTACTTCGCTGTTTTGATTTTACATTATACATTATTGACTTACGAAGTCACCAGCATTCACAACCCAATGCCTTCTCCTTCGCTGCCCTATGGGAAGCAACTTTCCTTTTATCTTCTCCAGGGTGTGTACCCTCCTGAACGGCGTTATGCGGTACTGTCCCATAGTAACGCGGAAAACAGTGGTAACATCCCACCCAATATAGTCATCATCAACATTATTATCATTATCATTGTGGCCATCATTGTCATTCTCATCATCCTCGTCATCGTCGTCATTAACATGAACTTTGTACTCAATCTCTGCTTGGAAGTTAAGCCCCAAAACCGACGTCTGAATAACATGGGGATCTTCATGGTTTGGTCGCGGTGTAGAGGACATTAGTTCATCCCATATAATATCCAACTCGGGGGATTTATTTTTCAACCGTTTATGTCTGGTAGTTTTTATGCTGTTGGTTCGTTGGGTCTTCTTAGTTTCTACAGATCGTTTGCGCTTGACTTCGTAACCAAGCCCAAAAGGAGTAAAGCTAGGCACAGACCAGGATGCTTGGTTGTCACTAACAACGTCATCATTTTCATTGCTATCGTCATCGTTATCGTTATCGTTATCGTGATCGTGATCTTGATCGTGATTGTTGTCGTCATCGTTATCGCCATCATCACTTATTTCGTCGTCATTTATGCTATCATCACTTTTATCGTTGTCAACTAAGTCTGATTTCACAAAAGATGACTTTAGAGTTACTTTATGTATCAAGTGTATAGTCTTAGGAAGTTTTGTTGATCTTCCGGTTGAATCTTTGCTTAGTTTGATGAGATCTAACAGGTCATTCTGTGGCTTGTAATTACGTTTTCTCTTTCGCGGTGCAAAATACACCAGCGAAGACTGTTCGACGCTTGGAAAAATCAGTGGATGGCTAATATCGTTATCTTCTTTTACCACGGTCTTCCAGTGTTTCATTACGACTTGAGACTCATCAAGAAGTCTTACAATGCTTCTAAATGTCACAAATAAACCTTTCTTGTGCGATCCGCTTCGCTTCTGATCGAAGTCCTCGCCCAGGGGAATGGTGCCCGATATAGACATATCACTTTTCTTCAACATTCCAGTCTTCTTGTTAACAACGCTTGTTTCATCGTATGACAACTTCCAGGAGGCCACTTTCGACTCTTTACTTTTGCTCGTAGAAAAATTGTCGAAATCACCGGGGCCGGCCTTAGCCATGACAGTCAAAACATCATCTTTCGTGATTATAGTCCGTTTGAGATGTACACGCTCAGGTAAAAATCCTTGTTTTTCAACCACAACTCGTCTGGAAGAACTAGTCACCTTACTAAGAACAAATTCATAAAGTTTGACTTTAATAACGGGAAGCAGTTGGCGCAAAATGTTGTGAACGTAAAATAAAAGTTCGTCGCTCGTTTTGCGTTTTCCAAAGACTTTAAAACGCGTTTGCGCTCCATCGTCGATTTCTGCGCTGGTTACGCGCGTTAGAAACACGAAATCGTTGAAGGAAAGACGCTCATTCTTATCTTTGGGCAAACTCAGAACTATTCCAAACCAGCAATCGCTTCCTGTCCTGTTTACCAGGTGCATGCTAACAACAAAAGACACATTTCGGGTCGTTGTTTCGTCACCCACGATCGTCAGTTCTTGGTTAAATCTATAAACGCGCACATTTCCTTGTTTTAGCTGAACTTCGACTGTGAAATGTTTCAAGTTCATTATGAATAACGCCGAACCCACGGTGGCGATCAAAAGCATCAAAGCCAACAAACTGAAGCAAAGTCTCGCACAGAACGAGGAACGATCTTTATGGAAATGAACCTTGGAGAACTCCACAGAATCATCCATTTCGTCAAGTCTACTGTAAGAGACATCGCTATGCCGTTTCGAAGATAACAGACGCGAGATTCCTGAGCTGAAAACCTTGGCTTCCAACGGATTCATTTTCGATATCTAAAGACCAACGCGGCTGATACGATTAATAACTTTCGCCAACCACGGAATTAAATATTCATGCATGCGAACTGGTGGTTTTAGGTCTTTCTTTAGCTTAGTAAAGGACAACAACTTGCGTTCCTTGTACCACGCTCTTTTTAACCATTTACTTGGCCCTGATATCAAGGTACATGTTGTTCTCTTTGTCCTGGCTTTAAGCCTTATTTCAGTATCATGATGTAGTTGGGAGAATATGCTTCTCATCTTTGGTGATCACTATCTTAGTTCTCATAATGGGCGTTTGACGAAGTGGTGATATAACAGGGATCAATGAGATGCAAAAACGACGTTGTGTAAACCAGCTGACTTCATCGTTGACTGAAAGTTGTCTCTTCACTCGCCCTAGGTGCGATTCTCCTGGGAACAGGACTGAACACGCGAACGCGCACGAAGTGCCTTAGCGTATCCTCGCGAGAAACAATTTTTGCGCGCACTCACATGATGCGCTCTTCTGTTCCAAAGAAAATTAAGGGCTACTCTTTGACCAACTTGGACTTGGAGCTCAGCTCTAGAATTTCTTGAGAAACGACATCGACAAAGAGCGCTCCTCATTGTGGGGGTTAAACTAGAGTGACCAGGGCTCGAAACTGCGACTCACTGGTCACCAATGCGACCAGAAATTAAGCACTAGCGACTATTTTTTTGGAACTGGCCGCCAATAGGCAACTCGCCTCTGGTCCCAAACCGATCAAATTGACCTCCATCTTTGAGAATGAAGGTCATCTGGAAATGGTCACTAGACAGTTTTTGATTTTGTTCCCACAAAATAAAATTTGTCCTCGATCTTAAATTTTCCTAGAACGTATCATACCCATAAGCAAGCAACGGAATAACGCCAAGTACACTTATGCTGGTAGTCTAAAAATCTTGTTTTCATGCGAAGCAAGGTAAAAAAGTAAATGGCGACCAAAATTAATCTCTCTAGTCACCAGCTTGCTCCTGGACGAAAAAGTTCATTTTAGGCCCTGTAGACACAACATGTTTAAGTTCTTCCATGGTATCTTTAACAAAATTGAGCTAATCTTACCGGTATGTCAGTTCATTTTCATTTAAATGTCACTTTAACTGTCACTGTTTCCTCCTCAGCGATCTCAAAGCAATCCTGCCGCGTGCTATCACAAATTTGTGATTTATTATTGTGCTATTTCACTCAGCCTTAACTAAAATAGCCTACCTGGTCTCTGAACCAAAGTGCACAATTCAATTCAAATTGTGATAGAAGTATATGAAATAAATCTTTATGCAATTGTATAAATTATTACAACTGTGGGAATCATTCTTTATTTCTTTTCATCGATAATTCAAACCAGGACCTCCAAGAGGTCAACTGTTTTGTTGCCATCAAACAGACCACTGACAAGCAAACTCAAGCAGAAAAGACATGCAAAGTATATGTACAGTGAAGCGTTTATTTATTTTTAAGCAGAGCCTGTTTTCTTTCCATGCTGTGCTTTAACAACATGCACGACAATCTTCTGTTCCTCAATTAGGAAAGCTCTGACAATCCTGAAACAAGAATGAAAAGGGACTCGGTAAGTTGTTACATTCACAACAGTACCACAGTCATAGAGATCTACCACATACACATATACTTTATTTGAAACGTAGCTTTAGAGGGGGCAGTCAAAGGGCTGATGTGGACCTACTGCAAAGTAGGCTACACCAGTAAATTCTCCTTGAAATAAAAACAAATTTTAATGCAGCAGTATTAGAAAGAACAGGAATCTCTATGATGTGGGCAAGGAAACCTAACCACTTTAATCCGAATAACACATAAGCCCTCCCTTACAATGAGCGCCTAAAAGTCACTTCAACAAAATTGCAAGCTCTGGGTAGTTAGTATTTCACTACATGTACCTACAGTCAAACCTGTATTTAGCGGTCACCCTTGGGTGTTGGAGAAATGACCGCTAAATACAGGGTGGCCGCTTAATACAGGTTGATCAGAAAACAGGAAAGCGAGGAGGACGCCATTTTATATCTCACATTCATCACTAATTGAGACCAGGCAATTTAAAAGATTTGTGAAAATAATCACGGGATTCTCTTACCTGGCAGGTTATTTTGGTATCACATGAGTGAGGTTTGTTTACAAAGTGACCGTTTAATGCAGGTCAAGACAATAGAAACAGCCCGTTCTTTGAGGACTTGAAGACTGTTTCTTTGTTTAATGCTTAAGACAGACCAGTTTCCAGAACTTAGTGATGGTGATAGTGGTGAGCAAGGGAGGGAGACAAAACGAAACGAACCCACAACTTGCCAGTAACATTAGTGTTGGGTCTCTCAGTCAAGTTCAGGGGGTTTTAATTCCTTCCGAGTTATAATTTTTATTTGGTTTACGTAATTATAACAGAAACACTTTCTCGGCCAACACCGAAAGTCCACGATGGAAACGCAACGTACCTCCTGGGCTTCCTTCTCGTATTTCTCAATGGTTCTTTTGTTGATTCCACCGCATTTGTAGATCAAGTGGCCGGTGCTTGTAGACTTGCCAGAGTCTACGTGCCCGATGACAACAATGCTGATGTGTCTCTTTTCCGTAACCATTTTGAGCGCGGTGAAATTTTTGTCCACGAGATGTTACTGTGAAAAGATGAAACGGGAACCAAAGGAAATAAGTATGAGCAAATGATATCAAAGGAATGGTTTTGCTTTGAATTTAAAATAAACATACACACGCTTCTAAAAGAACTTTTTAAGAACATCTTTAACGAAACTAAACTTTCTTGTAACTCTGAACTTCTGAAAATTGAACAAACCTTGAACAGCGTCACGTGTTGGCGAATCCGAACATGCCGGATGTACCTCGAAAAAGCTTCTTTTAAACAGTCCTTGCCACTGAATTATTGACTTTAAGACAACGAAAAAAGAGTACGACAAAAAGCTTATTCTCTCAAAAGGCATTTTGAGATTTTAAGGACGTCAATGGACAAAAACTCTAGAGAAGAAGCCGTCGCGAATTGAGAAGAAACGGCCGCCATGTGGTTTATTGTACTTTGCGAAACGAAATGAAATGAAATCTGTACTTTGCGAAATGAAAATCTGTACTTTGTGAAATAAACATTTCCTTTCTTGCTGCGTCTACTCGGATATTCTAAACAGCAAATTCCCCCCAAAAAAGCCGTTTCGCCTTGCGCGGAATGCGTGACGTTTTCATGGTGTAAACATCTCCAAAAGAACCTTGTCCAAGCCGCTCTTTCACTGCCAGTGCATAACCGCAGTTACAGAGCGGAGTGAAACGATGACAAAGACACAGCCGTAATTAGAGCGGATTTGAGCGCTCAACTTCACGTGTTGCATAGCTCTCTAAGAAGCTACAACACTAAAGAAAGGATAAAGAGACGAATAGTCGCAAAAGAAACACAACGTCTTGCTACAAAACCAAATAACCGGGCCCCGTAATGTACAAACACTACAAGATAAAGATGATCATATTTCCTATCCTTGATAACAAGAGAGAGGCTGTTCTGTCATTGAACGCACTGAAACGAGCCAAACCAAAGCTAGACAAAATGCTTCAGATGGCATATAAAGGACCACAGTCGCTAAACAGAAACAACCAGGGTCAAAACAACCAGGCGATAAATGCAGAATTTAAACCCAGAAATGACCTTTGGTATCAAAATACATTACATGCGACATTTACGCTGTAAGCACATGGCTGTTTCAATCCCCATCACCATCATGCTATCCTCTTAACCACCGTGTTGCCCCACTTAAAACGAGCAAGAAGCTAAATCGGTCAATAGAACCGAAATAGAAGCGGCAAACGCGCGAACAGGAGTCGTGTAGGCCTTCCAACCCCATTTTACGCCTGAGCTAAATTTAAACTTTATACGTGGCAACGAATACGTCACGCATTCCGCGCAAGGCGAAACGGCTTTTTTGGGGGGAATTTTCTGTTTAGAATATCCGAGTAGACGCAGC
>OX419337.1:4033481-4043481 GCA_948470475.1 Galaxea fascicularis | reverse complement strand
GTTTAATGTAGACCAAGACAATAGAAACAGCCCGTTCTTTGAGGACTTGAAGACTGTTTCTTTGTTTAATGCTTAAGACAGACCAGTTTCCAGAACTTAGTGATGGTGATAGTGGTGAGCAAGGGAGGGAGACAAAACGAAACGAACCCACAACTTGCCAGTAACATTAGTGTTGGGTCTCTCAGTCAAGTTCAGGGGGTTTTAATTCCTTCCGAGTTTTAATTTTTATTTGGTTTACGTAATTATAACAGAAACACTTTCTCGGCCAACACCGAAAGTCCACGATGGAAACGCAACGTACCTCCTGGGCTTCCTTCTCGTATTTCTCAATGGTTCTTTTGTTGATTCCACCGCATTTGTAGATCAAGTGGCCGGTGCTTGTAGACTTGCCAGAGTCTACGTGCCCGATGACAACAATGCTGATGTGTCTCTTTTCCGTAACCATTTTGAGCGCGGTGAAATTTTTGTCCACGAGATGTTACTGTGAAAAGATGAAACGGGAACCAAAGGAAATAAGTATGAGCAAATGATATCAAAGGAATGGTTTTGCTTTGAATTTAAAATAAACATACACACGCTTCTAAAATAACTTTTTAAGAACGTCTTTAACGAAACTAAACTTTCTTGTAACTCTGAACTTCTGAAAATTGAACAAAACTTGAACAGCGTCACGTGTTGGCGAATCCGAACATGCCAGATGTACCTCGAAAAAGCTTCTTTTAAACAGTCCTTGCCACTGAATTATTGACTTTAAGACAACGAAAAAAGAGTACGACAAAAAGCTTATTCTCTCAAAAGGCATTTTGAGATTTTAAGGACGTCAATGGACAAAAACTCTAGAGAAGAAGGCGTCGCGAATTGAGAAGAAACGGCCGCCATGTGGCTTATTGTACTTTGCGAAACGAAACGAAACGAAATGAAATCTGTACTTTGCGAAATGAAAATCTCTACTTTGCGAAATAAACATTTCCTTTCTTGCTGCGTCTACTCGGATATTCTAAACAGCAAATTCCCCCAAAAAAGCCGTTTCGCCTTGCGCGGAATGCGTGACGTTTTCATGGTGTAAACATCTCCAAAAGAACCTTGTCCAAGCCGCTCTTTCACTGCCAGTGCATAACCGCAGTTACAGAGCGGAGTGAAACGATGACAAAAACACAGCCGTAATTAGAGCGGATTTGAGCGCTCAACTTCACGTGTTGCATAGCTCTCTAAGAAGCTACAACACTAAAGAAAGGATAAAGAGACGAATAGTCGCAAAAGAAACACAACGTCTTGCTACAAAACCAAATAACCGGGCCCTGTAATGTACAAACACTACAAGATAAAGATGATCATATTTCCTATCCTTGATAACAAGAGAGAGGCTGTTCTGTCACTGAACGCACTGAAACGAGCCAAACCAGAGCTAGACAAAATGCTTAAGATGGCATATAAAGGACCACAGTCGCTAAACAGAAACAACCAGGGTCAAAACAACCAGGCGATAAATGCAGAATTTAAACCCAGAAATGACCTTTAGTATCAAAATACATTACATGCGACATTTACGCTGTAAGCACATGGCTGTTTCAATCCCCATCACCATCATGCTATCCTCTTAACCACCGTGTTGCCCCACTTAAAACGAGCAAGAAGCTAAATCGGTCAATAGAACCGAAATAGAAGCGGCAAACGCGCGAACAGGAGTCGTGTAGGCCTTCCAACCCCATTTTACGCCTGAGCTAAATTTAAACTTTATACGTGGCAACGAATACGTCACGCATTCCGCGCAAGGCGAAACGGCTTTTTTGGGGGGAATTTTCTGTTTAGAATATCCGAGTAGACGCAGCGAGAAAGGAAATGTTTATTTCGCAAACTACAGATTTTCATTTCGCAAAGTACAGATTTTCATTTCGCAAAGTACAGATTTCATTTCGTTTCGTTTCGTTTCGCAAAGTACAATAAGCCCCGCCATGTTACATAAAGGAAGACCAAAATTTCAAGCTAAAACGCAAGAAATCTCTACAACATGATGCTAAGAAGGATTAACACTCGAAAGCAACACACATGCCAAAAAATTATTCCACGATGGCACCAAATTGAGGAAGATTAAAGTGGATGAAACGGCCTGAGAATCACTACTTCCAACA
The DNA here is from genome assembly GCA_948470475.1 of Galaxea fascicularis. NCBI lineage: Eukaryota > Metazoa > Cnidaria > Anthozoa > Scleractinia > Euphylliidae > Galaxea > Galaxea fascicularis. The sequence goes on along the minus strand of OX419337.1, from coordinate 4,041,352 downwards.
TACCTTCGCCACACCGAAAGTCCACGAATGAAAGAGGCCGGTCCTCACGCGTTGTTGGCAATTTATAGCAGACAAGAGGGGGGTTACGCTATTGACGTCATTACGCAACAGAAAGGAAGCATTGTGCAATCTAAATTATTTGCCATTTCCCAGGTCCTCCTTTTAGCGAAAAAAATTAAATTGAATTTTGGAGTGCAAGAGATACTTCAATTTTTTTAGGCAACGCGTGGGTACAACACGAGAATAATAAAATGATGTTGACACTTCCATATTTCAATTTTCCGTTCAGTTTGTCGGCATTCAATTCGGAATTCGTAATGAAGGTCAGACGTTTGTTCGCAAGCTCCCTAATTTTGCTCTTTTGCCTCCTTGTATCGTGCTGCTTTTGCGTTTCTAAGCATGAAAAACTGTTTTTAACTGATGGCTGGGTCTCTGGAAAGGTTTTTCTTCAGGAAACTGGCTTGGTCTCGCCTTTAAAGCGGATTTTGGATAGCTCATGGTCGACTATTCCTTGGGAGACGGCATTTCTACTGAACAAAGGGAACAAAGGAAACAATGACATTAACAATGCACAATTGTCTTCAGGGTCATGGTTTGTGAACTTGTTCTCAACACATATCTTACAGTCATCTCGATGGAATTTTCAAAAATGCGGGAAGACAAAAAGATCGAAAGGAAGAATGTTATATTATTCAAACTCAACAGCGTCTTTTCAAATATTGTTACGGTCTGGTGATATCGCACAAAACCCCGGCCCAGCGAAATGCGATTCAGGGAAACAAGGTACTGGAAGTAAACAAAGAACAATTGGGAATACGCACAGGGCACCCGTAACCCTCAAATGTGACAACTGTGAGAAAACTATCAGGAAAAATCAGAAAAGCGTGACCTGTGAGATTTGTTTTGGTCAACATCATATTAAATGCACTGAACTGAATGTGAAATGTATTGGCACTACACGGACTTGTCCTAAATGTTTGATTTCTCTTCTCCCGTTCCATAATTGTCCATCTTTTGATGTGTTGGACGAATTGGACGAATTGGATGACGCAGTTCAAAACAGCACTGATTTGATCTCCGAGACTCTGAAAGAACACTCCAAACACCTCAGCATAATGCATTTTAACACCCAGAGCATGGTCTCATCCTTCAATGAGTTTCAAATTCTAGTCTCACAGCTTCCGATGGATATCATCACAATGAGCGAAACATGGTTAAAGGACAATCCCGCCCTCCTGGATTACGTCAATCTGCCTGGTTACACTGCTCTTTTCCGAAATCGCGAAGGTTCCCGGGGCGGTGGCGTGGGGGCTTACATCAACGACTCTATCCAATATAAACGTAGGAAGGACATTGAGATGATTCAGCCAAACATGGAGCATTTATGGATTGAGATTCAAGGGCGAAATAAACATAGCAAGGCGTTGATCGGCGTCATCTATAGATCAGAGCGCGTGGGATTGAGCCCGCTAGATTGGCTGGACGCTTTTGAATCACTGTTGGCCCATCTCACTGTTTCATGGGATGGCCTGCTTTTCTTGACTGGCGATACAAACATCGATATGCTGAAGCCTTCAGATAATATTACAAAGCGGTATCGGTCTATTCTAGAAGCTCTTGGCTGTTATCAACACGTAACTAAACCAACTCGTATTACGCGTACTTCAAAAACGCTCATTGATCATATTGTTACTAACAACCGGTCCTGCATAACTGCCACAGATGTAATACCTGGGTGGTCAATCAGTGATCATGAAGGCATATTTGCATGCGTTAATGTGCGTGTGCCTCGTTATCAGCCACGGTACAAATGGATCAGATTGGAGAAGAACTTGAATGAAAATGAATTTGTCAAGGATTGTGCTTGTCTGCCTCTGTCCGTTATCTACGGCTTGGACTCACCAGATGACATGGTGCAAGGGTTCAACACACTTTTTGGCGAGTGCATTGAGAGACATGCGCCCCTCAAGAGGATGAAGGTCACACGCCCACCTGCACCATGGATGAACTCCGATCAGATACGCAAGTTGCAGGCGGAGCGTGATAAATTGGGACGTAAAGCTCATGAAAAGAACACTGATGACTCTTGGGATGCGTTTAGAGAAGTGCGTAACAAAATTAAATCAGTAATTAATAAGTCTAAACGGTCGTTCGTAACCAACGCACTCTCGTCAAAATGACCTAAGGAAGTCTGGAGAATTATTCATCGTATTCTCCATCCTAGCCCCAAACGTCTTCAAGCAGATCCGGATAGATTGAACGAATTCTTTATTAAGACTAATGAAAGAACAATGGGCACCAAACCAGACGAAAGATCGGACCTAATAGAACTTGTACACTCCTTTTCAGAGAAGCCATTGCCTTTCCGCTCTTCTTTTAAATTGCGTTGTGTAACGAGACAAGATGTGGATCAAGAAATAAGTAAACTTCGTTCTGACACGTCAACTGGCATGGATCAGATACCGGTGAAGTTTGTGAAACTAGCAAAGGATTATATCTCCGGCCCTATAACGCACATAATTAACAGATGTATTGCGACATCGAGTTTTCCTAAACTATGGAAGATTGCAAGAATTTCTCCGATCCCTAAGGTTAATGAACCTCGATGTGATGCCGATCACCGTCCCGTGTCTATCCTGCCAACACTCTCTAAAGTGTTTGAACGTTTAGTGCTCCACCAGCTTATTGAATATATAAACGAGGAAGCTCTTCTTGGTCCAACCATCTCGGGGTTCCGTAAAGGTCATTCTACTACCAGTGTTCTATTGGGAATTCGAGATGCCCTGATACGAGCGTCAAGCAGAGGGGAGGTGACATTAATGGTCTGTGCAGATTATAGCAAGGCATTCGATACCGTCCAATTCAAGTCTGTCCTCACCAAGATGCATAACCTCGGCTTCTCTAAGGAATTCTTACTATGGATGGTTGACTACCTTACGGATCGAAGACAGTTGGTGCAAATAGATGATAGAAAGTCGGATATGGCCACAGTTGAATTTGGCGTGCCGCAAGGCTCCATTCTTGGACCAGTAATTTTTAATCTCTACGTTGCTGATCTTCAGAAGGAATTACAGTGTGACTGTTATCAATACAACTTTCTATGTCCACTCGAAGCCCGGCGACTTGGACTCCTCAGCAGCCCAAATAAATAAAACCATCGCAAGTCTGAAGAACTATTCTACTAGCTCTAATCTGGCTTTGAACCCAACTAAGACAACCTGGATGCTCATCTCCACACCTCAGATGTCACGCTATCATAGTTTAGAAGAACGGGATCTTCCTATTGTTTGCGGGGACTCAGCGCTAAAGAGAATTTCTTGTACGAAGTTATTGGGTGTCCACATGGATCAACATCTCTCATGGAACACACACGTGGATTCTCTGTTAAGCTCGTCATATGGGACTCTCTCCATTCTGCGTAGGCTAAAAAATCTAGCGCCATTTCACGTTAGAAAACATCTTGCAGAGAGCCTAGTTCTCTCAAAGCTGAACTATGCTTGCACGGTATTTCATCCCTTGCCTATTTATCTAGAAAAGCGTCTCCAACGTCTACAAAATGCGTGTGCTGGCTTTGTCATAAAGAAATTTGCAGGTCTCGAGGATATTATTAAGTTAAACTGGTTACCAGTTAAAGAAAACGTTGAATTCAACATTCTCAAACTTGCTCATAAATCATTATATGACAACAATAGCTTTCCTGAGTATCTGAAACTGACTCTCCATGAAGTAACTGCTTATAACTTAAGATCATCAACAGCACCCGTACTCTTTACTCCTAGAGAATCAGGAACTTTCCAGCACTCGGCGGCAACGCTGTTCAATAAACTTCCGATAGCAACAAGAAACATCTTAGAACATAATGCTTTTTGCCGTAGTGCTAAGAAGCATCTGTTTGTGAAATATCGGACTTGAATTCACACAATAATTATTATATATATATATATATATATATTTTTTTTTTTTTTTTTTTAATATCTTACGATAAGTTACATTGATTAATTTTATTATTGTTATTGTATATTTTTAGATTAGATTAGTATTGTTACAGAAGAAGAGCCTCTTAATTGTTGGAATCTGTAATAAACCATTATTTGTTTATTATTATTTTTTATATAAAGAACAACAATATAAAAGTCAGGCCTTTTTATTTCCGCAAAGACGTAGGGCGGGGCTGTGAGCAAATCTTGCCGTGGTTTTTATTACAGCCGATGTCAAGAAATCTTAAGTCCAGTTACAGTGGTAAATCACACTCACTAGCGTTGGAATTTAATGCTGCCGCTTGACCTGGAAAAACATCTGGTAGTCTTGTTGAGTACAAGCCAGAGTTTCAGTTCACCTTGGCGTCACTTCATTTCGTAACAATAGGCAATTAAAGTATCGGTGATTCCTTTTGTTTTCAAATGAGTAAATATGCAATTAAGAGAATGAAATTAGTGGGTCAGATACAATAGCCAGCATTTTCAAAGAGCCAAGTATTCGCCAAGAAGCTTCTTTAATGAGGAATGATCATTATGGACTTGCTACATGACTAGCTTGACCGGCAAAGTACGGTAAACGACAACCCCCGGCCCTTTCAAGGCGGCCAGTGAATCAAGGTCCCGATGAGATCTTCTATTGTTCAGTTTTTTTTTTTTTAAGCGTACTGTCCATTCCCCAAGGGTGATTATCAAATGCAATAGGCCATATTCGTATTCTCGGTATTGAACTGGATCTAGCATGAAGTGGAGGCTCTTGCGGGGGAATACATATACATGTGAAAAGATTCCCCCGCAAGAGCCTCCACTTCATGCTAGATCCAGTTCAATAAAGAGAATACGAATATGGCCTATTGATTTAATCTCGGAGAAACCGGTCCAGTGACCACTGTGACGATATGGTTAGTCCCAGGCCCTCCGGGGCTGACGTAGGTGGTGGAAAGGCCCCGGATGAACTCCCGGGTTCAGTTCTGTAATCTCATGTAGTCAACGAGTGTTTACTGCATTAAATGTATTGTATTCTTCAGTTTCATATGAGTCTATCCCTTTGCAACTACGTTATAACCACTGAAAAGGAGGGTTTGATTACATGGTAACTTGTGAGGTGATCAAGAAGTAGAGAAGCGTGAACTTCAGCGTACCCGGAAATGTTTGAGATTTTATGTTTATTCAGAAATCTCGGTTACAACAGGATCATCCGACAAATACTCTCAAAAACGTCATGCCGGTTCAAGGTTCGGTTAATCAACTTTGAAACAAACATAAAACGTACTTGAGTCACCATTTTTATATTATCTGTATCTGAGGAACCTTGTATTTACCCGGTGTTTTTTTTTTTCGAAAAGTGCGGCAATTTTTTTATGGTGGTACTAAGGGGAGCGGCGCTTATCGGATAGTCGGCAGCTGTTTTTAGGCGGTGCTTTTCACTCACGTGACAAAGTGGCCATGTTGGTGGTCAAAACAGTAGGATTTTTTTTTCAGAATTTGCATTAAAATAAAGTTTAGTTCCCAGAGGAGAGGATGGCCTATTGTTCTTGACCACCAACATGGCCACCATGACATCACATTTGGGGGAGATGCTTTCTGGCACTATTACCATACATATTCAATTTCCAGCGCAGTTTTTGCGCTAAGTAAACCATTTGCAAGAAAAACACGTATATACAATTTAATGTAATGTTATAAATAGCACAAGAGTTTTCCTGTCGTGAATTAGACCTCACTTCACGTGGTATGTACCATAAGCACAATACCGAAATAAATAAAGTGAAGTTTAAAATATCTAAGACACTTCTAGCGTGATTCGTGTCTCATTATGATTGACTAATGAGCCATGCACTTCGACTGTAGTTCCGCGAGTCTCCAAAAGGAATGACGACCATTTGGTATTTTTTGTAGGAACAATGCAAGGTAATTAACTGGCGTCCCTGCCTTTTTAGAGGTTACCGTATACCTTTAGGGATGTCTCGTGTCCAAGCGATGTAGCGCGTCCGGTTTAAACTGTAAATTGCACGAAAATCTTTGGGGCCTCGTTGTATGTCCGAATTTAGGGTCATTAGCGAGTTAAATATTGCGAAAGTGAGAGATTATGACTTTTGCTCTTAAGGGTTAGGATTTTTAGCTCTCGACAGTTTCAGCATCAAACGCCCTCCACCGTTTGTTTTTGTTTTTTGTCGGGTTTTTTTTTGTATTTTTTGCGAAATTGGAGAATGTGTTGAACAAGCTTGCATGAAGAAAGCTGTGATCACGCTGGATTTTCCCGAAAATTCCAATGGGAAGTTTGTTCCGGCCTGGGGACAGGACGGAACACGCGACCGCGCGCGAAGTGCCTTAGCGTATCCTCGCGAGAAACAATTTTTGCGCACACTCACATGATGCGCTCTTCAGAAAATTAAGGGCTACTCTTAGCTCAACTTGGACTTGGAGCTCGGCTCTAGAATTTCTTGGGAAACGACATCGACAAAGAGCGCTCCTCATTGTGGGGGTTAAACTAGAGTGACCAGGGCTCGAAACTGCGACTTACTGGTCACCAATGCGACCAGAAATTAAGCACTAGCGACTATTTTTTTGGAACTGGTCGCCAATAGGCAACTCACCTCTGGTCCCAAACCGATCAAATTGACCTCCATCTTTGAGAATGAAGGTCATCTGGAAATGGTCACTAGACAGTTTTTGATTTTGTTCCCACAAAATAAAATTTGTCCTCGATCTTAAACTTTCCTAAAACGTATCATACCCATAAGCAAGCAACGGAATAACGCCAAGTACACTTATGTTGGTAGTCTAAAAATCTTGTTTTCATGCTAAGCAAGGTAAAAAAGTAAATGGCGACCAAAATTAATCTCTCTAGTCACCAGCTTGCTCCTGGACGAAAAAGTTCATTTTAGGCCCTGGAGACACAACATGTTTAAGTTCTTCCATGGTATCTTTAACAAAATTGAGCTAATCTTACCGGTATGTCAGTTCATTTTCATTTAAATGTCACTTTAACTGTCACTGTTTCCTCCTCAGCGATCTCAAAGCAATCCTGCCGCGTGCTATCACAAATTTGTGATTTAATATTGTGCTATTTCACTCAGCCTTAACTAAAATAGACTACCTGGTCTCTGAACCAAAGTGCACAATCCAATTCAAATTGTGATAGAAGTATATGAAATAAATCTTTATGCAATTGTATAAATTATTACAACTGTGGGGATCATTCTTTATTTCTCTTCATCAATAATTCAAACCAGGACCTCCAAGAGGTCAACTGTTTTGTTGCCATCAAGCAGTCAACTGACAAGCAAACTCAAGCAGAAAAGACATGCAAAGTATATGTACAATGAAGCGTTTATTTCTTTTTAAGCAGAGCCTGTTTTCTTTCCTTGCTGTGCTTTAAGAACACGCACAACAATCTTCTGTTCCTCAATTAGGAAAGCTCTGACAATCCTGAAACAAGAATGAAAAGGGACTCGGTAAGTTGTTACATTCACAACAGTACAACAGTCATAGAGATCTACCACATGCACATAAATTATACTTTATTTGATAAGTAGGTTTAGAGGGGGCAGTCAAAGGGCAGATGTGGACCTACTGCAAAGTAACTACACCAGTAAATTCTCCTTGAAATAAAAAGAAATTTGAATGCAGCAGTATTAGAAAGAACAGGAATCTCTACGATGTGGGCAAGGAAAACTAACCACTTTAATCCGAATAACACATAAGCCCTCCCTTACAATGAGTGCCTAAAAGTCACTTCAACAAAATTGCAGGCTCTGGGTAGGTACCGGTATTTAGTATTTCACTACATGTACCTACTTACCTTTCCCTAACACAGCGACCACAACGTGAGCCACCATAAGCCCTGCTGACAGTCTTCTGTGGTTTAGAGATGTGCATCAACTTCTTTGGACG
>OX419337.1:3970981-4028481 GCA_948470475.1 Galaxea fascicularis | reverse complement strand
AGACGTTTTTTCTCTGGGTACTCCAGTTTTCCCCTCTCCTCAAAAACCGACATTTGATTTGATTTGGAGTTTGATTTACAGTCTCCCCAATTAGTAGAGCACTCGTGTTTGGCTAGAACACTTTGAGACTTAAATAAAGTTATTATTATTATTATTATTATTATTTATTATTTGGCTTTTACAGCTGTATTTATCCTAGAATCCATAACATATTGTGGTTCCATAAAATAATAATCCGTAACCCTCCCATAACTCTTAATAGTAATGAAAACCCCATGCACTGTCTCCATGTATTATTTTTTTGAAGAGATGACTTGGAAGACATAAGAAAAGAAATTGAAAGAGAAGAAGAAAAAGTTCAAACACGTCCACCAAAAACAAGAAGTGAAGTTTCAATAAAGGTGTGTCACCTATAATGATAATGATAATGATGAGGATTTATATAGCGCTTTTATCCAAAGGGCTCAAAGCGCTTTACAACACTTTTTGGGGGACTTTGCCAGACTGCTTTTTAGGCGCAAATTGCAGCCACACAGTTTACAATCTTATTTGAATGAATAGTAGGATCAACACAGGTGCCCCCAGAACAGAATAAGTTATAGACCATCACACCGGGGACTACGTCCCTTACTCTTTTCGATCAGTGTGTGGGTTCTTTAATGTCCCTCACAAGTACTGTGAGACGGGATCTCCGGTTTTATCGTCCTTATCTGAGAAGACTAGAAAGGCTAACCATTTGCAGATGTCATTAGAAAGGTAGCATTTTCTCCTCACTTATTTAAAGACCCTGAGTGTTGGTCCGGCCTGGGCTTGAACCCCCGACCTTCCGCACAGCAGTCCAGTGCTCTACCACTGAGATGCTTTTAATAGATATATCAGTCATATTCACAGACCAAGTGTTTGGTAGCTGCCTGCATGTGCAAGGATATCATATTTTATTTATAAGAGTGCGGAAGGCCAAAGATGTTGTAGCAAAACCAAGGACAGACTCAAGAGTAGGGAGGTCAATACTATTAACCCTCTCATTAACTGAATGCCTCAACTTCTCGAGTAAAGTCTCTCTGTGGATGTGTTGTCCTCAGTAGCGTGTATATATGTAAGGAAGCCATCAAGTGAGGCATTATACTACTGTAAATGTGATGTCTGTCCTTGGGTGAATGAGTTAGTTCCTAATGCTGTTGATCAGCGATGGTTTCTAATTCATCATTCATCACATTTACAGTAGCGTAAGGCCTCACTTGATGGTTTCCATAAAATCTTTCTATTTCAACAATTCCTTTGCTCAAGATTTGTGCCCTCAAAGTGAACTTCTCAGTCTTTTTATACCAGTACTCTGTGTAAACCAGTGGTTTAAAATGTCTTTGCTCATCAACCACAATGCATGTAAACTTGAGAAGCTGTCTTTCATAGCCAGAGTTGGCCAAGTTGTAAATCAATAATATTACAGATCACATTTCTCATGATAAATATTTTTTGTTTGTAGGACCTTCCTGAAGTTCCAGATCTTGATATAAACATTGATGACACTGTTCAGCTGGTGGAACTAGGATTAGTCTTCAGTATTGTTGAGTCATTAGGTGAGCTGTGAAAACTTTCTAACTTGAGTGATGACTAGAATCTGAGGGAAAAAAGAAAAGTGAAGTTATAAGCAGCTGTATACATTTTTAGGCTACCAAACTGCCCTTCTGTTAATTTTAATACCAAGCTTCTGCCGGCTCACTAATCAAATCACATGTCGCAAGGTGTACATTGTAACACAAAGTAAGACACTTGTCCTATTGTTTTTCAGGTGAGGATCAAATATTTAACTATTAATGAGCATCATTGTGTGACTTTTCAGCCAAGGGCATTTTTCCACCATCAGTGTTTAGGCTTACCTGGAAGATTTCTCCATGGTTTCTCAATTCCTTGTCTTAGAGAACTTCTTGAATGAAATGTTAGAACACTGTCCACCAGTTTTGTGTTATGCTGTGAGTGTGAAGAATGTCTAATAACAGACTCATTTGTTTTTTGTTTGTTTTTCTAGTGGTAGTGAAAGCTTTTCCTCAGACACCTGCTTTGGATACAGAAAGCATTCTTTTCTTGGAGGATAGATCCTGCCTAGGCTTGGTAATAAGAAATTCATTGCTTCTCTCTGATCATATTCACATTTGTGTTTCCTAAAAATACCCATACATACCCCATAAAAAATAGTGGAAGTTTTGAGGAAGTGAATTTCATAAAACCAAAATTTTTAAGCAAATCAGTTTGAGGCCAACAAGGAACTTCTAAAAGGGGTGTGGGTAAAGTTTGGGATGCAGACTGAGTTTTTAACTTAACTACTCTCCTGCTTGGGAGTGGTATGCAAATTAATATTGTTTACAATAATAATAACTTATTACTTCTTGGGTGCAAATTAATATGTGAATATGTTGAAATGCGCCTTACAATAAATAAGCTTTGCAATTCTAAATTCTTTACAAATCAACTCAAATCAAATAGAGAGAAGGAAAAACTGGAGTTCCCAGAGAAAAGTCTCTTGGAGCGGAGTAGAGAACCAACAGACTCAGCCCACTTATGATGCGAAGTCTGTTAATTGAACCTGAGACACATTCAGGGCTGTCATTAAGGGCCGGGGGCCAGGGATTTCCCCTTCGTATTTTGAGATATATCCCCAGGTACTTTGATATAAAACCAGCGTGTTGAGTTCACTACAGCTTCTCGAATCCCTGGCTATTTTTTGTATATCCCAGACTACTTAGTGACAGCCCTGCACATTGGTGGAAGGCAAGCATTCTCATCACTACACCAACCCTGCACCCCAAATCACAGTTAGCTACATTGTGAGCTAATTAAGTGTTTACAAACAACCTTCCTTTTTGAATATGGTGCCCAGGTCAGTTGCTAGTAAAATATTATTATGACTTTACACATGTCTGATCTTCCATCTGTAACTTGCAGTAAAATTCAACTGAGCATCAAACTAGGTTGAAATTATTTTAACCAACAACATCTTCTTGCAGGTGTTTGAAACATTTGGACCAGTGCAATCACCATTTTATTCAGTCAGATTTAACAAGGAGTCAGAGATCAGCACTAAAAATGTTCAAGTTGGTGATAAAGTGTTTTATGCTCCAGACATCATGGAGTATTCTCACTATGTGTTTGTCACTCAGCTAAAAAAGTAATTAAAGGCACATTTCTTGTTAACCATGTTTCCTGTTAATAAACTGCATTGATCAGGAGATCCTAACCGTGCAATTCCAGAAAAATACCTCAAGGGGGGAGGGGGGTGGCAAAAGCAAAAGTATTTAAAGAAAAGTATGGATCTAATTGGAATTTCTGGGGGGTGGGGCAAGTCAAAAAACCTTTCTTGGGGGGGGGGGGTAAAATAATGTTTGGCTTTAGCTGGACATAGAGGTCTAAAATTTTGTTGTAAGGTCTCTGTTATTAATACCCATGACACACAAAGTCTTTTTAAGGAAGTTATTGAAAAATAAACTATCATTTTTTTAAAATTATCCTTCAGTTTCATGTTATTGCCTTGCAGATTAAAAGGATCTGATGCTTCTTGGGAACACGATGAAGAGCCCCCACAAGAGGTGAATTTATTTTTTGTGATATAATTTTTGAAAAGTTATTCCCTAAAACTTGTTGCAAGAAGTTATGTGAAGAGAGGAGCATCAATGTAGTAAATGGGTTCTAGTCCACCATCATCGTAAAAATATTTTGATCTGTACACTGTAGTTAACATTTGCTTTCATTGCTTTCAAGACTATAGAAAAGAAAATGTAGAGTTTGTCTCTGAGAAGTAAAAGAGAAAATTTAAAATTGGGACATGGGAAATTGACCCTTGGCTTTTAATTTTCAGGCAATAGAGTACTCTGATGATGATGAGGAAGCAAAAGTGAAGGCCAGCAGAAAAAAAGAAAGGTTAACTATCTTTAATCTGTGTATTTGAAGTGATTCTAGGAGCATAGTAAGCCATTCTTTCCAGCCACATTTTTGGAAGAATAATGGGAGATTAGACCTGCAAGATGAAACACTGCTGTTAAATTCCATGCCATGCCCCGAACTCCCGTCCTTTAAAATGAAGAAAGCTTGTTTCCTTTACATCTGGTTTGTGAAAGAAATAATTATTGTTAGGTTATAGTTTTCTTTGCTAAAGCCAAGACTGTATCTTACCCAAATATCAAAGAAAAAGGTTGGATATTGTGAGCTACTCACTGCCCAATCTTGCCTCCTCAAACAATGTTTGCAGCCTGTGTGTTGGTTGGTGTTCCATTGCCGTCACTGTTGCATGTCAAGCAATTAGGATACTTCCCCACCACTCCCCTTGGGTGAGTGGGTGGTTGCTTTACCAAATAATTGTGGAGTAATCTGTCCAATGCTTTTTATTTTATTTTTGGGTGGAGAGCAAGACACAGTGTGGTAACATTATTTTATTTAATTGGCAACTTGACATTCGAGCATAACCTTGTCTCAAACCTCTACTCCACTCCATTTGAAATTGATAATTTAAGGGTTTGATCATTATAATAATTTAATGTTAACTAAATGATCGAGCGCTGCAAATCATAGTTTTTAAAAATGTCACAACATTTTGAGGCAGTAATGTTTGCAACATTGAAACATGTTGTGACCTATTGAAAGAAATTGTTTACCACTGCAAAATAAAGCCTCCATTAATTTTATTTCTCAACTGTCAATACTTTGTGTATTTACTCACAGGATAAGTAAAAGTGGATCTACAGATAAACTTAGCCCTCTGAAAACAGAAGAAACAGTGGCAGCTCGGCTTCAGGGCAACAGCAAAGGTTCATAGAATAATTTACCTATATTGTTGTTTAATTGAGACTAAATAACAGAATCAATTGTCTTGAACTGTATTGAAATGCAGTTTTATAACAATGTAAAGGCAACAAGGTCATATGGGTTTTCTAATAAATAAATATGAAATAATAATGAATATTTGTCATGGATATCAGAGCACAACCTTGAAACTTGGGTGAGTTGACAGCCATTCATGCCAGTACTCTTTGCCTTTGTTGCATAAGTCAGAGGCTTACCATATGCACCTGTCAAAGTGTTTTGTGTTGTCATTCAGGTAACCGAAAAAGGACATGGCAAAATCGTGCAAAAGGACAACCTTCCAATCACAACCTGAATGACAGTCAAGGAACCCCTCATCAGTTACAGCCAGTGCCATCACCACACCCAGCATACAGAGGATTTGACACCTGGCATGGAGGCCCCTTTATGGACCATCCTGATCCAGAAGCACTTCACTTTTGTGCAAGACCCATGGCACCACCAAGAGGGATGCCTCACAGCAGACCACCTCTAGGTGGTCCACCTCCCAGGGTCCCATTTGGTATCGTGCCTGGGCCCACAACACAATTTTCAGCAACACAGCATGCCCACCTGCCAAATCCACCTAGGTTGGCATATGAATCCCCAAGGCTCTCAACTGGTGGACCAGCATATCAAGGACCTTGGCCCATAGGTCCACCTGGTGGGTTTGTCCCCAGACCCCCTATACCTTCACCTCAAGGTTTTCATGATCCTGGCTTTCAGGGTCAAAACTTTGTGGGGATGCTCCCACTGCCACCGCCTCCTCCACATAATCTTTGAAAAGTAACTAGTGAAAAGCAAAATTTGAAATAAAAACCATTTTGCAGTCTATGCAAATGCAGAAGATTGTTTGTAAATGATCACACTGTCAGGGCTGTTAGAAAACCCAGTTACAGGCATTCAGTTCGGGGGAACAGCAAAAACTGGTATGTCAGTGAAAAAAGAAGGAGAAGGGACTGGTGAATAATATTAATAATTTTCCAGCCAATTTTGCTCCTCACACAAAGAGTGATTGAAAATAAAAGCTTGTTTATCACATTTTCTTCATGGATAATGTAATTATTTCTGACAATGCCCAGATTCTCTGCCATAGAGTTCTAAAGTGTGATGTCACGTGAAATTATGGGATTGGGCGCCATTTTCGAATAGAGGGTCCTTGCCGAAATATAAAGGATTGAAATTTGATACTGCCCCATATAAATCTCTCTAATTTTGAGTCAGTTCTAAATTGAAGGAACTGAAACAAATTTTGAAGGGTTTGTATGGGATGCCATCAAACTTTGATCCCTTATATCTCTACTGGGAATTGCAATTTGGAGCTAATTTTTGGGACGAGGGCGTCTTTCAGGATGCTCTATAAGAATATGGCATCATATTCCATAATTTCAAAAATGTTATTTTTGTGACGTCATCACTTCAGAACTCTATGAGCTTCAGTAAAGAAAATTATTGGTAATCTAACGCATAAAGTACAAACATTTCAACCTTTCAACCTCATAGTTTTTTTTCCTTTAATCTTGCTAACTCAAAATTTTTATTATAAGCATTTTAAAAGCCCAGGATCAGCTTGTGTGAGTCCTTTCTATGACAGTTCTCTTCTGTTACGTTGCATTACAGTGCATATAAAACATGATGCACATGAACTCATGTGACACCTTGCACCATACTAGACTCCAGACATTTTCAGTTCTCAAGCTTTTTGCAAGCTTGATTAATGTTCTGGTTTATTTTCTCCAACAAACAAGGACATTTGCTCTTTAACCTTGAAATATGCACCCAACAATACAAAAACAGAGCTTTCTCCTTGTGTTGTTTTCTTGGGCAGCCAATTGGGAAGGGCAACACTTTACTGTTGCAGCCAGGTCATTTTAAAATGCATCCAAGGTTGCAAGCATCCATAAAACCGAATTGACAGGATTTATGCCCAATTGGGTGTTGAAATGGAATGTCCTCTGTTATTCCAAAGCTTCTCTCCAAAATGATAAGCTGTTGCAATGCCTCCACCCAAGGCACCTGCGATGGCAATGGGCCGCAAGCCAGCAGTTGACTTAAAGATCATCCCAGTCAGGGTTGCTGCACCTACTGAATTAAACTCATCCTCTTCACCTCCTCGTAACTTGCCAATCAGTGTGTCCAAACTGCAGTACATTAGGGCTGTCAATAAGATGGTAAAAAAAAAAATTGTTCTACTTCAATAGCCATAATTTGCACTGAGGGAAACTTTGGAACTACAGCTGTATCAGTAAAATACAATTCTGGGCAATGCATTCTGGATCTTACATGTATAGATACTGGTACTTTTTCCTAAAACTTGAATGTGGCATTGCTATGACCTTCCTTTATAACATTATAACCCTCCAAGAATGGATATCAACATGCATTTTTGAAGTAGCCTCATTAATTTCCAGTCTTAGTTCGATCACAGGAATTTTCATCAATGACAATCAAACAAATTGTGTCCTTCATGATTCTTACTACAAAATGTTTAAGAAAATCCTAATATTGTCACCAGCTGGGTTTTTTAAAAAAGAGATAAAATTACTGATTTATATTTTCTAATGCTTTAACAGAAGCTTCCCTCTCTTGGATCAGAGACCTTTTAGAACTGTATCACAAAATGCTTCAAACTCCACTTTTCTCATAGAAGACTATTGGAATATGGCATCCAAAACAAAATGGCAAAATCAGCTCTTGCTTCAATAATAAATGATCTAATTTTTTTGGCTTACCCAAAACTCCTAGACTGTTTCCAAGTGAAGGACCTCGTCTTGTGCAGCCATTTAACACACTGAAAACGAACAAACCAAATGTGATTCCATTGTCAGAGTAAAACAACATTTCCTGAGGCATAAATCTCCACACAAATATGATGAATTTATTAGGGTAAGAGTAACATTGAAAAACGTCAATGCCATACAAACCTATTTACTCTGAGCTTAAGCGTCTTTCCATCTGGATTTCGTAGACCCTCATAGAGACCCCATGTTCCACCGACTGCCAACCCTGTCAAGAAGGACACATTCTTACCATGTCAAGATGCAGTAATCAAAATGTACAACTTGAGACAAAAATAACAACATGCATGGTCATGCCAGTGATGGTGCAGCTATTAACAGAAAAACAACAACAACAAAAATCATACCACACATGTAAGATGTTCCAATGCCAGAAAACATCTGTTCACCCCAGCTCCTTTTCTTTTTACTGTCAGTAGGGAAAACAAACTCGGCTCCCCCCTGATGGAAAGTAAGCAGAGTAAACATAGTATTATATTGTTTCCTGAAAACTTGCACACCCCTCCCATGAAAAGTTTTTTGTTTTAACCCACACCACTTATCCTTTTAAAAGTTAGTTGTGGTCAACATGGGTTGTGTTAAAAAACATTTTACAGTGTGACGTGCCTTACCGTGGCCACCCAACAAACATTCTTACAAGATAGCCACTGATCAAGATATGCGAATTTGATTGACAGACATGCCTCAGTGGAAAGTTTCAACATGCAACAACCAAATGGAGGCATGTCTGTCAATCAAATTCATGTACCCAGATTGGCTGACTTGTAAAAATGTTTGTTGGCTGGCCACGGTAAGGCACATCACACTGTAATTCTTTAAATGTGGGAAATGAAGGTGTATCACTTACAACGTTTGGTTTTGGTAATTTTGGGATACTTTCTTACCTCTTTTTCACAAACATTAACTGTTTAGCCAGGAAACAACTGGGCGAGAGTGATGCACCGCATTCTGTGTGTGAGAGACTCTTGAATCCATGATGTTACACCCATATGTAAAGTATGACCAAGAACATGTACAGTGTACATATGATTTAATTGCCTGTAACAGATGTTACTTTGGGGAACAAAATTGGAGTATTCTATACTACATGCATTATGCCTGGTTTCTATATAATTGCTACAATTGCTTTGATCACTGAAAAACGTGTCCAGCAATGTATTGCAGCAACTGATCTTTGAGATTAAAAAAGTTATATTGTGGCGACTGTAGGGATCAAAATTCCCCAAATGGCCTTTGCTTCAGTGGACATGCAAATTATATTGATCACTTAATTTTTGCTTTTGCAGTGATTGCTTGTCTCTTTTTTGTGATGATTGTAGTGACTGCGATGATCTAGCAAATATCGTAATGAAAATCAGACTTAAATGGAAACAGAATTAAGCAATACTATTACATGTATTTACCTGATTCAAATATGTTGGATCGACATTAAGATATGGTGACAATGAAGCACCCCTGTTGACTGAGAAAAGAAGCCCAAGTTAGAGTTGAGTCTGGTGTAAGGTGTTTAAAACTGCCAAACATGATAATGCCTTCAAGAAAACCCTATTTGCCAAGGTAAGAAAGCAAGATGCTCGGCTCAAATGTACTAGGTTTGCAAATGGCAATGATAGAGTTTTATTAGAGCAACACTACTTTCTTTCAAAACTCTATGCGTTCTAATAAAATTGAGTCCAGAAAAGTTCCCTCAAACAAATGGAGGAAATTTTGAGACATACATACTTCACCACCACTTGTGAGACCGCTAAAATTAAGTGACCAAAAACTGCTTTTTCTTGTAAAATGATGTTCTCTTATCAAAGGCGTCCCGAGTTTTTCAAGGAGTTTGTACAGCTGCAATGCTGGCACCACTGTCAGTAGATGGTATAAATTCTCTGGTCATTGGTGTTATTGGTCGATTGTCAGTTAAACCTTGGCTGCGAGGACTATAAACAGTGATCGGTGTGTTTTGATCTGTCCTTTCTGACAGTGCCATAGAAAATCTGTATTCAGGATCTTCATAAAAACATTAACCATGCCATGCATTTCTTTACTGAAATGCTTTCCTCGTGCATAGATTCCCTTATGAGAGCAAATTGAACATTTGCAGACAACGTGGAAGTAATGTGCTGTGACTAACTTGCTCAAAAACAAATGACAGCAGTGTTGGTACAGGTCTTTGAAGTGAGTTGGTCTTATTTTGGCAAAAAATGGAGACAATTTTGCTCACAATTTCCTACGTTGTTTAGTATACCGTTAACATGCTTCTTGCCTCAAAATGCATGTGTCAAGCCACTGCAAAAACTGGCCTGTTATTATTCCGTTCTAAGAAGGATCTAATTACTGAGATCATGCGCTTTGACTGAACTGCTGACTTAAGGATTTGTAATGCCGACTAAAATCCGGGGAATGCCCCAAACTTCTGAGAGCCTCTCTCTGCAGTGGTGTTGGTACTCACAAACCAATATTATGACAGGTCAAACACAGCTTACGTTATAATTTAAAATCAGACAGAAAAATAGGACTTTATAGAGTTCATTGTAAGCTTAATACAAGTCGCACTGGAAACCGGTTAGCGTATCACCGACTTGATTCACTTGTATGACAACGGATGATAGAACGGCTATTGGTAAAATATGAAGCAAACTAGTACAAATCCTTCACGATCAGAAAGTTACGAAAATTGCTAGCATTTTCATATCATATTCCTGAATATTCATGAAACACTTTCAATCTGAGCTAAAGTTTCAAGCGAAAAAATAGTTGACAGACATGCCGCAACTCACGTAATCAGTGAGAGTCAGCATTGACTTTGCGCCGATATCTACAACTTTGAACTCACCTGAATACGCCATACTTGGGTCTTGCATCGAATAATCATCTCCTTTATTCCCTAAGTCCATAATTGATATATTAATTAAAAAGAACGAAAATTTAAAGGGAAAGAAGCGAAATCTACTCTCTTGCGGAAATTTTAATCCTCACTACGCAACCTCGTGCAGAATTGATCATTGCGCGTGCGTATAAATGATTACGCAATAAATTGTGCAGATTACGTGGGAACCTGGGTCCTAAAAATTAGACATCTCCGGGCAAAAAAGATTGGGGGGTGGGGGAAAACACGATGGAAGCACAAGGGGAGAAACTCGTGGGGAAGTGAGTATATATGACAATTTTTGGTGGGGGGGCATTGTTCAAATCATGGGTGACACTGTTATAAATTCTCTGCATGTCAAGAAATAGTTTTACATGTCAAGCATTACTTTTTTCAACTAACACATGAAAAGCAGAAGTACAACTGACTGATCTACTGTACAGAGACAAACAGTTATGTTTATTATATTGTTGGTGAAGAACTCGAAAGCACTTGCAACTTAATAACTCCACTGACTGACAGTCTAATGGAAGTGGTCGAGATATTACACAAGAACAAACTTAGTAGTAAATAAATAGAGTTCTAAAGTGATGACGTCACAAAAATAAATTTTTTGAAATTATGGGATATGATGCTATATTCTTATAGAGCATTCTAAAAGACTCCCTCATCCCAAAAATTAGCTCAGAATTGCAATTCCCGGTAGAGATATAAGGGATCAAAGTTTGATGGCATTCCATACAAACCCTTCAAAATTTGTTTCTGTTCCTTCAGTTTAGAACTGACTCAAAATTAGAGAGATTTATGTGGGGCAGTATCAAATTTCAATCCTTCATATTTCAGCTGGGAATTACAATTAAGAGCTAAGTTTTGGCAAGGACCCATTTTTAAGGATACTCCATTTGAAAATGGCGCCCAATCCCATAATTTCACAAATTTAATTTTTTGTGACATCACACTTTAGAACTATATAAGTTCTCCTCCACATGGATTTCTGAAGAATGTTCAAACTCATAATCAACTTCTACCATGCTTGCAAGATGTATTTCTTTTCACTGCTGGGACAATGTCGATTTATTCATTGACAAGTACAGTCGAATATTAATTAGTTGTGATCTTGAAAACTCAAAGTCGCAAAAAGCCCAGTAATCCGTTCAAAAGACTGTTGGAACAACGTATTATCCTGTACGCTTTTCAAAATTCACAAGTGCAACGAGACAAAGAAACATTCTAATGCGTTCAGCTGATATCTGATTAGCTCAAGGGAAGAACAAAGACAAGATCCTAAAATTTACTGACAGCATCGAGACAAGCGAAGGAATTAAAAATGCTGTATACCTTTTGTTTACGTTTCTATCTCATTAACATTCATATTTTTTATTATACGGACTCTTGATTATCCGGACTATTTACCGAGGTCCCGGTGAGTCTGGATAATCGAGGTTCGACTGTATCTGCAGTTTCCTCATGCTGTCAGATCTGCAGTGAACAATCTACAAGTGGATTGCACAGGTATATTATTCTGACGGCAATAAATCCCAAAATGTCCTACACCTAGGCGATGTACTCAGGTATAACAGGGGTTTCAAAATATTCTGAAGCATCAGACTCTGGAAAAGACTTTAAGTCGGGGGTTGTGACATTTGAGGGGCAAGGCCAAAGCTGATTGCTATGACCAGAGTAACCAGCAATACATGTAAAAATGTAGCCAGTGGAACTCAGGTGGTCGCTGGCTTGTTTTGAATCCACTGGTATAATAGTGATTGGGGTGGGGGGATGCGCAAATGAAGAAAAATTGTATTATACCCCAAAACATCCTATAGGCAAAAATCAGACCAAAAAATGTTCAGCAACATAGAACATGACCCCAAAAAGTTCATGTCTCTGAGTTAGTTAAATGAAACTGCTATGATTGTTTTGCTTAAAAATGTAAACCTTAGGTTACGCTTTTTGCCCCCCCCCCCCCCCCCAAATAAAAATAAAAAGTCTAAATCAGAGTCTTTAATCCAAGAAACAGCACTGCAAAATTCTTTACCCAAAAAATGTCCTCAAATTGTAAATATCAACCCCCAAAATAGGTCTTGTACATCCCTGTCACCATTATACCCGAGGCTACACTTTTGGAAGATGTCCATCACAGCAAACAGAAAAGATGAAATTATGAATGTAACATCATCCACTTAGGATCAACAGCGACAAGAACTCCGAGTAGCAGCTACAAATGTTGCAAGGAATATCAAACAGGGCTTGAAAAATGTTACTCAAATCTATAAAACACTAGCAGTCCTTCATGTAAACTCAGTGTACAGATTTCCATGAATGATGCTGTTAATTAATTGGCTTGTGAAATGTTGAAGGAATTGTTGTCCATGATTTCCCAAACTTTTTCTTGCAAAATTGGAACTATTTCTGCAGAGACAAAAAGGTGAGTCTCATCCAAATCGTCAATCACAAACTTTTTGCCCAAGATTATTTTCTCATCAAGGTGAAGAAGAAACTGCTTCACAGCAGGATCACTACAAAGAAACAAAAGATAAAAGTTAAGACTTTCCCCTACCGCCTAGCATTCTGAATATAATGCACCTATCAATGATTTGCCACAGGTTAGGAAGGGTGGGCAGCAACCATGAGCATTTGACTTTGTGAAGCTCCACCACATAGGGATTTTGACAACCCCTGAGAGTTTGAAAGAAGTATTCGGGTGGGAATTTGACTCTTAATGGAGATCAAAGGGTGGGGAATTGGGAAATTGACATTTGAAAGCCTGAAAATGTCAAATTCCCCTGGATTGGCCACCCCGTCATTCTACGGCAAACCATTGTTAAGTGCATAAATCAGGGCTAGTTTGTACATTACGTGTATGTGCCAGCTCCCCGAGGCACTATACAAAAGCGACTTTGGGTCTTAATTTTTAAAAGAAGCAAGTATCTCAATTCAAATTTTCTAAATAAACAACTAAGCTTAAAACAGTCGCAAGCCATCTCCATGCAAGAAAATCAAGTTAGCTTACATACGCTTGGTCTGAATCAGCACGATAACTCGGCATCGAATTTTCTCTTGCTCCCAAGAACTTACCATTCAACTAAAACACCTTTTGTTACGTTCACCATTCCGAAAATCAATGTTTTACGGCATCTTTCAGTGCACGAATTCTGCCCTCTTTCGACTTGCCATGCTTTGTCGAAGAGCTTGGTAACCACTCTCTTCGCGACTTAGCCGGTGTCTGGTGGGGTACACCAAGGGTGCTGACGAAAAGCCCTGTTTTATGCAGAGATGCATTATGCTCACGAATACTGTTGCTTAAAGTTCCAAGTCAGCTAGCAACAAACTGGACATCGACAAACTAAATTTGAGAAGAGTGGCAGACAATGTGTAAACCCAGCAGGGAGGGATCAGAGAAAGGAGATGTGAACGGTACAAAGCAACTGCGAAAAACAAATAAATTGGATAACTGTCATATAAGGAAATAAGATATGAGAGAGAGCCACTACCCCCTACTAAACCCTAGGATGGGGTGAAGCAACAGTTTTTTCCATAAATGTTTGACTGGTGCTTGGATGACTTCATGTTGCTTCATAGCAGCCATGTTGGTTGGTAAGAACAACCTCCACTGTGAACTAAACTTTCTTTTTATGCAACCTCTGCCCAAAAAAATGTATTATATTGACCACTAACATGGCTGAATTTGTCATGTGGGTGAAAATTAAGGATACCCTTACCTTGGATATTGTTATTCAAGATATGTTAATACAATATGGGGAATTGCTCTGGCCTGGGATAAGCCTGAGAAAATGCCAGCAATAAGTAGAAAACAGACAGGCTCAAGCCTGTCTTGTTGGGTGGAATGATGGATAGCTAAACTCTTCACTTTCATGGCCTTGAGTACCGGTAGATTGACTTGTGGAGCACATGTAAATTCATTTAAAGTACAACAACAACAACAAATAAACTTTATTAATATAATCCCCATAGTACCATAGTGCAGTTCATAAATTGCCTGACCAAGTGTCATTGGTAATATTACCAATGGTACTCAGTCAGGTAATTTATGAACTGTACCATGGTTTCCAGTGATACATATGTAGCTTGCTTCCTTATGGCACTAACCCACATGTAACGACATAACACAGATAAAGAAGTGAACTTTTTTATGAACATAGCCCTTGAACAGTGTCTAAAAATACAATTCAATGCATTCTCTATGATTAAAAAGTCTCAACTGATAATGCAGTGGCCCTCAAATACAGACAGCATGGAATTGGAATTTCTGGAAAGATTTCCACACAACCCATACTTTAATTATACATGCAACACTGTCATACTAACCCAGATAGATTTGCACACAGCCCCATACATATATCATGCATGGATCTCTGTCATACCAACCCTGTTCCAAAAACGAATAAAGTTTGAATCACAAAATGCATGTATAATAATTATACTTGCAAATGTTATCTCTGGAAAACGAAGAGGAAATCAGCGAAAAAAAATACAGAGCAATGTTTCTTAACTAGAATGAAGTCCTCATGCCAAATTGCAGTTACTTTTGAGCACATCAAAAATCGACCAAAAACCGGGGGGGACGTTCTTGCCCCAAGCCCTTCAATTGATGTATGGGGCTGTGTGGAAATCTTGCCTACTAACCCCGTTCCAGAAAAGAATAGAGTTTGAGTCATAAAATGCATCATTGCATAATTAACATTTGAGGTTGTGCAGAAATATTGCCGAATTTCTAACTGCTAGACTTACGAAGGCTGGGGAAAACTAGAGTAACTGGAAAAAACCACTTGGACCAAGAATGTGAAGCAACAAGGCACTTCCCCCCCCCCCCCCGTGATGCCAAGTCAGGGTTATCCAAGATGATCTTATCATTACTTTTCCCTAAAAAGTTGGGAGGGGGGAAAGCCAGGAACTAGGATGCAGGGATAGAGACTTAGAAGAAGAGAAGAAAGATTATAGGAGTAAATACACTAGGAAAGATAAGTTCAGAGCCCTATGTAACATACAAACAGTGAGCGGAGGTTTGACTAATAACTCATTAGTCAAACCTCCACTCACTGTTTGTTTGTGAAGAATAGTATGAAGGTAATCATACATTCGTTACTCTAATCTGGAAATCTTACAAATTAATGTACAGTAAGCTTATATGCTAAATGATCTAAGTTAATTTTAGTATATGATATATGAGTGATATAAGGTACCACGTTATAATTGAGCTTAACCATAACTGCATCCTGCGTTTTCGAAATAAAACGCTTCAGTAGGAATATGGAGATTACTCAGGCTTCCATTAGATCCCAAAGATAATTAGCAACGTTATACTTCGACATCTCGCTTTTGTTCAAACAGAACGGTTTGACGTCATTCAAACTCGCCACGAACCCTTTCACTTGATCTTCTCCGCTCTCGTAATCCCACCTTATATGGCTCACGTTAGTATATAAGCTGAAATTGTACTTTGTTTGTGCAAGAACCGCTTCGCAGTTGTTTTTCACCTTCGAGGCGTTAATTTTAAGTTCTTTGATTTCATCTTCTTTATCGATGATATTCTTTTCGAAGACTTTTACATCAGCCTCCAACTTCTCAATGTGCTGTGTGGTTGTGTTCTTCTCAGTCTGAAGACTCTCCATTCGTTTTGAATTTTCATCAATTGTGGATGCTTTCACCTCCTCTTCTTTAACAGCCAGAATTTTGCTGAGCGCTCGTAAAGTCTCCTGGACGCTGTCTTCTTCTTGTAAACGTTCTTCATGAACTTGATCATAGACCTGAGCGACCTTTTCTAGTGTTTCTTCGTCTTCTGCGCTAGAGAGGACTGTTATGACTTCACCTCCAGTGTCTAGCACCTTCGTGAGAGACATTGTAGCTATAGCTGTGCAAGGAGGTCGTTTGAGAATTCTACAACAGAAACATTTGAAAAAATGGCGGTAGCTTCAGACTAGTTCCCAGTCTCAACCGACGTGGGTTATTGGTTCCCAGATTTCACTCTGATTCTAATATGGCGGATAGTCTTGATGTGATTTATGAAAGGGCAAAGGTTTTTCAAGCGAAAAGATGTCTCAATGATGCCATAAAAGAACTGAATAAACTTATAGAACTTGGAGAAGAACGTCAAGGACAACAAGAATCACTGAAAGCTTTGCTAGCTCGAGCGTGGAATGACAGAGGACACTTGAAATACTTGCAAGTTGACTTCTACGGTGCTTTGACTGATTTTACTCAAGCTATAAAACTCGATAGTGACTTCGCTGTGCCGTTTTATAACCGGGGACAGATTCATTACAGGATGGGTAGGTAGCAATCAGATTTAACGATGAGCTTTACTTGACTATTACAGTCGAAGCTCTGCATATGCATAACGCCAACCTTGGGGTTAGAAGAAAGTGGGGTCATTCCACTTTTTAACCGCCCCCCCCCCCCCCTTCCTCTAAGGATGGCGAGTTTTTGTAAAGAGGGGGGCGGATTTTTTCTTCAAAGAATCCGCGAAAATTTGCACCCTTAGGACAGTTTTTTCAAAGGTGCCAACAAAAAAATCAACACTTCAGATTTCAGGGGGAGGGACCTTTTTATTTAAAATGATGCTTATTATAGCATATAAATCGGTAGCACAAAATACACATCTCAATAAAACAAAAACCAAAAATTAATGTTCAGAAGAAAAATGTTAAAACAAAGCAAGCTAAAAGTTAGTAAGCTTACATCAGTTTGCATCAGCTTTGTTTTTGCAACAGTGACATCTTCGTGGTTCATATCGAACCTCAAGTAGCTGATTTCTAACTTCATTCCTCCAGTCAACATGGCAATTTGTGAGTTACAATAAATATGGGGGTTTTGTATACACTGTCATTGATTAAATGGCTGTTGTTGGTGAATATTATGATGGTGAAATCATAAAAAGATTAGAGAAAATACAACTCTTAGTGACCTATTCCAAGGGGATGAGGATGAACATGAGGCACATTTAAGTCTTCGAGAGGAGATGGAGAGGAGGGGGTTGCAGGTAGATTTGCTCCACATCAACACTTTGAACCCTAAGACAAGGGGTTTCAAAAGGAAAAAAAGTAGCAGGAGGATATTCAGAAGTACCCAGAGGACTATTGCGCTGCGATAGCAGCACAGTGCGGCGGAAACAAAGTATCTGGCGCAAACGCTTAAAGTAGCCAGTGACTTGCATCGGGCGCTGGCTTAAATTGAAAACCCTGTAAGAGTGATCAGCATCAAATTTCTCCTTGTAATATCAATGCTTTATTAAACAGAGTGGACATGAAAATGATGACAGGGTCACACAAGATGACTGTTGCTTGATATTTTAACAACTTCTCTCTACTATTTCTGTAAAAAATGTGTAGGGGCAACAAATGAGAATTTAAATTTTAATCTTAGGGTTTAAAGGGTTAAATCATGTTAAACCTGCACAGAGGCTCAGTCCATTGCCCACCCAATCCTGAGATGTGTTTGAGGGCAGACCACAGCACAGGGAACTATGTTCCCTACTCTTATTGATAAGTGTTTACCTTTTGCATGTGAAGTTGAAAGCAGCAAGGCCAGTGGCTTAATGTCACTGCTCAATAATGCGCTCATCTGAACTGAAGCAGACCAGCACACAAACACACACACACAAAAGAACTTCAGCACACATCCAGCATGATCTTACTGAGGACACTGGTTTGCAGTCTGACATAGGATTTAAACCCATCACCATCCATTTGGTAGTATATACTGCACTAAATTCAGCTAACCAGGTGCTGGAACCAAGCAGTAAAGCTGACATAGAAAGTTGGTTCTTCTAGATGAAAGAAACTCTTGTATGCTGACCTCTGATTACGAGATTTTGTACAGGTCAAAGTATAGTTAACCCATTATCCCCTAAGAGTGACCAATGTTCAATCAAGCATTAAGGTTGTGAGAAAAAAAGAAGTGATCGGCAAGTGACAAAGTTTTTGATTGTTTGACAAATTCTCCTCAAATTACCATAGAAAATATATGATGAACAGTATGGAGAATATAGGTGCTGATATTATGGAACGGAGGACTATGTCAGCAAAGCCTCTTGCTCATTAGCCTGCGTGGCCGGCGTAATCGGGAAAGGGGAAGGGGAGCGAGGGAGGCGAGAAAAAATGAGGGGGATTGAGGAGAGGAGAGAGGGAACGCCTGCCACAAGAACCCCATTCGCTTCATTCCCGCCCAACGATTTTCAGTTAATCCAATTACTTTATCCGTCAATAACTGTCAATTCATCCACCAATCAAAATCAGACGCGCATTTCTCTGCATGACTGATTTCACGCGGGAATGTGCCACATGCAGACAAAACGTCTCACGCCGGGCACGCAGTAAGAGGGATTAAATTGCTTCAATTCTCAAGAGACTTACTGTCAGAAATTAGCCAATCAGAAATTTGCGTTTGCCAGCGAACGCAGAAATGAAGCGAATGGGGTTCTTGTGGCAGGCGTTCCCTCTCTCCTCTCCCCAATCCCCCTCATTTTTTCTCGCCTCCCTCGCTCCCCTTCCCCTTTCCCGATTACGCCGGCCACGCAGGCTACTTGCTCATAATCTGCAGAAAGAAAATCAACATTCTGTTTCATTTAGCTGTTTTGCATCGGTTAGCAGAAACTCCTTTTCAAAGCAATCAGAGGTATGTTGGATACAAAGGTTTAGACCCACGCAGGCACATAGCCAGGATTTCTAGGAGGGGGTTCCAAATTGGTTCCAACGAAAATAGTTGGTCTAAAATCCTTACATTACATACAAATAGATACCACAATGACATTCACCGTACTTATTGTAAGCATAGAACAAAACAAAGAATTTCAGGAATCGAGAGCCCATTACACTCTTGCTAAGATAAAATCACTGTTAAAAATAGGAGAGCAGTGGGGGGGGGGGGGGGGGGTCCTTGGCCTTTGTCACGATTTATACATAAGCATAGTTATTGAAACGTCACTTTCTGTGAACTTCAGGTAGATACCAGGAGGCAGTTGATGACCTTAAAGAAGCTATCAGGATTGAACCAAGCTTTGAGGATGCAAAACTTAACTTACAACAGGCCGAGCAAGACTGGAAAAGTGCTACAGCTATTGACAACAGTTAACAAAAACCATTATGTCTGGGATGCTTGCTTACAAATAACATGCCTTTTTTGCTGCCAAATACGTTAAAATTCTTCATTTATAACGTTGGTGCTTCCTCTTGTAGAAAGTTTTTTTGTGGTGTATGACCACAGGCAGACCATCCAATCTGTGTGAGGACGTGCGCGTGACATAAACAATATGCTGTTGCTTTGAGTTAAGCGATCGACGAAATGGTTGGTAAAATTCAGAATTTTGAATCTTAAGATCCCAAATTATGACGAACCATAAGCCAGATAAACAAAGGTCACTTATCCCTCGGCTATTGTATGGTCCTATTTGATTTAATGGTGTTTTGGGTCGGTTGACTTCTCGCCCGCCGGACCATAGTGGAAACAATTGTGCAGCGGGCAATACTGAGCGAGCGGCGTTTGTGTCACGCGCGTATCCTCACAGATAGGAAGGTCTGCCCGTGGAAAAACCAACCTTGTACCAAGAATTATTCAATCTATGATAATAAGGGTAGGCACGCACTTTTCAGGAGGGGGGTGAATAGGCTAACGGATCGGCGGTTTCTGAAAATTATTTTGCCCGGATTTCGGATTCAGAGCGAAATTGTAACGGATTTGCGGATCCTGAAATTGCAGCGGTTTGCGGTTTCATCGATTTTTTGGGTCCGGATTTTGGATTTTGCTTGTGAGGAGGTTCGGATGGTGGATCTGAACCGGATCATCAAAAATGCGTTGTTTCTGGGTATGTGCATTTTTTGTCACGGACGAGGTCAGGACTCATTGCATGTCACGCATCAGGGAAAAAGTAACGCACTAAGACGAATATGACGCTGTGACATGTTGCCAGCGGGACGCCAGTTATTTTTCGCGCTCTTTCCCGTGACACTGTGTCGTACTGGTTGCGATCGGCTCGATTGGAAAGCTATGGTCTTTGGCACTGTTATTGTCCAGTTTTCCCGGGAGTTTTTCACAGAGTAAATTTGGTAAGTGATCTGAAGGATGACCTCTGACTTAAACTTTGACTTGGACGCATTTTTTAAAAGAACATTTCTGAAGCACGTTGTTTGCCGACCTATGACCTAACCGTGAGGTACATGCCGACCATGCTGCCGGACCTGCCGGTACGCCGATTTCACTCAGTTATTTGTTCGTGTTTAATAGGTAATAATGGAGTTGACGACAATAGAATGCGTTGCATTCTTTTACAATGAAGGGGCGAAAGGCGATGATTACCTTAAAAAAAATAAATTTCGCTGCCAAGTGGATTCCGACACTTGGAAAAGTGAATGAAAAAAACGAGAATGAAGAGGAAGTTGAAACAGGCGAGAGTAATCCCGAGAATGTGGAGGTCCCAGAGTACGACTCAAGTACAGACGAAGATGAAGTACCAGAAGATGGATATTGCAGCATTCCTGAACTTGACAGACGGTCCACTTTCCTGTTAGGAGCCAAGACTCGCTTTGGGCGACAAGTCAGGATCAACAACAGATTTCTAATGTAAAGGGAGATCTTTTAGTTATTAGCACTTAAAGATCCTACAAAAAGTGTCAGAACGTTTTTAAAAAACTGTGTAGCTTACAGACAAGAGCTCAAGGTGCAATTTTCACCTTTTCACGTGACAAGTAGCGAACGGATTCGGATTTAACAATTTTTTTTAACGGATTGACGGATTTGGTTATCAAATTATAGCGGATCGGCGGATTTGCATACCCCTATTCACCCCCCTCTTTCAGAGATAATAAATGCAATCATGAATTCAAAAGAACTTTTTAGTTAACATCTTCTATCTTTTATTTTTGCAAAATGCATGGCTATGAACAGCCAATTTTCGTTTTGGATTCCTAAACGTCCTTGAAGATTACTTTTAATTGAACTCTAGTGAAATTGTAAACAAACAAAAAAAACACTTGAGAAATTCCGTATTTGCTTTCGTCCACAAATAAAAGACGCCGGTATCTCTGTTTTCACCAGGGAGAAAGCTGTTGACTCGGTTAAACGGAGCAACTTCATTCTCACGTAAACTGTTGCTAAAGTTGACTCGATAAAGAGAGTGACCCTCTTACCCGGGACAATTTTTCTCCATATAAACGAGGTCCAAGACTCAGTAGAGAGATTGCTCATAGGCGAAATGGCGTGTTCACGTACCAAAGAATACTGCCAGACACTATGCGTCTTTGATAACAATAAGTATACGCCGGGTGTTACATGCATGATGCTATACACGTATGTTCGAGATGCTCGATGCATTATTTGTGTAACGTTTTATTCGAAGTTCTGCTTTGTCTCAAGAATGTAACGTCTTTTTACCAGAGGTAGCAAGAACTATAAAATAAGTTCCTATTTGAAAGTTGCACTCTTGAAAACGCTGAATTTCCACTAAGTATTTAAGCAAGGGGCCGCATTTTCTACGGGTTTCCGGGCGTAATATACCCACGCGGGATGTTGGAAGCACAAGAGAAAAGCTTGTAAACCACGAGCCAGAGACGAGTGATTTACAAGGTTTGCGTTTCGCAGATATTGAGAGGGCGTTTTCTAATTAGCAAAATTTCGTATACTAAACAGTCAAACTTATTCATGCCCTTTATGAAGGACGGAAAAATGTCTGTCAAGGTAATGTTGGTTATACACTCGGGCACTTACACCAACGCACGGTTGAACATATTTATCAGTCTTCTCCTACTGACAAACACTTCTTTAACTAAACACTGTATTGTCCCTAAAGACCTTGACAAACATTTTTTACTTTGACTGCATGCATTATATGTTATTTTCTCTTTCTTTTAAAACCATTTTCTGCATAATTGTCAGAGTTAATTAGCAAAAAAAGTGTAAATGGTGCAAAATACAATGAAAGTTGGCTTGTTCACGAACTTGCTAAAAACTGGCGTTTGGCGTGGGAGCAGACGCACGCGCGCGATCTCAGTCGCTTTAACGCATGCTAACTATCGCTTCACCGGGATTGCAGGGTGGCCGAGTGGTTAGGGCGCTGGATTTCAATGCGTGTGATCCGGGTTCAAATCCCGCTCTGGCCACTAGCTGGTGTTGTTGTGCGTAAGTACCTGGTTCAACTCCTCGGTCATCCTTGTAAAATAGCCAACCGGTTTGCCTCCCGCCGGTTGGGATTCTTATCATGTTAAGTTTATTTGAATTATTTGTTTCTATGGATTTAAGTGGAGTGCCTGTAAACTAGCTTCATAGCTAAGTGCACTTCCACTATAAACATTATTTTTTTTATTTTTATTTTTTGTCGCAACTGTGTCCCACGGTCTCTCAGCGAGCCTGGTAGGATAATCACTACACCAGACCTCACTTGGTAGGATCGATTAT
This sequence comes from Galaxea fascicularis, assembly GCA_948470475.1. Taxonomy (NCBI): domain Eukaryota; kingdom Metazoa; phylum Cnidaria; class Anthozoa; order Scleractinia; family Euphylliidae; genus Galaxea; species Galaxea fascicularis. Next base: position 4,005,597 of record OX419337.1, on the reverse strand, counting down.
GTATGTCCGCTACTCGCTAGTCCATTGTGAATAGTTATCACCTTCAGGGCATGTATTACAAACAACTAAAGAAACAAACCGCTCACAGGGGGGACTTCCACTTTGAAACACACAGGAATCAACTTTAAAACATAGAGTTCCAATTTAAATACAAGTCTTTATTCTTTATACGTCTGGAATGAAAAGTAAGTTTCAAAAAACAGTATTTAACACAACTATGAAAACATCCCCCATCCTCCAGAAAGCAAAAACAACATTAACAACAAATTAAACAGCCATGAGACAAAAGATGTTCAAATCTCATTAAAACGATGAGTGTAGTACATAAAACTGTCCGAGAGGGTCGGATAATTCAAGATTAGTGAAAACACAAACCATTGCCATTTGAAGGTAAATCCAACAGTAGAAAAGCACAAGAAACGCCAAGGCTCGTGAGGCGCACGAGATGATTTTCTTCTTAGTAATACGTGATGGTACGAAAGACATTTACAAAAATATCAACACTGTTGCCTGAAATAACTAAAATAATCTCGAATGATGCGAATATTAGAGCATGTCATGGTAAAACAAGTAAAAAACGACCGTATAAATATTGAGGCTTTATAAATACTTAACTTGGCATGTGAACATTTGTTCCCTCTATTAGTCCCGTTTGACGAGAGAAAGAGAGAGCGCGTATTTCGTACCGTAGACGCCGTCAGCCTAATTCGCACGTAAATGCAAACGCATGCGCCAACAGTACCAGCACGTGACACAATTACAAACGCGGGTGAACAGACTGCGCATGTGAAATGGCGCTCCAAGATCGCAAATAAGCCACGCTTAGGGCTTCACTTGTTTGCACGTGACTTCACATTCAAGCGCGACGCAAACTCAAGCACAAGAAGACGGAACTGTTTGAATTTCTTGTGTCAGCAGCTGCGTTGTCGCACGCAAAAAGATCGGTGACGCATATGTTTTTTTTGCTTTTCAATGGTTTGAGTGTGTGCTGTGATATTTAAAACGCCAGTGCTTGCGTTTGTGTCGCTTCAATGGCAACGTGAAAGTCACTTGAAATTCTAAATTAACACTGTTCAGTGATCGTTTGTTATCGGGACATTCACTCTGTCATAACTCACGTAGCCGCTTAACTCTTCAAGGAAGTAACTGGCCCAAACAACTTATAATTCCGCTGGGTATCCTTCTGCTGATCGGTATAAACATAGGTACAAAATTGATTGTCCGCCCGTCAGCTGCCTGCCTGTATGAGAAGGAAAAGAGAATTCCCAAACGCTTATCTTCAAACGACTTGAAACGCCTCTTCGCGTAAAAGAAGGCTAGACATTTTGTTTGTTCGAATTCGTCCATGTGGCATCTTTAGTAGGAGCTTCGCAACTACATCGGCAACCGCAACGAAAGAGTCATTTTAAAATAAATTTACGCGTCATTGTTACTCCTTAAGACTATCCCGAATTTTTCAACTTTAAAAATGTGCGCGAACTATATCCAGACAAGTAGGAATAGTGTTGAAGAAGAGAAAAGGAAAGAAAAAATTACCGCCTTCCGCTCGCGACTCCAACAAAACCAAGAATTTGGTAATTACACTTAAATTGTTGTGCGGAAGACGGCAACCTACCAACATGTAAAACTTTCAGTGCAGAGCGGTTGTTTCTACTCATTAAACCTTGGAGGCATTCTAGTTGCCATTGCGATGGTCGTTGCTTAAGCTCGCGAATTTATCATATAGAGAGATTAAGCATGACCTGACGTTTACGGCCAACAGCAAACGGGAAACGCAGGCTCCGGCTCACCATAAAAGCGTGAGATTCTCTCATTTTAACTTGTCTCGTTCCTTTGATTGATATCTGGAGCTAACAGGACAGAAATGAACTAATATTAAGCAGGGTTCTTACATTTTTGGCAAAACCCTAATTTCACACCGACGTTTGCCGTTTGGCGTAAACGTCATGCTTTAATCTCTCTATTGTATGTCAATCGCGCGTGTTCATGCGCGTTCGTACGTAAGCCGTGGGTACTGATAAAAGCAAAAGAATGCTCTGATCAAACCATCTCAATCTCTCTTGTTACTTCATCCAGATCAATGTCATCCAAGCACAAGCTCATGCGTTTCCAATAATTCTGTATTTCCAGCAATTCTTGAGCTGTAGTGTGAAGGGGATCTACGTTACCCTTTTTGCCATAGTTAGTATAGATGTGACTTTTTCTCCGCGGTGTAGTCGCGTGTTTTGCATTTGTTCTGTTTTCGTATTGTGGCTTTCTAGGCCTTTGCGAACTTGCCGTTCGCTGGACAAATGATCCCTCGCGAGAAGGTTCGCACGAGTGCTGCCTCGAAACGTCGCTCTCTGGGTCTGTGTTGCTCGCGCGTGGACTACTCGAAACGGGTGATCGTCGAATCACACGCTGCGCGCTTGTGGGACGCACACCTTTCTTATACAATTGCGATGGCGAAGATAAGTTCTGCGATAGCAAATTATTTGAAGATCGCGAGGAATATAGCTGATGAATACCATTAAACTGCCGGATTTGGCCGGCTGAATCACGTGGTAAAGTGCACAGTGGTGTATCTACAGTGGCTTCCGGCTCTGTGTTCTCATCCCGTAAGGTGTTCATCTGCGACGAAATAATACTTGTCCCGCCTAGAGTCAATTGCGAATTTTCGCTTGCTTCCTGGAAAGAAATAACGTTTTCAGCTTCTTTTCCCTCCGGTTTCACGTTCTCGTCTGAAGGGCGCTGGATCTTAGAAAGTTCTTTCCGTCTTGCATCGACATCTGCATACGAGCCCACAGTGCCAGTTCTGTTCTCCGACTTTATACTTTCGTCGCTTAAATTAAGTGGAACTTTAACTCTTCCTTGTTCATCTTCAAACTCCACGTTTTTCAAAACACCATTCACTTTAGGAGAGCGAGGCGGCGAAGTATCAGCGGGATATTGATCGTGTACATTTTCATTTGATTGTTGTATTGTGAAAGTGCTTAGGCGGTTCTTTTGAGCGTCGACAATATGCGAAGGGACCTCTGTTTCGCTCAAAATGCGACTGATTCTATTCTTCTGTGGACTATTATCTGAACTGGGGCTTCTAACCAGGGAAAAGCTCTGTTTTCCACAACAAATCGCGTCCAAAATTGCCGCTTTGAGTTTGCGATTCAAAATCGCGTAGATTAACACGTTGTAAATAACGCACGACTTAGCAACAAGAACAGTAATGTGTGACACAAGCGGGTTTACATCTCTATTAGCGGCTTTGATAAAGGAAACGATGACATATGGAACCCAGACAATCATCGAGAAAAAAATAACAACGACAATCATTTTAGCGGTCTGTATGTGAGTCCTCTTGAAAAGTGGGTACCTTTTCAACGACTGAGTTCCTAGCGATCGACCGATAGTGCGCTGGGCACTTCGTCGAACGGCGACAAAAATCCTTGCATAGCAGTAAACCATTATCGTGAGAGGAGCCAAGAATAGAAATAACGGAGCAATCACTGAATAAACTATCGAAGACGTTCTTTGATCACCGTAGTTTATGTAACAACCACTAAAGAAGTACTTTTCGACCACGAAGTCGTTCCAACCGACGCAAGGTGGAAATGTAAACAACAGAGAGTACAGGTAGATTATTACGATGATCCCAACCGCTCTTCTTCGTGTTATAACTTGCACTGCCCGAGTTTGGCTTGGCCGGGTTATGAAGAAGAACCGGTCCACAGAAATCGCAGCTAGTGTTGAAACAGTGCAGCAGATGAAAAAGTAGTGAAAGAATCCGTAAGACACACAACCAGCCCGTCCAAACAGCCATTTCCCGTCTAGTGTGGACGCGATGGAAAACGTGTTGTCCAAAATTGACAGCATCAAATCGCAGAATGCAAGGTTCAGAATGAACAAATTAGCAGCTGTTCTAAGTTTTGGATACTTCCAAAATACGAAAATTACGAGAGAATTTGCGATGATCCCACAAGCTCCCACGATACAAAGATATACCACAGAACCTAACCTTGCACCGTCATAATTCTCGTCAGAAGAACCGTTGTAAGTTGCTTCATTTGTAGTCATGTTTGTCACGATGAAACCTTGATTGTCTTACCCTAACAAGGCCTTCCTGCCCTCTCATTTAGGATCCAACTCCAGAAAATCGATGAATGTTCTTCTTGAAGTCCAGTTCTACGTACGTAAATAACATTTCACGCACGGAAAACCTCTGCGTCGTGGAGAGTAAATTTGCTGGTTCGACTTTGTCGTACGTCCAACAGTATTCTTCTGTTAATGACCGTCCTGTTGACCAATAGCGTTAACGTGTTTAAACAGTTCTATTGATGTTATTACCATAAGAGATCACTGTTGAATCTGCCAATCCTTTTGTCAATTGTATGCTATTGTGCAGGTTTTGTCCAATTCGTGATGACACGCGTGCCTGTGCCGGCCCGAAATCCTGGAGAGAACGGTTACCAAAGGCATCACTTGCTTTTCACGGGGTTTCAAATGTTGAAATGATTCACGACTTTATCAAAGGCAACTTGAAATACGTTTGACCCCTCTTGGCTATATTTGTAATAAATATGCAAATACAGCTATCTTTATTTGTGTTGAGTAAATTAAAATAGTATGACGTAACACGAACCCAATCGGCTGCGTCAAAATAGCCGGCTCCGATATCTTTATACTGCAAACATCTTAAGTTTTTATAGCCTGAGAGCCTGAGAGGGTTTATACTTAGCGCAGAGAAATAAAAATGCAGCAAAATATGTATTCTAATCTGATCTTGAGTGGGAAGACAGGAAGCAAAGCTAAAGAAGACCAAATATTGAAAAACATGTTGTCTTGAGAGGTTCTATGAAACAAAATTTCACATGAGATGAGACATAAGAGGGTCAGATTGAGTGTGGCGGCACCGGTTTGATTTATTGATATACGGAAGCTATACGCAAATTGTGTCCACCCCTTCAGCAACCAAGGGTCAAAAATTCATTTAACGATTACACCACTGCCAATATAAATTTCACGAGACAAATTAACTGAACAGTTATTTTGTTCTCCGTTTCCTGAGATCGATGAAAGTTTGCCGCGCAAAGAAGGTTGAACTGTAGCATAAAAAGACTGCCATGTAAACACCGTCTAAATTATATTTGGTGAAATATGTTAGTGATCCGTATACAAGACTTTTAAGATGCTTTTTCCTCGAAAACCAATAAATAAATTACTATCAGTAGCAATCACCACGTTGTTTTTTTAATGTCAGTGATATTGATGCTGAGTGAAATCAAAGCCTGATAAGCCTTATATTGCAAGATAATCCTTCTTGTTTTTGTTGTGGTTCTAAAGAAATTTACAATTAAGGTGGTTCGAAATAGTTTTCACTTTCCCGAGACAAGTTCCACAAGTTCTTTTGTAAATTATGTTTGGTTTATCGTATCACTATGAAATTTGGCACAGAAATAAAAGAAAAATCATAGATTCGTTACATGACATTTATTCTAGAAAACCTGTTACCATGGCAACCATACGACGCATTTAGTTGACTCCCTAAAATCGAAATATTTTATCTTATTTAAAAAACAGGTCGGTGAAACCTTCTCAGACTTCTATATGATATGTTACCAGGAATGATCTTCAAAGTATTTTAGTTTAAAAAAATTATGTAGGGCAGATTAAGAATAAAATTACTTTTTGATTATTGCTTTCTTAATTTTTTTCCTACTTACAGAATTTTTAAAAGTCGGGCTATATACACAACCAATTGATCTTGGTTGTTACCGAAAAAAATGAAACAAATCTACCGAGCGAAAGCAGAAATATAAGCGACTAAAGTTACGAAACTTCAAAAAGGTGTTTTATGGCTTACAGCAAATTCTCCTGGATAATTTTCATATGGCGAAACTTTTCTATTTGAAGTGTCATCGTGAACCGTGCGTGCATGCAAAAGATAGATCATCGAGCAAAATTTCGAGTTAAAAACAAATGTTTTCGGCAAATTTTATTTCCGGTTTGCGCGATTTTACGCAACTTCCAGTGTGCTTGATTTTGATTCATTCAGCTGAGCGTGCATCTTAGTTATCGCGTGTGTAGATTGCGCGCGCGCGCAGCTAAAAACCCTTTCCATTGCAGCCTCCTTAAGGTAACTCGTACCAGTTTTCAGCTTTTTCACACAGTAAACGTTGATACAAAAGAACAAAAAGCGTATGTAGCGTATAATTCGTCTGATAGAATTTTCATAAATTTAGTGTGACGTTTCCTTTCCACAGGACTAAAATATTCAAGCAATAAAAAAGGGTGGTCACCAAGTTTATTTTTTCGCAAAAGCCTTCGCGAGGTCAACAAATCCACGCGCGCTTTCAAAATCTGGATTTTAAAAGATCGATATTTACTCATGCTCGTTGCTGTCTGCTGCTGACTATCGCGTGTACACGCGCGGGCACTTATTTTTGTTTTGCTTGAAGCCGCTGTCAGCGTCCTCTTGCGTTCTGAAGTGTTTGCAAGGAGTCCATTTCATTACAGTTCATAATCGTTTTTTTTTTTCGTTTGGGTTAATTATTAACGATTTTCACAACGTGTGGCTTAACTAACATTTATGTCTAACAAAACCAATCGCAAAGAGTGCAGTTGACTATGCATGTTCTGACCATTCGCGACAAAGAACAGGAGGTGGTGTTACACAGAGCACATACACTTTACTGAGCGGATGTGACGCAAGTTTGGAGAAATACTATGCCTGCTGCCAGAAAGAGCCAGTGAGGAAGGGTTTGGACGGGACAGAGGCCAAGGGGTTCTCCAAATAAAGAAAATATAAAGAGGCGAGGCTTACAAGGGTGGGAGCTGGAAAGCGATTTTTGCCTGAAATACACACCTTGGTCTATTTTTCTAAGTATTTGTTGCAGAGACAGATTGCATTTTGCCAGTCATTTGTGAATTATAATGCAATTTCGAAATCATAAATAGTATAGACTACTATCCAACGTCTAGTCAATACGTACCCTACCCACCCCCGTAAAAAACGGCGTTCCCATTCCTCGTTGGTCTCCTTGTTTTTCTCTCTGTTGGATTAGATACTATTGTTAATTGCCTTATCTGAGTCAAATACCGGACATATTAATTTTACCGAAAAAAAAATACAACCCGGGCATGACTAAAATACGCTACACAAGTGAATAGTGCTTTTCGCGCGTTCTGATTGGTTAACTCGGAGAAAAGTAGTGTTCACCCTCCGAGCAGCCCAAGGGAAACAAAACGGCCTCCCGTTTCGGTTTCCGAAGAGGAAATTATTTCAATAAACGCAGGAGCCTGATAAACGCTGCGATGATCACTCTTCACTTGCATCTACAACCACAGTACAAATATGAATTATTTCATATATACTTCACATCACTTCACTGTGCGGGAAAATATGAACTCAATAAAATGACCTCGCTCCCAATGTGTGGCTTCATAGGTCAGTTGGTAGAGCATCTCACCGGTATCGCAGAGGTCACGGGTTCGAATCCCGTTGAAGCCCTGATTTTTTTCAGGCTTCTTCTTTCCAGTTGCTTAAATTGGAAAATTTACTGCGATGATCACTCTTCACTTGCTAGGTATTCAGATTGCATTGTGTGGTATATACCGAAAACAATTATTCATCAAAGTCGGTGAATTATTTCACAGACTAACCCTCCTAAAATTAATTTATTTGCAATAGGTACTCGCACTAAACCGATGTCTTATGCGAATCACTTTCCATGTCTTCCATGAAGCATGTAAGCATGCGCAATATACAAAAATACAAATATTCTCCCACAATGTAGATGCAAATGCCCTCAATATTACTTACCTGTGTCTCCCACTATGTTAAAAGGGCCTTTGCCGTCATTGGCACGTGAGATCTCAGGGTCTTGCGCGGAATCGCCATCAAGAGATTTCGGAGGCATAATCTTTGGAACACAGAGGCAGTTGGTAGCCGCTTTGCACCGACGCCCTACGAAATAAGTAAGTTTCCTCATGACAAGATCGAGACGCAAAGCAGGAATCGGCAAAAGTGACCAGCATAGGTCGATTTTCACTAACAACAGTTTCAAAACCGCCCGCGTCGTAAAAGCATTGTTTTTTCGGGCATTATTTTCGCTGAGCAGCGTACACAAATTTCTGCTAAAGATGACTGGGAGCAGTTCGTACGGAAGATCTGCCAACCGTAACAGCAAGGAAACTAGGTACAGAAACGGCGTACACTTAACTGAAATTTGTTTTCCACCAAACTTTATCTTTGCAAACTAAAAAAACCAAACAAACAAAAAAAGAATCATGTAGTGGAAATACATTAAAAAAAGAAAAAAGAAAGAAAAACCTTACCAGGAGTGGGGTTCGAACCCACGCGGACAATACGTCCATTGGAACTTAAGTCCAACGCCTTAACCACTCGGCCATCCTGGTGTCACGTGGAAGGTAGGGTGCATTAATTTTACTTAAATTAAATTAAAATAATTTTCGTCACCAGTTCCTCTCGCCTCAATAAAATTGTAAGAAATGACGAAACCCTTTCAAAGAGTGAGGTTCAGTAGAAAAGCCTGAGAGGACCTAGAAATAATTTAAATTTCAGAATCGGATGAATCTTCTGAACCTTGGAACCGTTTTAGGGCTTATTTATAGGTCTTGTATGGATGTGAGCCTGCCTGATTAGGCGGGCTGGCCGGCTTTACCGAGATCTCGGCTAATAACTTTCTGGTTCTTTGGTAATTTTAATAGGAATCTGAGCCGAGAATCCCTAGATCGCGGTAAAGCGGGCGAGCTCGCTTAACCAGGCCGTCTAACCTCCATATAAACAGGCTTAACTGCTTGGTTAAGAAGTATTCAACTCAGTATTAAGGGATCCTTTTCACGGAAGAAAGTTCAGCTCTCACGCTTTCCTTCGAAGATTCCACTTTGGTTGTTCTGTGAGTTATGTAAGGTCATTCCCCAGAAATAGAAATACATTGTGGTTTGAGACTCTAAAATTTACAAAAACGGGACACTTGCAATGGGATATAGGTTTCCTTTTGTCAAAAGCACATGATGGTCGAAATTTAACCTCTCAAAGGTGAAGAAAAAATGAACTAATGAAAGATTAAAGGGGATAGTTTCTAAAGAAACTGTGGTGCTGCGTCGGTGGGGAAGTACTACACAAAGATTTTGGTATTATCAACAGAGTTGATAAATGTAAATTGACCACCGTACAGGGATTCTAAAAGCTGACGTTTCGAGCGCTAGCCCTTCGTCAGAGCGAATCGAGGAATTATGGGTTGTGTGTAACCCATAATTCCTCGATTCGCTCTGACGAAGGGCTAGCGCTCGAAACGTCAGCTTTTAGAATCCCTGTACGGTGGTCAATTTACATTTATCAACTCTGTTGATAATACCAAAATCCTAATGAAAGATTAGTCGAGTTTTTTGCGTCTGTGCTTTACCATTGAAATTTCAATAGCGTCATCCTTAAAGGAGATCTTCTCTGAATAATGAAAAACTGGACAACAAAAAGTTCTTCAAATTTGGTTATAATTATGTCATGGAGAATTGCATTTCCTTTCAATATTACTGAGAAATAAAAAGCATAGGTCCCTATACTCGTTTGGCAGAAAATCACCATTCAGGCCTATTTCTAGGAGATGACTCCTTCACAAAACCTGCAATGTTTTGAACATGCACGCGCTCGTGCGCGCGTTGCTGACGCAACAAATTATGCGCAGTAAGGATGCGCAATGCAATTCAGAGGAATAACCTTAACGGGTAGTCAAAGTTAATAACCTTAACCTCCTGCTTCGTGTACTCTGTTGTTCCCTCACCCTATCCCTGCTCTATTTCACAGATTCTCGCAGTTGTGAGTGCAATTTAAAGTGACTATGAAGTTAAAAATTAAGTTTGCTTGTTCAAAAGGCCCTTAAAAGTGACTAAGAATGGCACATCCTTTTTGAAAGATCTTTCATTCCCAAGATATTAAAATGTTTGCTTAAAAATTGATAACCACACAAATGGTTTAGGGAAGAACACACATCAAGAATATCTCTGGAAATATTTGAGTGATGGCATTCAAATTTGGCACCAGTAATGTATGTCAGGTAAGTTAAAAAATGATACCCGTCCTATGATGTTATTCAGGACTTCAACGGGATTTGAACCCGTGACCTCCGGATCCCGGTGCTCTAATTAACTAAGCTATGAAGCCACTGACGTTGGGAGCAGGTCAAGTGTAGGTTCATATGTTCCCGTGAAAGAGATGAATGTGAATAATGTATATGAAATAAATCATACACTTATTTCAATGAAGGTTGCTCCTGTGGTCCATGATGCACGATGCACGATCTATGTATCATAGCCCGCGGTGCACTATGGTAGATCTTATGTTTAACTCGGTTCAAGTCAAACAGAATAATCGAGACCAATCCTTTCTCCGTGATGCTGAGTTCTTCACGCTGCTGAAACGGTACGCTTCCCAACGGTCTCTCTATCCTCCGTGTGTACACGCTGCCCTAAACGAAATAACTTCGCAAGTAGGGAGCTTGAGCAACGACGACGATGACGGCAATGAGAACACCACAAAACAATGGGATTAATGAGCCAAAACAATACTCTGCACGTGCGTTTTACATTTTGGTACATTTCTTTGCCTTCCTCTGCAAAACAGCACCGTGAAATGACCAAATTTTAGGTTTTCTCTTTAGCCTGCACGATAACATTTTGTGCCATTTGTTTATGCAGGATTTTTTTTCCGGTCTTCATGAATATTCTTCTCTTCTTTCTTCGTTACACGATTTTTTCTGTTCTTCTTTTCTTGCATGAACTTTTTGACTTTTTCCCACCCCCTACCCCCTTCAGTTTTCTAATGGTCCATCACACTGAAGAAACAGGGTATCGCCCCACCCCCCTCCCCCCTTCACTTTTGTGGTGGTCCATCACTTATGAAACATGGTCTCTGATTATCGAGCCAGAGATGTTCACTCGGCTACGTTATGGCTTCCAGTTTGCTCTTTCTTCATGCAAGCTACAGATTACGGTCACAACAAGTCTCATACTAAAAAACTACAGTTCACGAGTTCTGGCTATCGACCACTTTTGTATCACTGGGATCAATTTTTAAGCGTCGACTTTATAAAACTGGAAACCTCCCATAAAACTCACTTTGACGTTAAGAAATTACCCGTAGCTAATTACAAATTTTGCTTATATGAATTTTGAAAAATTGGTCGTGGTTTTGTCTGCATGGGGACGTTCCACCAGCGCACTAGCCAAAATACACAGTAATACGTTGATACACTCTGACAGTTTTTCAAGACAAAACAGGTGAACGAATTAGAAAATTTGCATTTCGATCAAAGTCCTGCTTCCTTAATAAACAAGAAGCTATTCTTCAGATGAAAATTTGCTATTGGCTCACCTCCCACGCACAAGCTAAGGCTTGTGAAAAGAAGAGGATCCGCGGAAAAAAAGCTTGATTTCCATTGCATCTTCACTGAAATGACATTTATACGACACAGCAAAATATTTTGTTGAAACGTTGTCTCTTTAATGTTTCGGCTTCAGCCGGAAAATATTTTCAACGATGCCGGGAAATTTGGATAGGACATTTGCGACATTGGACGTGGTGAGTTATCATACCTTACCCGTCATAAAACGGTGACTTCCTAGATTAAAATCAGTATGTTTCTTGTAAGTTACAAAAATTGGTCCATTCCCAAATTTTTCAGCTCGTTTAAGGTGAGAGCTATTTGCATAGTTCTGAGGACAAGATGGTTTATATACTCTTGAGATTTTGCGCGAAGAAGTGAGGCTCCGTGCGCAAAGTTAAATAGGTCAAACTTCGCCGCTAGATCGAGCACATGAACGGCTGACAAAATGAAATGAATTGTAAACCTAAAATGTTTACTCTGTACCCGTCAAAATCGTTCTCCAGGTGAATTTTTTATAAGTTCAATTAACCCATATGTGAATGCTCCTCTAACATGTCAGGTTTCGGATGAACTTTATATGATAGCTAAAAAATATTCTCAAGTGTAGTTTCTTATCAGTGATACACTCATGCATAATTTTACCAGCGCAGCGCTAAAGCGTTTCTTTGTAATCTGGGCCTCGCAAATCATTTTTTCTGGCCTAACAAGCAGAGCATCACATTGTTCTAGTTTCCTTCACATATCTTCAGTTACTGAGATGAAGAGTTTTTGTTTGTAGCGTCCCGTGGTTCAATTTCTAACCCGCGATACCATTTATATAAACTAAGGGATCGGAAGAAACGGGGAGAGTCCATTTTAGCTATCAGCAAACAATCCATTGTACTTTATGCATTAAGGTTATTTCTTTCTCAGCGTTTAGGTCAGTCATGCTTTTAGTTTATTTCTTATTTTTAGCCCTTGAAATCTTTTGAAACGTTTGTCCTCCCGATGCTTCATTTAATTATAATCACACTTTTTGGCTTCTATTACTTATAGGAAAAAAAACTTCCGATTCCGGCAAGACAAATGTTGGTAATCACATGAGATTATCGCTTCCTAACAAGACGAAACCCGCCGGAACATGAATTTAACTGTCAATACAACGGCGGACTACCGAAAGGACAACACAGCAGGTTCCTATAAGGACGTGGACTTCGCGGTTGTCAGCACATATATATGTCTAGTCGGAGTCCTGGGTTTTCTAGGAAACTCCTGGGTAATAACTGCGTTCTGTCGACACAGGTATCTGCGAACATCTACGAACATTTTCATCGTTCATCTAGCTGGATGCGATTTGTTGTTGGCACTTCTGGAACTGGTATTTTCATTTCCATCATCTGTCAACCATAGCTGGTTATTCGGTGAAGTTGCCTGTGGGACATTCGGCTTCGCGTACCACTTTCTAAGTGCCATGTCTTTAAACACTCTAGCGATTATTTCGCTTGATCGTTATTGGGTTATCGCAAAACCGTCATTTGGCGCGAAAATCACAGTGAAGCGAGCAGTTTTATGCGTCGTTTTGACCCACTTTTATACGCTGGTTTTTACGCTACCCGTCATATTTGGTTGGGTCGGATTATACGAGGAAAAATACTTCACTTTCTGTTACCTAAATTTCCAAACAAAAAGTGAAAAAACTCTTACTTATTCTATATCAAGGGCTGTCTTTCTTTTCTCTGTCCCCTTCGGCGTGATGGTTTATTGTTACTGTTCGATTTTCTTGTCGGTTCGGCGAAGAAGTCGGCGAAATACTCGCAAAAAGACAATAGCAAGAAAACAAAGGCGGAGCTGGAAATTCATATCACCTCATTGGCGCACAGCGCGGATGATTATCGTGGTGATTTCAGTTTTTCTTTTGTGCTGGTCTCCCCACGTTATCATCTCGATATGCTTGGCGTTCGGAATGGACAGCTTAACCTTTGTGCAAGAAATTACCGTGCTCCTCGCCAAATCCGTAATCATTTACAACCCTTTCATTTATGCGGTGCTGAATCATCGCTTTAGAAAGGCATTTCTTGGAATGTGTTGCCAGAATTGTCGAAACTTCGACGCAGGGGAATGCAATCGGACGCCCGTTGTTAGTGGTGGATTAAGCTCCAGTTTTCGGATTCCCCATACAAGCGGAAACACTTGGGCAAAGATATTATCTGAACGCTTATCTGAAAAGGAGCTAGAGTTGGATTGTGCCACGAATGATCAATGCAAGCTTAAAAGATATTGCTCCTACAAAACAAGGATGAATTTTTCAAGTTTTGAGAATTACGCAAATGGCAGGCTGGACTCTAGTTTTTCAGGAGTTAAAAACGGTGGAGCGCAAATGCCTAAATGTTCTTCAACACAAGATAATGGCGACAAGAATGAGATGGGATTTGAAGAGCCTGGTGAGGGCCCTCCTTTTAACAAAAGATAGAGAAGTGTGGCAGCGAAACTTCCGGTAACATGATTGCCATCAGGTAGTAGCCCACATGAACGAAAGTTGTACAGCAGAAAAATTAAAGGAGTTTTAGCACTCCGGACTTCAAGTGACGGCGATGATCGAATCAATACCCCCCCAAAATTCCTAAAACCTCCTATTCACCACCCCCCCCCCTCCTCTCCACTCTTTCTTGTACGAATGCGTTAGCCTACCCTTGGCTTACGAGCGAATAAGTATATGTAATTGTGTTGCGGTCCTCAAAAAACTTAGCGTTTTCAAAATAGAATTCGAGAATTACTTTTCTAAATGGGCCCCACAGGGTTTACATTTTTATCACTTCATCGGGTTGGGCGATTGACTGGCAAGAAATCAATTGCTCTTGTTTTTTTACGTTGACTCGCATATATCGGGGAATTTTCCCACAATTCACAAATTAGTCTAAACTGTGGATACTAATTTTCAGGTAAACGCATTTACGCCGTGCTTCGCTTTGAAAATGAGGCTTGGGCTACCCTGTAGTGGCTAACAAGTTAAATTACAAAATTGCCAAGGCAACGTTTTGTGCCAAGATGGCGCTCCAGGCTCAAAGATGTTATGGATGTGCTTACGAGCGCTTAAAGTTTTAACTTTGAACATTTTCGCTTGAATTTCACCTAGCCCAGTTTGCTTTGGCCATATAATAAACTTTTAGCGACAATTTATACTTCAAAACGTGTTAACACGAAGACAAATACACAAATGGCCGCGATCGGATTTTAGGCGCATTTTACACGGGCACCGTTTTCAGTTCATTTATGACGAATTATAGCGAATCATGTAACGAAGATTTCACAGTGGACTCAACTTTGAACCATTTTGTAAACAGCAAGAAGGATTTCAAACGGCGGTTTTTTGTCGAAAAATTCAAAAAATTGAGAACTTTAGCCAAAAGTATGCTTTAAATATTTCAATGCGTGGAGTTCTAGATACAATAAACAAGTCAAAAACCCACGATTGTGAACGTAATTTGTCACCCATGATATTAAAAGGCAATCGAATGGTATACTCGTGAAAATATTAGAATTTGGACAAAACGCAAGTGAAATTATTTCCTAATTTCACTCGTCACTATTTGATTACACATACTAATAAACGTTTCTTCATCTTTTGTTACAGGGCAGTTTTCAATGTGAGTGTCGTAAAACCAAAACTTCAGCCAATCACAACCGACCGAAAATGTGCAATGAGCCAATCAGAATTGGAAGCAATTACATGCCACCTGCGTAAAGCGCGGGAAAATGTGCGCGTGCAAGTCGCGATTGGTCATTTTTTGGTGTTGCTTCTCATTGGTTGAAAAAAAAGGCGCGCGTTTTGTTGGCCAACACCAGAGCAAAGCAATGCAAAAATCAAAGGAAACGAAATTTGCTTTCGATGCCAGACGCAAGTATTCGGCTCCCGTCGTACAGACTATCTAGACTTCCCATGACAAGCTTTTTAATTGACAAAGCCGGCTGGTCTGAAAACCCAAAAGCAGTTGAATTTTACAAAAAGTATTTAGTCACCTCCAGCAACCATTTAAATACGTTGTAAATCGTTGTGCGTTTCAAGCCTATTACATTGCTGACGGAACATTTCAGTCGCTGTGGATTAAGTTCAAACTTTTGCGTGCCTTGTTGTAAACCGCTCTCTGTATTTTGGCAAAGTACTCTTCGCGTGTTCACTCGTGGCCTGGGCCCTAATCATACTTGTAGAAACCCTCCCCAGTCTTCCTCCCTAGCTTGTCGCGTGCAACGAGGTCGTTTAAGATCTCGCTCGGTTTAAAGAGCTCCACATCAGGGTATTTCTCGTGCCAACCTGAAAAGCGAGTGAAAATATGAATAAGAGAATGAAAACTAACAGAACTAAGTGGTTGCTAACTTGGACAAATAAACCCTCAGTGAGAACCTTTTTATCGCAAAACTTCTTATTACTTCGCGCGATTTCCTTGACAACTGTCTCGCTAGACCGGTCAGTTTGTGACAGCGTGAAAGCACTGTTTGGAAGGGCTTTTTCTACATACCCTTCCTAAGGGCTCATTCGGAAGTGGAATTCGACACTCTGAACGGAGAAAAACATGTGCACGACCATTTCTCAAAATTTGTACATCGGCATTCATGAAATAACTGTTCTGAGCCGCAAGAGAAGGGAAGATCAGAAAACTACAAGCAAGCTTTTACCAGTCGAGTCGAGTGCTCTCTAGATAGTATGTGATGTTGACTATGTGCATACCATCAATGATAAACTTGGTTGTGTCTAATCCAACGTAATCCGCTAGTTCCATCGGGCCCATTGGATAGCCTAACAGAGAATAAACAGAGAAGGACGTTTTGAAACAAGTGCTGCATTCAGATCTGAGTGGGGTCACACCCTACCGGGGATAGGAAGGGGCATGGGGGTGGGGAGAAACCCACTGCCTCTTAGGGGTTTCAGCCGAATTGATTGCTTATGATCACATGGTTGGCAACTAACTAACGCAGGCAAACGTCCAATCCACCTTCTGGTAAGGAGTTCATCAGACCAGTTCATTAGTAAAACCTAGCAAATACACCCAACCAAGTGAACTTGGTCACATGCTAGGGGTTCAGTCCTCCATCGCAAGGGATGTACACTGCGAGCGGTCTCTTTGTTCTCCTAAGTTTTGAACCGCGCATTAGGCATGGTGAGCAGCAAGCGAGGCAATTTTACCATCTGTTAACGCGAGTCATTTGAGGAAAAAGACACGACTGCTAACAGTGTATATGAGGTGGAATAAGGAGTTCCAAGGCAAAGGAAATCGCTCAAGGAATAAACAGCGCAACTCGTATTCAATGGTCGGAGAAACAATTTTGCCGTCCTCGGGAGGAAAGCCTGGCAGTCTAAACTGGTCTGGGTACCCTAACTTTGTTTTCTTTGTACAGACAGCAGAATTCCGAATTGAGGTCCCACCGGAAATACGCCCCCACATCGCCCCTAAAGATAAGCCGGCCCAGAAGCTGTTAAGGCTTTTACCCTTTAATTGTCAGTATCGGCATTTGTATTCTCCTTACAATGTTCACATATTTCGTATGTTACACGTTAGGAGAATTTGTATAAACGTTACTGAACTCAACTTCCCCGTATGTTTGATGAACTAGTAATATGACATAGTAAGGTGAAGTTAGATTGTGGTCACTATGAGGATGTAAAAGATGAAAAAGCTGTTTTCGTTTTGAAACAAAACATCCTGACCAATACTAATACCCACGCTCCCATCTCTCCAGGATTGAGTGGCGTCAGATCTTATTAACTCCCACTTGCGAAGAGAAGCAATGTCAGACAACAAACAAACTAGCGAGAGACGTTCATAGCGGAGATTACTGAGACAGGTCCGTTCTTACTTGTGCACAGTCCAGGGGCACGTTTCTCGAGACTTCCGAAAACGTTTCGGGCCCGAAAAGCCATTTCTAAAATTGCAATCCACAAAATAATGCTAGCAAACTATTCAGGGATTACATCGTAGAGTTCTAAAGTGATGACGTCACAAAAATAAAACTTGGAAATTATGGGATATGTTGCCATATTCTTATAGAGCATCCTAAAAGACGCCCTCATCCCCAAAATTAACTCTGAATTGCAATTCCCTGTAGAGATATAAGGAATCAAAGGTTGATGGCATCCCATACAACCCCTTCAAAATTTGTTTCCGTTCATTTCAGTTTAGAACTGACTCGAAATTAGAGAGATTTATATGGGGCAGTATCAAAATTTAATCCTTTATATTTCGGCTGGGAATTACAATTAAAAGCTAATTTTTGGCAAGGACCCTTTTTTGAGGATGCTCTATTCGAAAATGGCACCAAATCCCATAATTTCACAAAATTAATTTTTTGTGACGTCACACTTTAGAACTCTATTGTGAACGACGGTTAGGAACAGTTGAGAATTCCGGCATCGTCATGCTCTTACCTTGTTGTTTTACAGAGAAAGGAAAAGAAATAGACCAAAAATGTAAAGCATGTGCAGCACGATTATCTGTCAGTGCTATAACTTTAATCTGTTGTTTTGTGGCGTTCACGTTTCCGTAGCCTGCCTCGTTGCTGAACCTCCCCAGCAATATATCACTGCGAGTGCGAAAGAACACGTTCCACGCGCGAGCGTGTTGCGTGACGTGGAAAAGATTTAAATTCCTAGGTCATGGTCTCTGTTTTATCATCTCTCGATCAATAAAAGCACTTTGAAATGATAATACTGACTCGCTTGTGTCTGCAAATACTGCAAATACACTTAACCGCTTGTTTTCATCAAGCAAACTACATTCAATATCAGCTTCATTCAAATCATTAAAAACTGATACTGCTTTAGGAAATAAAATACAAAAACAACATAACATAACAGCAGAAAAACAAAAGACGGCTGCATTTGTACGTTAATATACACTTATTAATTTCCTATATTTAGCACACACACAAAACATTGCTAATCAACTAATCGATATTAGCCTCAAAATCTTATACACACCTGTATCAACTACACGTTGAAAATTTGACATGACATCGCCAAACAAAGCTATATGTCGTAATGTACAGAATTAAGAGCCTTGTTTACAAGACAGTGTCGTTCTTTGACAAAATTGACAGCATGTTCTTAAGATCTATTACGGTTGATGTATCTCTCGGCCCATACTGGAAAACATGTATGTTATGCTGAAGACCTTCGGCGTAGCAACAGGCGATTTACGCCAACTTCTGGCGAATTTGGCGTAGACTTTTGGCGTGTCCAATAGTTGGCGTGGCGTAAATCCGAAACATTTTGAAGTAAACAAAAGACAAAGGGAGCCCATGAACACGCCTTGGGTAATACTGCTGAATTCATGACGACCGACATGGCGACGTCTGAGATTGACGTAGCGAACTTTATGCTAAAATCGTGGCGTAAAACTTCGGCGAATGGGATACGAACTTTCCAGTATGGCTCTCGATGTACGTGCTTCGTTTCGCAATTCGCAGGGAAAAAATGCTCCGAGCCACGACCCATGAAGATTTAAGAATTTTCGGTCAAAAGCATCTGAAAACAACGTCACGATATCGAACGCTTGATCGATGTCATCATTATTGGCATTTAAAAAATTCGAACGATTAAAATTATGGTTAGGTGTGACCACTTAAATGAGTATGTGCATAAAAGACCAGACGCACCGCGATTTAAATAAAACTAATGAGTTAGCAGCACTTTTTCTCTTCCTTTCCTCTTCCTGCGGCGCTATGTGTGGAACAGAGCGGTTCTAACTTCCGAGTTTGAGAACGAAATAATGCTCGACCACTGCAGCCTTACAGCCACAAAGAAATTAACAACATTGTTAAATATCGTCTACCTCTGTTGTCTTACTGTTCCAAATGTTCACTAACTCGGAAACCGTTTCTCTTTTCTCCTCTTCCTCAGCGAGCTCTAGCGATTGATTGTTCGTTGGAACATTTGTATCTCCGTGCACAGGCACATTCGCGTAACTTTCGTGTGGCTCTCCAGCGGTAAACTCCGAAATCGAATCTTTGAAGTCTGGCGCAGGCATCGAAGAAATATGCACAGTGATACCGCAGCTTTCAGTTTCAGTTTCGATCACGTCTGCGCGCTTTCCGTTCTCTTCGTTCGAATACATTTTATCTTGAGCGGAGTTCAATTCATTCGCGTGCTGATCGCGCGACAAACGTTCCACTGATTCTTGATGCCTTGCACCGCCGTCAATCTCGCTTATCTCGTCAGACGAGATCGAATCCGCTCCGTTGAAGCTATCTCCACTGGCTCTCATCGTTGATCCATGTCGCATGTCCCAACTCTCTCGTCTACCGTGCATTATACTGTCGGGTAGCGGCTGATAATTAAACTGCACGGGGCTGAACCCAGATTTGAGGAACGGAGATTTATCTACCTTCTTCATGAAACTTGGCAAAGTCGAAGAAAGATGGCCTCCAATGTCGGATTCACCGCTTTCACCGCTCGTGTCCGAATGAAACGAACCTGACCTTTCATGGCGATCATCATGAGAACCCTGACGCGGCAGCTCGAAGCTGTGAAAGGGTCGCGGCAGGCTCCCTGCGAAAGAGTGCCGGTAAAAATTTGGCGCGGTGCGTTTAGCGGCTCTTTCCCTTCTCGTTAGGGCCTCCTCGCTCTCTTTTGTATCACCCGTGCTGGCCACCTCCGCGAGTTTGGGTTCGTCTTCTTGTTTACATTCATCTGCTCCGCCAACGCTTGGAACTGCAATAGAATTGGACTTTACTTGGAGCTCATGCACGCTTGGAACTACAACAGAATCAGGGTTTTCTTGCAGCGCATCCAGGTTTGGTGTTGCAACAGAATCAGGATTTTCTTGCAGCTCATTCAAGCTTGGTATTGCAACAGAATCGGGGTTTTCCTGGAGCTCATCCACACAAGATAACGTGACGCTTTCTACATCAACCGCCGCCTTATTTTCCCCCGCATAACCGTGATTTCCGCGCTCTTGTCCGAGTTGGCATTTCAACTTGTTATTCTCTGCTTCCAGCTCTTCAATCCTCTTTTTCAACCTGTCGATCTCAACTCTTAATTCTGCATTTTCTTCCTTGGTGCTGACCATTTCTTTCTCGGCGAAAACCGCACGCCCCAGCGCCTTGGCTAACTGACTTTTGAAGTTCGCTCTCTCTTGCTCGTTCTCAAAGGAGCGCATTCTCAACCTCATTACTTCGTCATCCTTTTCCTTTCGTTCACTCGTCGCTCTGTCTCTCTCCTCCATCAAAACATCACATAAACGCTCTAATGATTCATTGCGCCTCATTGAAGTTGACGCATCTTCTCCTAACCGACTTGAATTCGTTGAACCAACACCAGATCCGTTCTCTTCTGGTGCCGAAGAAGGGCTTGTATCCCCATTCAGATCGTTTCCGGCGGATTCATTTTTGTTACCGCACAAAGCCACAAAAGAGCTGTTACTCGCTTGAGACGAGAGCGACGAGAAAGTACCTGACGTTATCACATCCTTAGCTGAGTTTCCGTCTTGCGCTGGTACAGGACTTATACGGCTATCGTTAGGAACTGCAACACCAGAGATCTGTTCCTGAGAGTCAATAAACGAAGCTCCAACGCCGGTTTCTGTTGCGTCTTGCGAATTCTCCGAGTTTTCTACAACAACATCCGCTTGATAATTTTCGAATTTAGCGTTGAATTCTGCTGCACTTTGATTCACACTTTCTTCTGCCGCCATCGTGTTCTTTAGCGTACTCTCTCCGTGACAACCATCGCGGAATGTTCTTTGATAATAATGTATGCCTCCTCTGTACCGCACCAAATCTGCATTCTCATTGGTGCGTTTCAGTTCGTCAAAATGCCACTGGGTGGGAATGTCATGAATGGCTACAGACGCTACAGATTCTGAACCTTGTTCCCTGGCAGCGAAATTCTCTTTCCTGTACAAATGATCCTGTGAAAAGCTGTTTTCTCTTATACCTTTACCTTGCCAAATCGATTCTCTTGAGTCTACAATCTCGCCACATTTTACATAATCGGGCTCGCTGGTGTTGTTTCTTTCATCTAACAAAAAGGCTTTCTTTTGTTCAAGGGCACTACTCCTTGACGCTTCCGTTGTTTGACTGTTTGGAGTTTGTAAAATCTGTTGCTGTGTTTGTCGATATTCCTGTTGTTTTGATTCATCAGTACGAGTGCCTTCACTTAGCCACGGTCTAGGCGCTTTTACTTTTTCAAACTCAGCCTTCAAAGGATCGCAGTTTTGACGACCATCATGAGCAAATTCCTGAATAATCCACTCGAGTTTTCTTTTGTCTTCTGTGAGCGTTTTAATCAACACGTCACGCTTTAATACAGGTTTGAGCTGAGCTTCACGCACGACCTCTCGCGTCGCACGTGTTGCAGCTTCCTCGCGAGAAATCGTCTCGGATATCAATGCCTGCTGTTTTTGCAGTTCAGTTTTACAGGTGGCATATTTTGCTTCCAAATCTGCGACGAGCTCCCGAACTTTACGCATTTCGTCTCTTGAGTCGTTGCGTCCCTGGGAAGAAAACCGACCTACGCGAGTCGCTTCTCCAAGATTTCTATCGTAAATAAAACTGCTGGGGGCGATAGAACAGTTAACAGCGTCAAATTTATACTGATCAGCTTTTCCAACATCTTCCTTCATTTCGCTTATTGCAATTAGTAATTCAGTTTTATCCCGGATCAATTTGTCCAAGTAATTTTCAAGCGCTGAAATCCAGTTTGCTCGCAATTCCATAAGATCTTCTTCGTAAGTCTTTTCCTCGTTTGTAGAAACGGGAGATCTTGTTTCCAAATCCGAGGCGAATATGTGAAGTTGGTGGCGAATTTCGTTTTCAGAGTTTTCGATGTGATTCTCCCGAACACTTTCAACATCAATAAAAGTTTTTGGTGCATATAAGTAGAGTGGATGATGGCATCCTTTTGATTGGTCAGCATCATTTCCCTTGGTTCTGCTTAACTCAGCTAATAATTCGGTTTTTTCCTGAATTAATTGGTTAACATAGCTTTCCAACAAGGAAATCTTTGATCGCAATTTCATTAGATCTTCCTCTAAAAAGTCCTCCTCCCTTTGACAAATAACGCACTTCGCTTCCAAATCTGCCTTGTGCCCTTGAAAGTCTCCGACTATTTCATCTCCAGAATTGTCATTTCGAGTCTCATATAGGAAACCATTTTTGTGAGTTGTTTGCTCGAATATTTCTCTCTTGTTAAAATCTCTTGACACGTCGATTATCTGAACAGAGTTAGCTGTTTCTTCAAGTCTTTTCTTGACATGTCCCTTTCCGCCAAATTCACCCGAATATTCAGCTCCGCAATGCGTTGTATCAATGCAACAATCTTCAAAGGTTTTAGCTGTAAGATTGCAGACTTCCTCATCAACTTCCAGCGTTCCACTAAGTTCACTTAAAGAATTCGTCTCACTCTTTGTCGCGTTAGCATCATTTCCATCATCGGAATTACTTCTACATTCTTGAAAATATCGCGCGGTGCCGTCGGCTTTCTCAGCCTGTCTGTTCGTTACGCCCATTTTACTTAATGATTCGAAATTATTCCGCCGCCGTTCGTCTTTGTCAGGTTCAGAAGTAAATGTTGATGTGCCAGTCGACTGGTGAAGCTTGTTAGTGCAGTTCTGGTAGTTTGTTTCACCATTCCTCATCGTTCCTCTGCCTTCTTTGTACAATTTCGCCCCATCCTGTGTCATTTCGTCAAGAATTGCACCGTCCACAAAATGCGTTGCTTTGTTTAATTCTCCAGAATGATCACCGTCACTGTGTTTCGCCATTTCACTGTCTTCAGTGGACAGTTCAATTTCATTCTGTGACACGTCTTGGCGACTTTCGCTGGCATCAAGGCCATTACGGTTTTCCATTTCGTATCTCCCATCACTTCTCTTTAATTCGTTCAATACAGCCATTGATTCCGTCTTATCCCTGATGAAGCTGTTAATCTGGCCTCTGCCCTTGGAAATCTCCGCTCTCCCTTCCGCTATCTGTTCTTCTTGGGACGTTTTCTGGCTTTGGAGTATTCTGTTGCTTGACTCAAACTTCATAATTGATGCCCTAAGGTTCGCATCTCCTCTGTTTACACATCGTGCTTGCTGTCCCATGCTTTTAAGAGCACTTTGTATTTCAGCATTTCTCTCCTCCGTCTTCGAAATTTGTTGCCGCAAAACCAACTTTTTATCCTCTGGATCCTGAAGCACTCTTTCCAAACCCACTATTTTTTGCCGAAAAGACAACAACTCAGCCTCTAATCTACACACTTTGTCACAACAAAGAGAAATCTCCTCTTGCGAACGATATTCTTTTGCCAAAGTCCTTAAGCAAGAAGCTTCCAGTCGCCAAAAGTGTCTGGACAAACGAAACTCTGTTTGAAAGTCAGTTCCTCTTGTGGACACCTTTCCAGTAGTCGTCTCAAACTTCATCATTTTCTTTTTCGCAAACAGGAGGTCTCGCTCGCACCTAAACGATGTTTTGCACTTCCCCATGAATTTAAAACATAAAATTCCACCATCCAGCTTTCGTTGTTTTCGACGTCTCTGCAACACAGCTCTAAAACGATTCTTTCATCTGCACGAACTCTACCAAGATGTTGCTAAAAGAAAAAGAGACAATTGCCCCTGATATGCAGTCCATGTAAACTCTGCCAACTCTATTATCGTTCCTCTTAAAAGTTGCCATCCAGTGGCTTTATCTGTCGTTTTCCAGCCATATTATGGCTGCCCGTGGTTTCTTAAGCAGTTTTCCCGCCGTTTCTTGGTGAGCTGCGCATAGCTGTGGTCACTGTGGTACCAGTTCCAGCTGGGTTTGGTTGCCCTCTCTTTTTTCGGTATTTTGCAGTGATTTTATCCGCATGAATTCGACTGGCCAGTTTAAAGTCTTTTTGGCTTTCCCAAGATATTGTTTCCAGTAGTTTTCCTCTTACTTGCTACTTCAATCCGTCCTCATTACACAGGCTTATTCGCATTTCTTCCCGGCCTGTCAATTTCTTTCTATCTGAGGTTTTTTCGCTACTGGTTACAACCGAGACATCTTTTCAACTGAATATCCTTCTTGAAAGTAACAGCTCCACAAAACTGATTCAAAGAGCTACTGTAACTCAATCAAGAAATTTGGTTTGCATCCAACACGTCATTGATAATTAATGAATTAATCTTTACCACCGTAATGATTTACTATTTTAGCTCTACCACAAAATAAGCTGTTTTGCGTCATAAAAAATATCACAATTTCGTCCACTTTCAAGAAATATAACATGACGAACAAAACCAACCGGCAACGTTTTAAGGACCTCAAAAAGATTTATTTAAAGTAGAACAGTTTAATTAGTGACGCTGTATTTAAGCAAAATCACAACAGAGGATGGATCGGAAATTTTTTTACCGACTATTCGCCTTTCGAAAATTCCCGGTAAAATTTGTGAAGACGTTGTTCTTATTTAAAGCTTACTATATTGAATGGATCTCTAACTACAATTATGATGACGACCGAAAAGGCTCCACACGAATTGGAGTTTTGACGACAGTTTAGGAAATTTGTTTATTTACGTAACTTATGATGATACGTTTATGTGGGCGTCGGTGCGAGACGGCTACCAACTGCCTCAGTGTTCCAAAGATTATGCCTCCGAAATCTCTAGATGGCGATTCCGCGCAAGACCCACAGATCTCACGTGCCAATGACGGCAAAGGCCCTTTTAACGCAACAGAATCGCTGGTGCGATAGAATAGATGGGGCATGTGTCTTCATTGTGGGACGATATTTGCATCGCGCATGCGTAGTCGACTGAATTGTTAATTCCTTACAAAAAGATTCACCCAACCGTAAAACACAATGGAAGTTGGACAGCTGCTAAAATTTGACGTGGTAACAGCAAAGAAAGTAATTTCTGTGACGTGGGCAACAACTGCTTCACACAATTCCGGATAAATTTGAAAACAACGTTTTTGCCTGGAAACGAATTAAGTGTTTTTCGTCTACACTATAGTTTCCGTATCGTACGCACTGTCCACACTGAAACGCTGCTTTTCCATCAAAAAGACTTAAGTTTATGACACAGCATGCGCACAACACCTGTCGTCGTCTAAATATTTACCTGTGTTTATTGTATATAAAGATTATAAATTTGTAAATTTGGTCTGAAAAGCCACTTGGAGTCCTCACTCGAAAGATCTGTCGTTTGCACTGACGTTTTCAATTTCCTCCACTTTAGAAGACGTTTTCAAAAAGCTCTGTTTTCGGTGACCGAAAATGTCGTTTAGTGTGCGGAACGGAGGACCAAACCGAAGGAAAGTTTCGCTCTCAAATTTATCCAGATTAGCTAGTAAGGACGGGACCTCGCGGTAAATTTGAAGTTAATTTCAAGATACGAGAACAATTCAAACCTGCTCCGAGTTTCATGGCTGTATCTATGTCCTTGGCGGAGGCATCACCTGAAAATACGTGCAAGGACAATTTGTTAGCAGTTTCAATGAAAGAGTTGACAAAGTCTTGCACAATTAGTTGCAGGGTTGATCCTCAAAATCCAAGTCGCCGACATTTTTCTGACTTTTCACGGTCCACAAACAAGTTTTCATTGACCACCCTGACCCGGGACAAATCCTTGGGCAATGAAGCCACAGGGATCTTTGTAAGGATTGTTTTAAGACGACACCTTTAAAAACAAGAAATGTCCTTCTCAAACCTAGCGGCAAGCCAACGGTAAACGTCCCTGACTATTCACTGACTTTGACCGGCTGGCACCGGTAGGTATGTATGGCCCAGAAAATACCCAAACCTCCCCCACTGAAGGTTTTTGGGTTTGCACCCCCACCCCTCTGGAATTTCCAATTTAGCACCATATGATTCTTTTTAAAATTTTGCTTATGCCACCCCCTCCCCCTACGAAATTTCACCGACCTCCCATGAAAGGTATGAATATTTTCTGGAACTTAGCAATAAGACAGCAACTTGGAGGTTCTCTTGGCTCACAAATGGCAAGGAATGACGTCCTAAGCAAACTATCAATATTGCAGTCAATACCCATGTCTTGACCGTTCTTTTCAACAAACAAATTCGTTAGTGCTGGTTTATGTTTAGGCACTTGGCTAGTGCAGGCTGCATGATGTTCCTTGCATTCCTAAGAATATCCTCGTGTAGCCAATGAGATTCCAAGTTTACCTTATAGTCTGCCACAGTTTGAGACAATCTTATCATTAATAAATTAATAAGTTATTGAAAGATAAATCAGCACATGATAAATGCCAGTAAATACTGTGGAACCCTTGAAGTTTAATAGGGGATCCTAGAATTGACAAAGGAATGCACAAAGAGAGGAACAAAGGGACGCAAAAGGGGCGTGCATAAAGAACGTGATGTGAAGAAAGGCACGCTCAAAGGCATGCACAAATGCATACGCAAAGGCATTCACTAAGGCATGCACTAAGGCATGCACCAGACAATGCTTCTGTATGAGATTTATTGTCTACAGGGTTCATGAACTTGTTTCGACCAAAAATTCAAGGACTTTTCAAGACCTTTCAGGGACACAATTTTCCATTTTTCAAGGACTCCAAGAGGGGCAAAATCAAGCCAATATACTGTAATGCCACATCAGATGCTCAAATTAGAGAGTGTGCTGATTCTTGTCTGAGATACTTGCAAAGCTTCAACAAATTTGAAGGACTCTCAAGCACCAACTGCAATTTTCAAGGACTTTTAAGGCCTTGAATTTTTAATTTGAAATTCACACTGCGAAACAAGTTTCAGTAGGTGTTGCACTGTGTAACATGGTCAGTTTCCTTAAACTTTTTCGAACTTCCGTTGCAAGACAAGTTTCACGAAAAGTGGAACCGCTTTCTACTTCTGCAATGGTTGCAATGATTGCAGTGTTGAAAAAACAAGAGTTTCACCGTGTAACACCACTTCATGAAACTGGTCTCGCTCGGTCTTGTTATGCTATGCTGCATAAACCAATCACAAACCAGAACAACAACATTTTGAGACCAGTTTCAACCTTCCCGAACAATTTTCGACCTTTTATGTTACACGGTGCAACACCTGCTGAAACTGAAATTTCTCAGTGCTGTTGCACACCAGTTCTTATCAAGCTAAAAGTGTCATCGTGTAACAGCGGCTCAGATGGGTTGAAGAAAACTGCTGGAACATGATCTGGATCTATGTCTGCTGCCAACCTGATGCAAATCTTAAAAAATACTCCATTATTCAGCAGTGGCCTGTTATAAACCTGATTTTAATTCAGTGGCAAATGACAATTTTGCATGGCCCCATCACACCTCATAGCATTGAGACTTGTTTGTTTGCTAGACTGTTTACACTCCTCCACTTTTTGGGGGGATTGCCCAGATTTGACTACTATATGCAAACTACTGTCATCCTGGCATGTGGAGGAGAGTGTATCCTGGGTTAGAGTGGTAGACAGTCTTCATTAAAAACAAAGCAAAAAAAAAAGAGCTTCATAATGATGTAATTAGTATATATAGAGCCACACATTTATGATAAATTCTTACCTCTCTCAAGCATTCTGATGGCCTCCAATATGTATGGAACAAGCAAACGGTTTACAATAAAACCAGGGGTATCCTGAAAGAGAGGGGGACTGATGGTTAGATTCACAGATACTAAGTTTCATATCTGAAAATAAATATAGTCAGGCAAGGCTCCTCGTCAGAGATGGACCTGCCAAAAAGTGTGTTTTAGTTTTTGTGCATCCACTGCAATTCCAAATCTGAAACATTGCATGAGAAATTCTGATAGATTACTTGAGCTCCTGTAAAATACACAAAGGCATTTCACCCACACCGTCATAAGCCATTTTCTTGAAAA
Organism: Galaxea fascicularis; assembly: GCA_948470475.1. NCBI lineage: Eukaryota > Metazoa > Cnidaria > Anthozoa > Scleractinia > Euphylliidae > Galaxea > Galaxea fascicularis. The sequence continues at coordinate 3,977,446 of OX419337.1, read as the reverse complement.
ACTGTGGAAACTTGTGAGATAACTGTAATGTGTTCTAGCCTGTCTACATCCTCCTCCTCATTTGGGGGGAGGAGGTGGGTGTACACAGGCTAATGTGTTCCAGATATCTGAGAACACAAATCCACAGTAACAAGGTTCATCTAAATGGCTCAAGCCATCTGATCCAGTGTAGGCCTGCTTGTTAGAATGCATGACACTGACGATGACAATGACATGTGGAATACTGATGTACCTTGCAAGCAACAGGTACTTTGCCGAGTTCTTTGCTAAACTGAAACAAGGCATCGAATGTCTCGTCTGTTGTTTCTGGAATTCTTATAACCTGGAGATAACAAAAAAAAAGTGTCTGGTGAGCTAAGACTGGACACGGTCCATTTTTGATACACAATTAAACCATCCTAATCAAACTTATGAGTCATGAGAATACAGGAAATGATTACATTACTAACATGAAATGTATAATTGTTATGTTGCAGGTAAAAATTAAATTCACCATGTAAAAATGTTTAAACTGGGTTGATTCTCAAATCCCTTTGTGTCCTAAACCTATAGGGTTAGGAGACAAAGGAAACTGATTTTCAACCTAGGTTAAAACATTTCCATCTGAATTTAATTTTTAACTGCGACATATACAACACCTCAGAGTACTGAGATCAAATGAGGTGATATTGGGTTGTAGAAGTTTTCATTAGATCATGATCAAAAGGAGACTTCTGTGTGGTTCCCTTCTCTGTCTGCATTTTACAGATAGATTGAAAAATTTACTTGACCAAGAATAATTTCAAACCATTTTTGAGACTTTTTCCATTGATGGTTTCGACCTTGAGCACAAAGATAATTTAAAATCAATCCCAAAGAGGTTTGATTAAATACTATTTGTCACAAGGCAGGATGGCCGAGTGGTTAAGGGCGCTGGATTTCAATGCGGTGACCCGGGTTCAAAATCCCGCTCTGACCACTAGCTGGTGTTGTTCTGGGTAAGTGCCTGGTTCAACTCCTCGGTCATCCCTGTAAATAGCCAACTGGTCTGCCTCCCGCCAGTTGGGATTCTTATCATGTTACGTTTATAATTTTGAATTATTTGTTTCATGTATTTGCTCGGCCCCACTAGCCTTTGTGCTAAATAAACTGCCCAGGGTAAATAAAGATATTATTATTATTAGTAGTAGTATTATTATTATTATTACAAAGGCTACAGACTGCTGATTTTAGTCCAAATATTTGACGTAACATCAGAATCTGCTGCAAGTTTTCAGAACGAGACACAAGAAGACTAGCCAAAGGACAGCTGTACCTAACTCCTCCCATTTTCTTCACGGAGTGCAGCTAAAAGTGGGAAGAGAAACACAAAGTTGAAATGAAAACAATTTTAAGTGAATACATTTTGTTTTATGCATACCTCCACCAGTTTCATCAAGGGAACAGGATTAAAGAAGTGAAGTCCTCCAAACCTATCCTTTCTTTTTGTGACACTGGCAATCTCTCTGATTGGCAATGAAGATGTGTTGGACACAAAAATGGCATGACTGAAATAAAATTAATAATAATAAATTATAAACATTGACAGGAAATGGTTACTCATGCAGTTTGTGTCAACAAGATGCATTTAGAAGATTGCCTTTGCTGAAATATCACATTGCATTTTAAGGGGTATGTAGAATATGGTCTTATAAAGGGAATTTTGATTTAATGTCAAATTCACTTAGTGATTCATTCATTCTCCCCTGCCAGGGTCTAAAAGTAGTGGCTGCCTGAGAGGTGTGGCCCCTTGCAATTGGGCCTACTAGCTAATTTTGAACATATTAAGGCTGCTACTTTTGGAACTCTATGGCCACGGGTGCAATATGAATAAATGTTAAGGCAACCCAAAGAGTCCTTAATATTCTGACGAAAATTTCTTGTATCATTCAACCGATCCAAATATTCATTACCTGGGAGCTGCCTTGTCAAGGTCTGCAAAGAGCTTGTGTTTTACACGCATATTTTCCACAATGGCTTCTATCAACAGATCTGTGTCAGCAATGGACGTGTTGGGTTCTGTTGTGATTGTTATTCTGGATAAAGCATCAGCAACAAACTTGTTGGCACCCTGTAAACAACCCCATGATAATATCAATCAAAATGGCTATGAGCCACTGAACTCAGAACAAAAATATTATAAACCACTCTTGATTCCTTTGTTAGGAATCCAAAAGAGAAGCGGACAACAGATGTGTTATATTTTACTCATGATTAACCATTATAAATCTTTGTTGCTTCAATCAAAAGAAATAGTTGTCTGTGACACAATTGAAACAGTGTTCAACAGCAGTGAACAAACACAGCCGGACAAAACACAAGACGATTGACCCACATTCAGTGCAGCTTGACCATTGTTTTCACTGCAATTGCAATGCCCATTTAAATCAGCAATGACCTTTCCACAATAGAAAAAACAGTAGGCTAGCTCATACATACTGACACATACTTGTATAACTGTATAGTATGCGTATGTCAATACTAGTATGCATATATTCTTATACACATATTCCTTGCATATTACTCACACATTTTGGTTTGCTCATCTCTGAGCTGCACTGTAATTTGGCCATGTGTGTCTGCTCTGGTAACACATAGATGATGCCAAAACATGGTAAATAAGAAGTTCATGTATTAAGAAGTACAATACGAGCCTCAGGCAAGTAGGGTGACTGATGTTTCATACCATGTTTTGGCATCCTGGGTCTACCAAGAATGAACTGTTTATTCATAAGAAGACTGAATATGTGATCTTTGGAACTGTTATGAAATGCAACCAGATTAACTCTGACAATCTTAGCAGTGTTTATTTGGGAGATCAAGTTCTTAACTGTAGGTCTATCTAAGTATAAGTATTTAGGTGTCTACCTAGATCAATCTCTATCTTTTAAGGAACATGTCACTCGACTAGTTAATAACGTATGTTGACAGCTTGGCTTGTTAAGTACAGTAAGAAAGAGCCTCACAGTCCATGCAGCTGAAAGGATCTTCAGAGCTATGATACTTCCTAAATTGGATTATGGTGATTTTGTTTGGAACAACTTAGCACCTTCAAGATATAATGCATTAGAGCGTTTACAAACGAGAGCTGCTAGAATTATTTTAAAGGATAGTAGCCTTAGCCACAAGCATTTGTTATGACAATTAAGTTGGATGCCACTTAAGGCACGTTGTAATATGCATATTGTAACTTTTGTCCTTACATGTGTCCACAACAATGCTCCAGATCTCTTTAAGGAGTATTTTGTCAAAGCTTCACACAATTATTCCACTAGGCATAATGGTCTCGACATCATTGTCCCAAAGGTTTCTACTGAAACTGTAAAGAAACGCTGCTACTTTTTTGGAGTTCAAGTTTTTTAACGATTTACCATCGAGCACGAAAGAAATCAAATCTCTTAACTTTAAAACCAATGATTAAGGACTTTTATATTGAACACTCTCAGAACTTTTATTATTGTATATTTCTATTACTACATTTTGTAATGTTTTTAGGACCTTTAATATTATTTTAATTCTATTTTTAGTTGTCCAGGGCACCCCTTGATAACAGCTTTAGCTGACAGGTTTACCCTGCTTAAATATGTGTATATTATTATTATTATTATTATTATTATTATTATTATTATCATTATTACTATTAACCTCTGCGAGTTATCTAGTAAGTACACATGCACAGACAAAATTTTAATTTGAACATAATGTTTTTTCTCCTTTCTTTGACACATGACCTAATTCGTATCTCTAGTCTTTAATAGCAAACTCCTCTAGAAATGTGAGATTTACACTGTCTACTGTAGCTTAAAGATTTGTGGTACAGCCAATAGACAAAAGACCATTTTTCCTATCAAATTAGGCAGGAATCTTCATCAATATATCTGAAATTCTTGGCCCTCAGCCCCTTACTGGCTGTTGTCATACTTAGTCACCTACCTCTGTGTCATCTTGAAACTTTTTCTTTGCAACTTTGCTCAGGTTTTTCTCAATGGATCTTAAGGATTTTGTCAGGATTGCATTTGTCTGATCAACCATTGTCACCTGGTGATTTGTAGCTGCTGCAACCTGTTGAGATCAAAATACATACCGTCTAAAGATTCAGGATACAGTGATCTGCACCAGTTTAGGTCAAATGTTGTATCAAGGACAAAAAAAGGTCTCTCCAAACATTGTAACAGTGTAATCATTTCATTTGCTTTGTTAGGTCAGGTGGCCAGTTTAGCTGATTATCACGATCTGAGGCTCCCCCAATCTTCTACAAGAAGCACAGAGCTTGACCAACAAGTGGTTAGAAACCAGAGGTTCACGTTGAGTAAGATTATGTTCCCTAAAAATTTTGTGTAATTAACATTTCAGCTAAGGAGTCCAAACAGATCGAATTTTTCTAGCCAACGAATATATCACTTAGAAACAGACTTCAAACACCACTGGGTACTTAAAAATGCCTTGTACGGCTTTGGATTGATTTGGATCCTTGGGTGCCCCAGTGTTACATGGTCATATCATTACTGTTAGCACTGCATTATTAACCTTTACTGCAATGGTCTTCAATGCTATGTCTAAAATCTGTTCCCCCGTGCATCATATTTACATCCTATATATCTTGTATTCAATCGCGCTCAACAGCGAGAATTTTTTTTTTGAAAGATTTCTACACAGCCCCAGACATTAATTATACACGCATCACTTCATCATACTAATTAACCCTGTTCGAAAAGTTTGAGTCACAAAATGCATGTATAATTAATGTATGGGACTGTGTGGAAATCTTGCCGTTTTTTTTTAAGATCTGGTCGGTCTTGGGTGAAGTAAAGTCACATTCACTTGCCCTATCTTGAATTTTCCTCAAACTGTTGACCACTTTTACATCCGTTTCATGCGGAAATTTATATCCGATTTCAGTTAAACCGCTGGAATCATAAAACTATACCAACAATAAATAACAGGGGAAAATTACAAGTTTTGAGCCAAACGCACGATCACCTGTGATAACTTTTCATTTAACAAAATGAACAGACCTGAGCAATCCCTGCTCCCATAAGACCACTGCCAATGACCATGACATTCTTGATGGCGCTACAGCTAGAAGAAGTGCTAAAAAGAGCCGAAATCGCAGCCACGTTTTTCCCAAGCGATGGATGTCTCAGAAGCTGAAACGATAGCAATTTGAAGGTCGTGCAGCGCAAAACAGAAGCCATTTTTGCACACGACTAGAACAGTCACGAAAGGTTTTCAGCAGTGAATGGCAGAGTAAGAGTTAGCAAAAGGACTGGACACGAATATTTTCACAGGCAGCCCAAGAATACCATGGTGAGCAAAGGGAAAAGGACCTACGTTGTATAATCATAAATCAGATACAAAATCAACACATTGTGACAAGTTGACCGATCGCAACGTTTCTAATTTTAGTTTGTACGCCATGGAATTATTGGGATTGGAGTTGGGTGAACTATTCATTACAGCAAACAATGGCTTTGAACCTGGAAAGTACAAAAAAGAAGATAGTAGATTTAGAGCCAAGAGAGCTAGTAAACGAAAAAGGCGCCTCGTACGTCATGCAACCCAAATTTGGCAGTGATCATTTTGTGTCACCCCTCCCCTCTGTTTACATTACCTGCCGGCCTACATACGCCCGAACTGTCGCTCGCCCTTCGCCCCATCCCGTCTATCTGCCCATGGATCTCCGAGGATGACGCCTATCAGGCTTATTGACAATCACGGTCGGGAAATTAGTTGATATACGACGCGCGAGAATATTGTTAGTTTTTCCAAAAAAATTATTTCTTCAAATTTAGAGATGCCATTGCAAAACACTGAAAAATTGGTATAGCTTTCATCTACATGTACAATAATAATCTATAACGGTTTCTTATTACATAGATATGGTCTGCTGGAGCTCACAGCATCTACATAGGACATAGCAAGTGGAAGTTACAATACATATGACACCACTTAAATAGTCGAAATACTAGACTAGTAACCCATTTTCCATAGTTTTGTTGCAACAAATTAGACAGCTAAATTGCTTATAGCTCGTTTGAAACGATCAAATGAATTGGATTCAATCACGGAGTCCCTTATATTGTTCCAATCCTTAGTTGTTCTAGCAAAGAAACTAAACTTGTAGGTATTTCCTGAAAAAGATGGTTGAATGAACTTCTTAGGGTGATATTGACAGGTAGTTCTTCCCTTAGGCTTAATGTGGTCGGGTATCTTGGAGTGGGAAAGCAAGAATCTGATTAGCGTTTTTAGTTATAGTAGCTATATGATCTCAACTAAGATTACATGATAGCTCTAATCGATCCCAAGTATGAGTGGTAAGTAACCTTAGTGTGACTCCCCCAGGTTCATAGGAAAAACTAATGGGGGAAGTAGCCATTGAGAATCGCAGCAAGGTGCAGTTTTTAAAATTAAATTTAAGGTTCCATTTAGAAGCCCACAAGAAAAGGT
>OX419337.1:3920981-3965981 GCA_948470475.1 Galaxea fascicularis | reverse complement strand
CTCTGCGTTCGGAGTGATTATTGACTGACTTAAACTGTCCGCAGGTTAGTATTCCTGTTGTGTCTTTTATATCACATATGGCGATTTGTCTCTGTGACTACGAGTTGTTTGTTACTTGTCTTAGTTTTCCAATTTCTACAAGGAACGCCGAAGAAACATTCGCTGGCATCGTTCTTTGTTTTCTTACCTTTTGTTGTTTTCATGTTGTTTGGATGGACTAAAAACGTTCGTCTTTTTTCCAAATGCATATTTTCGCTCCAATATTTCATTTTGGAGTCTAAAACTCTTCGTTTTCCCTGCTGTCGCTCATTTTTTTGGGCAAAGAATTGGTTGAAGAAAAGCCAAGCGAAGTCCGGACGGTTTATATCCTCGGCTTCGCTTTGTTGACATTATTGGAAACTCGCAAAAGAGTAATCAACAACTCATTGCCAAATATAAACACGATTTTTAACAGCTGCAGCATTGGAAATGCCAGCAATTTGTTGTCCATCAAAAGCAATTCTCGTTGTTAGTTAAAAAATCCCAGATTTTTAAGGCTATTGCAGTAAAAACTTCGTCCTTTGTTCAATGTTGACAGCTGAAAATCCTGAGTCAGATGTTATCATTAACAGTGATGTCAAAAATAATACCACCCACGACTTGTAGTCAAGGTTTGTTGTTTGCAATATTTGCAAGTGATCGAAGTCAAGAAAAAAACGATTCTCAACATCACTCGATAATTCCAGTTGATCACCTGAGTTGATTCTTGGCTAAAATAATATGCTCGATCAGTCTGTTGTAAAGTCGATTTCGCCCTACGGTTTTCCATGTTATCGTAAAAAGGACATCGACGGCACTTTCTATCGTCTTTTATACTGTAATAGATCACAAGAATGACACCATAAAATGTTCAAAACAAGGCGAACAAAGTAGTTTTGTTCTTTTATGGGCGGTGTCGAAGAGTGCTCACTTTGGGTTTTATCGCACTTTTGTTGTAAAATATTTTGTTTTGATAGATTAAAATGCCACCGATAAATGTCGGTTGTGAAGTTGGATTTAATAGTGGGACACTAGAACTGTTAACATGTTAACCTAGTTAAGTGAATTTTACCACTTGTATCAAAATGTAATCAGATGTAATTAAACTGTGATGAAGAAAAGTTTGTTAATCGTTTTTGCTCATCATAATCATATACAGCTGTAGTTCCTGTGGCACAAAGGCTGATGATATTTCGAAAATCTACGTTTGCAATTGATTGAATGGTGGCTTTGGCTCTGCAGCAAAATAGTAAATATATATATATATATAAGTAGAATAAACAGAAGAAGATGCGAACTTTTCTCTTTGTGGTCTTTAATAAATGGACGTTTCGCCCGTTCGGGCTTCTTCAGCACTTACAAAATCGATACTTGGAATAAAATATACAAAAAGTGAAGGGGCCTTAAATAAGTTTAAAAACAATAGTTTACAAAGAAAACAAAGAAAATACAATAATTTACATAAAATTACATAAGAATTACGTAAAGATTGTATAAAAATACTAAAACCACCCGCTAAAACGTAAATAAAATACAATAAAATGAAATATAGCAGCAAAATGGTGTTAATTGTAACGAATCCTATTCCTGGAATTAAACTCGCACCTTTTGTTAAGTCCATGCGGTTTCATTGTGCATAATTGAGCACACCAAAAGGCCTCTCTTGTGAGCAGACGGTCATCAATACTATTGTTGTTAACATTGAGGTTACATAACTGTTCAATAATAACAAATTCAAAATGAGCTAAAGTATGAGGTTCTTTGTTGAAGTGAATGGCAACTTCACAAGAACGTTTGTTAGTGACCATAGAAGACTTGTGGTTGCGAAAACGAATTTTAAATTCATTAGTTGTCGAACCGACATACTGCATATTGCACTTCTTACATGTAACCAAGTAGATAACATTTTTGGACCTACAACCGAGAATCTGCTTAATAGGATACGTCCTGCTAGTTCTAGTGCTAGTAAAGCAATTGGTGTCTTTGAGATAATTGCGACACAGATCACATTTGGCTGTGCACTTAAAACAGCCCCGCTGATTGTCAGGGGCACGATGTTGATCACGAGGCTTGCTGCTTAAGATTTCCTTGATGTTTTTGCTTCTACGAAAAGCAGGAATGATGGAACCTACAGGAAAAATTTCTTTAAGAGATGGTGAATTATAAATTAAGTGCTTGTGCTTCCTAATGATTTTTCCAATGCTAGGTAAGCGAGGGTTGAAATCAAGCACCAGTGGAAAGACTTTTTTGGATTCCTTAGGCTGAGGTTGAAGTAACGTTTCTCTAGAAATAGACTTGGCTTTCTCAAACTGCTGTGAAACCAACCCAGGGTTATAACCCCGGTTATATAAATAACCTTGATACTCAGAAGAGCGTTTAGTGAATGCCTCATCGGTAGAACAGTTCCTTCGAATCCTGGTAGCTACTCCATAAGGAATGGCTCTGGTGACATGAGCGGGGTGTGCGCTGTTCCGCAGCAAATAAATATGATTATCCGTGGGTTTGGAGTAGATATCAGTCTGAATGAAACCGTCTACTAGGTTGAGAGTAAGATCTAATACGTTAAGTGAATTCGGAGATGAGACTAAAGTAAATTTGATGGTAGGATATAAGGAATTAATAAAATCCGTAAACTCGTGAAGTTTGACAAGCCCTTGGGTCCAAAGATCAAATATATCATCCCTGTACCTCCACCACAAATTGGGTTTAATTTCCCCTGATTTGGCCCTTTTATCTAAAATACCCATGGCTAGATCAGCATAACTGCAAGCGTTCTTAGGACCCATGGCCGTACCATGAATCTGAAGAAAGTTGTCCTCCCCAAAAAACGAATTATTGTGCTTAAGACAAATTTGTACGGCCTCAACTATGCAATCTGTGGATGGAAATTTGACTGGTCTAGCCTCTAATGCTTCTGTTACAGCGTTAATTCCCAAATAATTGTCAATATTCGGAAACATGGCAACAACATCCCATGAAACTAAAAGACTGTCCTCTGGAAAGGGGCCCTTTGTGTTAAGTTCTTCGATTCTCTGCAGAAAATGCGTGGTATCCTTAACAAACGATGGCAAGTTTTGGGCTAGAGGCTTAAGATAAAATTCGGTGAATGCTGAAAGGTTTTCAATGGCGGTGCCGCAGCACGATGTAATAAGCCGAAGGGGATTCCCCTGTTTGTGGGTTTTGATGGTACCAAAAGCCTTCCCAGGCTTGGCATTGCCATTGATAACCCAATTAGCAATTTCTTCGTTAATTTGGCCCTTCTCGAGCCACCTTTCACTCCATTGTGTGATGACACCTACATAAGCAGCGCTTGGATCTTGCTCGAGCTTTTGGTAATGGAGTGGATTTTCTAACTGTTCTTTCATTTTGGAGTTATAATCACTTTTATCAATAACCACAAATTTGGACCCTTTGTCTTGAATTTGGATGCTAACATTATCAACTTGCCGAAGTGAAGCCAACGCCTGCCTCTCCCCAACGGAAAGATTGTCACTAGTAAAACGGACATTCCCCGGGTCAAACAATTCCGTTCTAACCGAATCTAAAAATAGTTCAAGCTCAGGGATATGGGATACGGGAGCTTTCCAGCTCGAAACTTTCTTAACGGTGGGAAAGACAGGCTGCTGGGGACTGGTACTACAAACGCTGGGAACATTATCCCTGTGAAAAAACACAGCTGCCCTTAACCTATTTTCGAATTTTTCCCAGTCCTCCAATAATTTGACACGGTTAATGTCGCGAGGGACTGGACAGAAGGAAGGACCTTTGCTAAGTAACAATTTCTGATCATCAGAAAGATCATGCGACGACAAATTGATGGGATGAAACTGTTGACTACATACATTAAAGTCTTGCCTGTGTTGCTCTAAAGTTTTAAAAAAACGACTTTTTTTAGCTTTTCTGACCTGTTTGGAGAATCTTCTACCGGCCGGTTTAATCTTCGGATGAGCTTCTCTAGGAGCCTTCCTGTGCAGTGGAATCAAGTTCTTGACTTTTTTTCTGTATCTCAGGTTTAAATCCCTGTTGAGAGAGCTGACAGTGTTCTTAGCTTGAACCCAGCAAGCGGTGGCAGCTGCATGGTCAAAATGATCAAAGAGATCTTTGCGCTTGGTGTCAAGTACTCGTTGTAGTTCGGCACTAGATGATTGAGTGTATTCTATGAGTTCGTGTAAGATGTTCTTTGACGCCTGCTGTAAGAAATATTCACAGCGCGTGCGGAGTTGCTCGTTGCTGGTGCCTAAGGCCAAGTTGAACTTTAGCTTCAGTCCTTTCGGAATAGAATTAAGCTGCTGACAACGTAAAAGAAAGCGGTGGTGATGCTGATAGCGGGTGAGTTTATTCCAAGTATTGAAGATGTTAAAAGATGACAATGAAGACCGGGACATCACCAGAGCCATTCCTTATGGAGTAGCTACCAGGATTCGAAGGAACTGTTCTACCGATGAGGCATTCACTAAACGCTCTTCTGAGTATCAAGGTTATTTATATAACCGGGGTTATAACCCTGGGTTGGTTTCACAGCAGTTTGAGAAAGCCAAGTCTATTTCTAGAGAAACGTTACTTCAACCTCAGCCTAAGGAATCCAAAAAAATCTTTCCACTGGTGCTTGATTTCAACCCTCGCTTACCTAGCATTGGAAAAATCATTAGGAAGCACAAGCACTTAATTTATAATTCACCATCTCTTAAAGAAATTTTTCCTGTAGGTTCCATCATTCCTGCTTTTCGTAGAAGCAAAAACATCAAGGAAATCTTAAGCAGCAAGCCTCGTGATCAACATCGTGCCCCTGACAATCAGCGGGGCTGTTTTAAGTGCACAGCCAAATGTGATCTGTGTCGCAATTATCTCAAAGACACCAATTGCTTTACTAGCACTAGAACTAGCAGGACGTATCCTATTAAGCAGATTCTCGGTTGTAGGTCCAAAAATGTTATCTACTTGGTTACATGTAAGAAGTGCAATATGCAGTATGTCGGTTCGACAACTAATGAATTTAAAATTCGTTTTCGCAACCACAAGTCTTCTATGGTCACTAACAAACGTTCTTGTGAAGTTGCCATTCACTTCAACAAAGAACCTCATACTTTAGCTCATTTTGAATTTGTTATTATTGAACAGTTATGTAACCTCAATGTTAACAACAATAGTATTGATGACCGTCTGCTCACAAGAGAGGCCTTTTGGTGTGCTCAATTATGCACAATGAAACCGCATGGACTTAACAAAAGGTGCGAGTTTAATTCCAGGAATAGGATTCGTTACAATTAACACCATTTTGCTGCTATATTTCATTTTATTGTATTTTATTTACGTTTTAGCGGGTGGTTTTAGTATTTTTATACAATCTTTACGTAATTCTTATGTAATTTTATGTAAATTATTGTATTTTCTTTGTTTTCTTTGTAAACTATTGTTTTTAAACTTATTTAAGGCCCCTTCACTTTTTGTATATTTTATTCCAAGTATCGATTTTGTAAGTGCTGAAGAAGCCCGAACGGGCGAAACGTCCATTTATTAAAGACCACAAAGAGAAAAGTTCGCATCTTCTTCTGTTTATTCTACTTATGATTATTTAAAGAAGAAGCGTTCTGTATCCACTGGATCCTTTTCTCCAAGGCTTCATCGTTGGTGAACCAACATCGTTTATACATCTATATATATATATATATATATGTAATCACAATATAGAGAAGTCCTTACTGGAGTCATGGCTCAAGTCTTGTGGCATTGCCATATTAGTTTATCTGTAAATGCTAACATTAAGAAAATAACTGTGGAGCTCCGCTTTTAGGCTTGCCTAAATATATATATTCAGACTGTTTTCCGAATTAAACGTTAGTGGAATGCCCGATCCGAAGCAGCAAGCGGGCAAAATACAGATTTCTGCTAATCAAGATGAAAAAGAAGTGGTGTATTTTATTTCCTGTTTTTCTAACAACCTGTCACAGCATGGTTTTCCACATATGTTGCGGCTTTTATCTGACGGAAATACTTTGGGGCCAACACCCAGAGAGCGGAGCCGCAAATTTCATTAGAAAAATCATTCGCATACTTCGTGGTTTTGTTTGAAATCGTCGAGGCACAGGTATTTGTGCTTACATTAGAAGGTTCGTTAACTCGGCCACCATCTGAAATCGAGAGTGAGCTAAATCTGAAAACAAAAAGGATTGACGACAAACATTTAAGTAATCAGTGTTTCGATCAATTCCACAACGGATTGAAAATGGCAGGAAGAAACCAAAACGGCAAGTCTAGATCAGATTATGGAAAGTGGTGGAAACAGACGATGGTGAAACAGACGATTTGCGTGTTCTCAAAAAGGACGGACCCTTAGAAACAAGCAACAAAAAGATGACGAAAGTTAACAGCGTCTGTGAAAGTTCCGGCCGATTCTTCAAGTGTTGAGGTACCTATAACATTACATCCCTCAGTCGACAACACTGTGTAAATGGCCTTACTGTGTCGCCCGTTGCGTTTCATGCCCGGGTTTCATGACCCGGTACAAAGAAAGAGGATTGGTCATGGATCTTTGCAGTCGATCTGGCACATGGCCGTGAACCGTGAATGAACAACACTGCTTATTTCTAATTATGCCATTCAGGTTCCGTCGCCTTTGCGAGCTTGAACAAAAGAAGGCACTGCTTAGTGGTTGATACCAGTTAATATGCAAGGCTATTCGACGAACGCTGAGGAAGAGTTTGCTCTAGGTGAAAAAAGAGACTCGCCGTAAAATACGTATTTCGAGTCTGTCGTTGGCTATACCTTATGCGAAATTCATCAACGTTTTCAAACTGATCATGAAAGTTTTGAACGTCAATGGCTTTACTGAGCAATTGATCATCTAAGCGTCTCACTATGATTACTGCAATTGGACCATAAAAGGTTTCTTTTACCTAGTAGACTGTCGTGCGCTGGAATTTTTGTACTATATTCGGAATTAGCCTAACTTTGTTTCCAATAAAAAATCAGTGGTCCACGTTTGAGAAATTACCTATTAGTAAGTGTTTCTTCCAGCTATCTTTGAAGTGGTTTCAGAAATTTCCGAAGCATCTCTTCAGCCTTACTTTAACATGGTTTCAGAAATTTCCAAAGGATTTTTTTCCTTTGGTACTTTGAAGTGGTTTCAGAAATTTCCGAAGCAACTCTGTAGCCTTACTTTAACATGGTTTCAGAAATTTCCGAAACATTTTTTCCAGCCATAAGTATACTTTGGAATGGTTTCAGAAATTTCCGAAGCAACGTTTTTCATACTTTCATAAAATCCCTCACGTTAAAAAACTGGTATATAAAGGTTATTCTAGCCGACGGTAGAATTTAAGCGACAAGAACTACACTCAATTTTAAAGTTTCAGACGAAATTTTTATTTTCGTCAGGAATTTCAAACAATTTTACGATTTCAGCTGAATTTCTTTAACTTTGGAATATCGCATTTGGTTTTAGAACGTGTTTTTTACACTTCTGCGCTTTATGCTAACGGTCAATTTTCCCGATCTGCGATATGCGAACAACAGAACAATAAGCTGTAATGGGGGATCGAAATCCGCGAAGGGGGTCCATATTCGCTAGCGGATTTGGATCGGCGGGTCCAAATCTGGGGGCGGGGGAGGGGTCCAAATTCGCTAGGACACCTGCTAAGATAAAGCACTGTAAAGAAAACTTGAACAGTATCTGTTCAAGCCAGATAGCCGCGTACCGAATTGAAGTTCAATCTGATTTTTTGATTGAGGCTACATACCAAGTACAAAAAAACACCGCAACTTATAATTTGAAAGAAAGAGCTGGAAGGAGAAGTGTGATTTATTATTGTTGAGCTACTGTACTTGATGGTACTCACATCCGAGATTTCTGAGTAAAGGTCAGTGTCGAGCCTTCTCTTATCATCATGCTCCTAGCCGACCAAAAGTTAATTGGTTAAGTGAGCACATAAAACTCCAGTAGATCCATGATTCCGCTTAACAACTGAAATGGCTGTGTAACGTACTACTTCAATTTCGAATTTATTTACTTTATTCTTGATGCCGCAAAGCTCAACGGATGCCTATTCATGAGCGCCTCTTTAAAGGGTCTTTAAAGAAAGGCGCAAAAATTCCATCCAGTTCATTTGCCACTTAAAATCGCCATTGTCCTTTTCTTTTCCGTCAGTTTCCCACAGCAATACAAGCATCCTTACAGGAAATGCCGAATTATTAATGAAATGAATGCTTACATTTCCTCACCGCTATTTTCTGCCAAATCATTCATGAAATGAATTGTGCTTACATTTTTTCACCACTATAATTTCATTCCGCGGAGTCATAACCAATCAGCTCGTCACTTGGGAATGCATGAAAAGAAGAGCTTCTGAAATTAAATATTTTATATTCAAATTTAGCAGGATTCAGGCTTCACAAATAATCCATCCCGGATAACCGCTAACAGCGCTAATCATAATTTCCGATCTTGGCTTATGAAACGAACTGAAGCGGATCATCAATCATCAGCTTCATTCCAAAGGATGTCCCTAAGTTCATAACCTTCATTCTCCTGTCGTTCACATTATATCTCAGTCTGATAAGTACTGGTTTTATCACTATTGATCTCTTTTTTTCGCTTTGGTTTTCACTTCTTTCCTAGCGCAATGCACTCGTGAGACTCAATAACCGTACAGTCTTGGTTTCTTGGCACGCTTTCGTCAGGCAACACCTTCAAGTGCTTATTATTTTAGGCCTCCAAGTCAGAGAAGTAATGTAAAGTAATTTAATGTAAAGAAATCACGTTCTTGTTCCTGGATATATGATGAAAAAGTGCTAGTTTTTGTGCAGCTCACAAGTTTTTCAATTCAAAGTGATAACACTAACGCTGCTCCAAGGCGACAAGCAGATCAGACGTCATGTTTGCTGACTCCGAATTAGAGAACACACGCCTTCGTTTTGCTACGACCGCGTCAGTTATGTGAACGGTTTTCCACCAATGCAATAAAATATCCTGGACCCGTGCAGCCCTTGGGCTGCCTCACGTCTCTTCTATTGTCAGGACTCAGCGACAGTTGATGCGTTGATGCTTTTCCAAGTGGTTGTTGGTAATTTTAAGTTCAAGTTCAAGTTGGTAATTTTATGTCAAAAGTATGGGGCCGCCGAAGTTTGCTTAACTCAGAATTTGGACACTGGTGAAGAACGGGGATTTGATATGTGCCTTGGTTTGTTAAAAAATATTTTGTTCTACGTACAAAACATTACCAATTTCTCAGATTTTAATAAGCCCTTGTTAGTTGCGTATATAAACTAACAATAAAAGAAAACTGAACTGAAAAGAAATAGTTCAACCCACAACAAACAACACAAGTAAAAACCGCAGACTGGAACCACACTAAAAAGAAAGAAATGCCATCAGTCAAGTTAAGAAAACACAATATTCCCATTTATAGCAAAATAATGGGTAATCTTGTACCAATACTGGCCGATATGGGTATCCCTGTACCGATATTGGCCAATATGAGTCACCCTGTACGCATGCGGGTACAGTTAAGCCAACATTGGCTAATATGGGTGACCATGACCAATATAGGCCAATATGGGATATATTGGGTCAACATTAGCCAATATGGGCGCAGATAGGTAACCCTAAACCAATATTGGCCAGTAGAGGTAATAATTGTTCAACATTGGCCAATATGCGTGACCTTGGTCCATTGTTGGCCAATAGGACTTACCTGGGACCAATATTGGCCAATGTAGGTGACCTTAGGTCAAGATTGGCCAATATGGGTCACCCTGTATGCATGCGGGTACAGTTAAGCCAACATTGGCCAATATGGGTGACCATGACCAATATAGGCCAATATGGGATATATTGGGTCAACGTTAGCCAATATGGGCACAGATAGGTATCCCTAAACCAATATTGGCCAATGGAGTTAAGGTTTGTTCAACATTGGCCAATATGGGTGACCTTGGACCATTGCTGGCCAATGCGACTTAGCTGGGACCAATATTGGCCAATGTAGGTGACCCTAGGTCAACATTGACCAATATGGGTAACCCTGGGTCAATGTTGGCCAATATAGGTGATGCTAGACCAATAGTTCTGAACTCTCGGTAAAGTGACAAAAAAACATAAGCAAATAAAGATGTTCTTGATCTTAACTGAGTAACTGGGTATGTTCTTCATTAGCCTCAACGTTGCTGGGTGCCAGAGATTTTTATTTTTTGGCTTCTCTAAAAATGGTGAGTTACGGTTAACGGAGACGCGAAAAAGAAAGTCTTCTTCCTCGCCACGATATTTCATTCCTAATTGATACATTCACTGTTTTTTTACGCTGTGATAAATCTAGGATTTGTATGAAGCTTGGGTCACCTGTGCAGTGCGAGAACCGTTAGCTGTCAGCGGTATCACTACCGTTGGTCGAAGGTCGTTGAACGGCTAGAGGGGGAGGTATTTAACCAGCGCTTGTACGTATCTTGCGTTCTCCGCAAGTAACCCAAGGAATCGTGCTGTGTTGTCGTAAGTACTTCATGAAACATCTGCCCTGGGAAACTGTTCGCAAAATTCGGAACTTATGCTGGTCACAAGATTCGTGACGCAAACTCGTGATAGTATCTTGTGGTAAAACACGTGTCGGTAACTTTCATTCCTTCTAACTTCGATTTCTCCTTTTATTCACAGCAAGTTAAAGCAGCATTTGAGTAAAACATGGCGGATAATGCAGCTGAATCTGCACTGAGGTATCTTAGAGATCCTACCGTGGTTGCAAGTCTCGGCGCAGTTGCAGTGGCGTCCATGTACTACCTCGCTTCACGACCTACCCCTCAGCCATGCCCGGTCGATCCACTTAACCAGTCTTACGAGCTACCGGCAAGTATTCCAACTGCGTGACGTACATTTTTTTCCCCTCTTCTTTGTATTTTTAAACGGAGTCCTTAAATTTTTTCCTTCAGCACAAGTTCGCTTCGGATTATGCGATTTTGTCTGGACTTTACCCCATGATGATCGCATCAAGAGATATAGAAGTCAATTCAAAAGTTGGCGAATTCCTCTGCGAACGAATTCTGCCTCTATCTATCAATTTCGTTGTTTCGCGACTTTTGTTAATTTTTAATTTGTGTAAATATTGTAACTAATCTATTTGGCTGAACCTTTCATGCGAATTTTATGTTTGCTTATTAATTAGCCTCTCAATTTAATAATCGGGCTGACCTTTGTATCCGTCGTGATTAAAGAAATCTGTTTTGACCATGATATAGAGTCATGGAAAGCCTTCGACTCGATGTTTTTCCAATATTATTTGCTTTGCATTGATTTTATACAGGCCTATAAGCTTATTTAATATATAATAGTTATTATTTACAAACCACTGATAACATTGATTGGGCCATTTAATGTTACGTTTTACTCAATCTATAGATCGTTTCCACTGTCACGCCATAAAAAAATAGAGTCGAACCCGCTCAATGAAAAAAGCCAAGAACATGAAAATGTTGTAGAAGACCAATACATAAACAACCTCCCCAGGTCTCATGTCTGTGTGATACATCATTTCTGAGTTATTTGCCGAAGCGTGCCACGCAACTTTATAGAGTTTTTGCAAGGAATCGCCATGTTGGTTGACCACTTTGCTCCACCAATATGACGGCCGGAAATCAACGAAAACATCTGGAGTTCACTTTGCGATGAAAGCGCTTACTTTTTATTCGTGAGACAGTACATACGTGTACAAAACACATATCCTAATATACTTTAAACGCTTAAACCAGAAGAATCATGACGATA
Organism: Galaxea fascicularis; assembly: GCA_948470475.1. Classification (NCBI taxonomy): domain Eukaryota; kingdom Metazoa; phylum Cnidaria; class Anthozoa; order Scleractinia; family Euphylliidae; genus Galaxea; species Galaxea fascicularis. The sequence continues at coordinate 3,954,217 of OX419337.1, read as the reverse complement.
TACATTTTTTTTTTCAACCAAACAGGTTTGTATCTTGATGTCACGCAAGGTGACAACTCGGAAATTCAAAATTCTATATTTTCAAAAAACGAAAGACGTTACAGAACTGGTAACGTCTATTAAAAAATATTTATTTCTAGGTCATCTTCAACGTTGTATAGATAAAAATTCAGAAGACCTAGCTAGCGATTTTGATTTTAGAATTTGATGATGTCACTGTGAAAACCAAATCTACCAAAGAAGCCTATGTGCCAATGCTCCATAATTTTTTCCTTTAAAATTTTGTGTGGTTCTCAAATAAAAGTCTTTTCCCTCCTTCAGTGCAGTAACCTTTTGAACCTTGTGTCCAATCTGTACTTCAAAATATGCACAGTAGCATTTTCAAGTTTGATTTCATGAAACTAAACAGACTTGTTCTGCTTTAATGTATCAGTTTTCTCCACCAAGTACTTGGGTAAACTTGAACAAGTTAGGTAATAAAATGTTTCCACTGGCGATACTTGAACATGCATGACTTCAAAATTCAGGTTTTGCATCCTAAGTTGGCAAGATTTCCGTACATGAGCCCCATCATACGTTCATACATGCATTTTTTGACTCAAACTCTTACTATTATGTTTTTGGAACAGGGTTAGTATAACCGTGATACATGTTATAAGATTAATGTATGGGGCTGTGTGGAAATCTTTCCTCTTAAGTTTGTTGTTGAAAGGAATCACAAAATATCCCTGCCATGGAAGGTCACTGGAAAGTTTTTTGGCAAAGTGATCTCAAGAGTTGTTGTTTTGAAAGAAAATAATGAAGCTAAATAATATTGGCATTTGAGCTTTCTCAAGCAAGGGTACTTAACAATAAATATAATACTGTTGAAAGGTGAGATGGCTTGTATAGACTTGTACTTTGGACTGATTGACTAGAAACAATAGACCTTTTAAAAATGTACTTTAAAAGGGAAAACAAATTGGGGAGGGTCAAAGACAAGGTGGCATGGGGATGTTAACAAAGATGTACACTTATACACGGAGATGGCTCTGCCTTACAGGGTTGGGCACCATGGTCAGGAAAAAATCAGGGAAACATTTGTTTTCAAAGTCAGGGAAAGTCAGGGAAATGTGAATCAAGTCAATGTGAAGGTCAGGCAAGCCATTAGGGAAAGAGATTCCTTCTTATTGATGGCTTTGTTGTGTGAAAAACTTCCCGTAAAGGAATTTTACAGAAGCAGGGTTGGTACAGTTGTGAGAGCACTTGCCTTCCACCAATGTGTCCTGGATTTGATTCCTGGACTCAGCGTCATATGTGGGTTGAGTTTGTTGGTTCTCTACTCTGCTCTGAGTGCTTTTTCTCCGGGTACTTCACGGTTTTCCCCTGTCATCAAAAACCAGTATTCCGTGATTAGATTTGAACAGGACCACAAGTTTATCAGCCCATGGTTATTACATGCTACCCGGACTAAATAAAGTCATTATTACCATTATTATTATTATTGCTGGCTTTGATGCCCAAGGCTTTGTCCTAGAACAGTGAAAATTGGTTTGTGGCCAGTGAAAATTCTGGGAAATTTCAGGGGCATGACATTTTTCTTTCCTAGTAAGTAGCAACTCTTGCCTTAAATTAAACCCAAAGATCAAAATTTAAATTCTCGTTTGCTGCCCCTACACACTTCCTATAAAAGTAGTAGGGAGAAATTATTAATATCAAGCAAATGCATCTTGTGTGATGATGTCCTTAATTCTCGTGACCACTCTGTTTTATAAAATGCTGATATTACAAGGAGAAATTTGGTGTTGATCACTTTTAGGGTGTGAAGGGTTAAGCACTGATAACTGGGTCGATCATAAAAATTCAAGACATCCCTATCCCCTTTCACAGAATTTCCAACCTTTCATATATGGGTTTTCTGGAACCATGCATATTTGGTGATAAAACAAATAGGGGTAAGTTGAATGTTTAATCAATTTTTAACTTTTCAGGGCGGTGATTATGCCAGAATGAACTCCCTGACCACAGAGCTTGTTGAAAAGTTGTTTGATGATGTAACCACAAGTCATGAGGCTTTTTTGCGAGGAGTTCGACTATCAGGTTTGAAGATTTCATGAAAATTTGCATTTCAAGTGTGGGTTGGAACCAAGAGGCAGGGGATGCTTGGACTGCAGTCTTTAGGAAGTGTAAACAATTTTGTAGTAAAAAATTTTGAAAGTCCAGCCTTTTTATATCATGTTTCCGTTACCAGGACAGTGAAACCACACAATACAGCAACCCTAATTGTTTTAACAGCCACATAATGTTTGTTGCAGTGAACAATATGTAGGTGGTAACCTGGTGAATTTTCAGTAATCATTTGTAATGAGTGGAAATCTAGCACAAAGTAGGTGACAGCGAGAGGTAAATTCTGACAAAGTAGCTGGTGGATGACTTGTTCTTTAATGCATTAACAACAAAAATTCAATTCAATATTCACTATAAGTGCTCCAACAGACTGTGCTTTCAAATGTCTTCATTACGTTCGAAAGCCATCAGAAAAGCTTCAAATGGCTTTGGAAGTGTTCGGAAGTCATTGGAACATCTTCAGGCATGTTCGATAGTGTTCGCAAGTCTTGGAGAAATTGTCGGAAGTCACTGGAACATTTTTGGAAGTTCTGGTCATGAGGAGATGGAAATCGCATGCATTTGACTCAGAAAAAGTCATCATCATCATTATCATCATCATCATCATCATCATCATCATCAAAGCTGGCAGGTATAAATACCCTGTAAAAATAGCGTACTTCTGGGTTACCCTGAGTAAATGCAACACATGAGAACACAACTACCAAATGATTATAAAAGCACTGCCTTTAAATAAGTATTTCATCTCTGAGTATGAAAAGCAATGCTTGGTTTATTGGCTTTCAGGAGACAAGCCCTGCCTTGGGTACCGCAGCAGTCCAGGAGGCCCGTATGCCTGGCTCACTTATAAGGAGGTTAGTTTTCAACAATTATTCTCATCGACGGTTACACTCTGAATGTTTTCCTTGTCTTTCTTAATTTTAAAAGGTCTTGATAGTTTTGTTGCAGTTGAGTGCTTCAATTATTGAGGGAAAAAGTTATGAGTTTTGGCATTTGTGCTTACAAGAACTTACTGCCGGCGGAAAAATTTGTTGTAAATATGCCTGTGGGTGTTAAAGTGATCTGGCCTGCTCATCAGCCAATCAAATTGCTTGTACTATTGTTGCCATATAATAAAGAGCTACAGTAAATATGAATGAATGAAATGAAATTGAATTATTCTAATTTATGTCATTATGTGTGAAGTCTCATTGATTTTGTGTTGTCCTACTACTAACAGGTCTAGCTTATTAGTCTTAAAGTTGTAGTAATTGCCACATTGCCGGTTTAGTTGCCTCGGGTAATACTGTGTTGGTTATTATTCCCAGTGAGATCTGGGTTAAAATTCTACTTGGGAACACATACAGTGGGTTTGTGTTTCCCCTGGAGACCAGCTGTGTTGGCTTGCTGCAAGATATTCACTTGTTGTCCAAAGATGTTTCTTTAAACATGACTGTAATTCTGTGATATGGACATTTATTACTGATTCAAAACTTGCATGTTTACTTTGAACTTTAGGTTCTTGAGCGATCAACCAACACTGGCTCAGGCATGATGGAGATTGGTTGTCATCCAGGTGATGATGGAAATGTATTTGTTGGTGTTTATGCACCAAACAAAATTGAGGTGAATACAAAGGCATTACTGACAATATCGTTTTTTCTGCATACCTAATTAACCTAGAAAACTGGGTAGAGCCAGCTCATTGAACCAGAAATTGAAAAACACCTTGCAGCAAAGACTGAAATCATTTTCAAAAAAGCACACGTTACAAGATTGTAGTAGTACAGTCAAACCTCGATTATCCAGACTCGTCGGGACCCCAGTAAATAGTCCGGATAATTGAGAGTCTGGATAATAGAAAATATAATGAATATTAATGAGATAGACATGTAAACAAAAGGTATACAGCAAAGAAGACATTTTAATTGTGAAATCTACACAGCCTGTATGTATATATCAGCATTAGAATATTTCTTTGTCTCGTTGCAATTGCGAATTTTTGAAAAGCGCACAAGATAATACGCTCTTTCAAAAGTCTTTTGAAAGGAATATTGTGCTTTTTGCGACTTTGAGTTTTCAAGATCACAACTAATTAATATTCATGAAAAAATTGGGACCAGAGAAAAAAGTCGGGATAATCGAATAGTCCGGATAATCGAGGTTCGACTGTAGAAGTCACCTTATGATATACTGTTGTTTATGTTGTATTTTAAATGTTCACAGTTGATCAGGGACAATTTAATGCAATATACCTACCACATCTCCAGTATCATGACTGTGCTACTGTATAAGAAACATTTCAGGGAGCCCAAAAACCGACTGAACCTCAAAATGAATGGTGCCCAGTATTTTTGAGTTTGTATAAAAACTAAGATATCCTTGTTGCCCAAAGAAATGAGCTAGTTGCTAGGGGCCACCATGTTCCACTTGGGCACAGCTCTGGGTATGTTGTCAGTCAATGAAATTCGAGTCAAAATGTTTTGAATTACCTACAATCTGAGCCAAAATTAGTTGGGAAGATTTGATCATCCGACAACTAATAATAAATTATTATGTTGTCTTTGGTTACAATTATATTTTTTTAGTTTTCCGTGTCTTTCCTTCCTCCCTCTACCTCCAGTTCAATGTTAAATGTATGGAGGTCAAAAAAGCACGCAAATTGTCAAGCACCATGCAGTACTATTATTGGGGAATAAGCATGAATAAGGCAAATTGCATAAACCTTCCCGAGAGATTTGTCAAAGATTGTAGTTTGACTTTCAATTTACTTTGTTTCCTGACCCTAATTATTCATGATCCATGAATACAATTAGGAAAGAAAGAAAAATTCCTTTTGACCTACAACATAATATATATTGGGAACAGTAGGATCAATATATCAGATAGCAATGATGACAGACAACAGTCTTTCTGAAACCTTTTACATATTTCAAAGTGCAAATTTTAACTATCATTAAATGTGTAAGTACAAAAAAGTGAGAGAGTAATAATATTTATTAATCTCTTTCAATAATTATCGATTCTGTTTTTGACCTTGAGCTAATTGCATTGTGGAATTTTTCTTAATTTTATTGTTGTTGTTGCTGTTTTAGTGGGTTTTGGTTGAGCAAGCATGTAACATGTACTCCCTGGCGATAGTCCCCTTGTATGACACTCTTGGCCCAGAAGCGTGTGTTTACATTATCAATCAAGGTTAGACAATACTTGTATGTCTATGACCAAGATACCTGAACGTCAATGTTTTGAACTCATGTAATGCTAATTTACTCTGCAGCTCCTCTCCTCTGATAGAATAGGGTCATAGAGTGTAAGGGGTGTTTGTAGGATGGTGGGGAAGCACCCATCTGTCAAGGGTGGTTGTCCAAACAGCGCTGGTGGACCTGCATCACTCAGGTCTGATGTATAGCTCGAAGACGTTGCACAGGTTCATGGCCACATCCCATGGAATGGTGTCAACCTACCAGCTAAACTATGTAGTGTAGCAACCCCAGGATTGGATGGGTGATGGGCAAATAAGGCTGTCTGCTGTAGGGGGCAGTCCATTGAGGAGACAGAAAGCTCCAAGCGAAACCTGATGGGTGGTACTCATAAGCCCAGCAAGGCAAATGCCTACATTTAGGGGAATGAAAACCTGGACAATGCACCACAAACCGCCCTCCATCTGGAGTTAGTTGTGGGGCCAATCAGCTTACAATTGGGAAGTTAAAACCTGTGGTTATGGAATCCATATTAGGTGATGAGAGTAAAGGAATTGATCACCCAGTTTGAAATGTCCTGATGTTAAGCAAGTTCTCCTAACTCGTACTACTGCATAAGAATAATAAAGAAAATAATGAATGTGGATATTGGGGAAGTTCAAATATTGAGATCCACAGGAACATCAAGATTTCAGACAGGGCTTGAATATATTATTTCAGTTATAATTAAAGCATTTTGATTGATTTAATTAGTTAATTGTAATAATTAAAAATGGGTTAATTTATTCCAATAACGATTTTAGCTCAAATGACAACTGTAGTCTGCGATGAGGGCAAGCTGAAAGTTCTTTTGGAACAGTGTGACAAATGCCTCAAGTTGAAAAACATAGTCAAGATAGGCACACAAGTTACTGATGAAGAGAAAGCTGCTGGAGACAAAGTTGGAGTCAAAGTAATTTCTTTTGAAGATTTGGAAGTAAGTGTGGAAGAAGAGGACAGGTGGTAAAGATTTTTTAATTACAATTTTAATTGTTTGTTGGTTTATCCACAGAACATGTGTTTTTGGGTATTCTCATATTAAATAATTTACAACAATTTTGGCAAAATAAAAAGTAATTTTAGCAAACACCACAACACATTTTACAACTATATTGATATCTTGCCTCAAGATCTCACCTTAAGCTGAAATCTCAGGAAGATTATGTTGAGATCTTGATGTTGAAAATAATGGCTGTTGTGCTATGAGTTCAGTAACAGGTAGACTGAATGGAGTGTAACACTTTTCTAGTTCTGCCATAAACTTAACCAGGCAACTGTGGTGGAAAATAAATCGATGGAAACAACACTAATTCCGTGCTTTCCCAATAAAGTACTGTAGGTTATCTAGATATGGCATATTATGTCATAATGCCTTTTGTAGGGAGTAAATTAGCTGGTTGCCAGAAGGTGTTACTAGTAAATCACCTGGCTTAATTTGTTCAATACTTGAAAGCTGTGTTTTGTTTTTAACACTGGAGTTTGCAATCTTAGGGTGCTTACCATTTGCCATAAACTGGCCGGCCAGACCAGTCCATTTGTAAAGAGAATTCCACTATTAATAAGAACTGTCCAAACAGATCACTATATGTCTACATAGTATCTATAGCAGGGATTTTTTTTAGCAAAAGCTCTCCAAAGAAGCATATTTCATTTTCAAAATGACTGGTCTGGTTGGCCAGTTCTGACGAGTGTACAGTGCCCTTAACTTAATCGACTTTTTTCACCTGATTTTGTTTATTACAGGAGTTGGGAAAGAATCACAGACACGAGAAGAAGGTAAAGCATTCTGCCCAGCCAGGCGTGCATTTTTCAAAACCTCGGAAACCATTTCAGACCCAATGAGCATTTTTAAGTGGGAGACGGCAAAACACGGAGTACTATTCCATGGAGTACCCTTGGATTTCCGAAAATGGAATACACTGAAAAATAATTTGGAAGTCAAGGAAAATGATTCTTCCAAAATGGGAAGTTAAATGCTCGACTAGTTATTTGAGCGTGGTACGACTTCATTAACATTCATATTTTCCGTTATCCGGACTCTCGATTATCCGGACTTGTTATAGGTCTCCCAACAAGTCCGGATAATTGATGTTTGACTGTACAGTCATATTAAATGAAACTTGATTGGTGTGTGCACCATGCCCCATCCATAGCCTACCTAATGCTTGTATTATTCACCACAATGGCCAGGGAATCAAGACTATATCAGAGTTCCAGGTTTTCCATTTTTTAACGGGGGTATCAACAATAAAATTCCCACTTCTCTTGACCAAACCATCATAATTTTTTTTATTAATTTAGAGGGCTCGAAATAACAGCCGGTCAACGGACAATGTCCGGTCAGAATTGAGACTGGGCAAATCCTTGGATTGCCAGACATGTTGCCCGATCATGGGCGATTTTTCAGGGAAAATTTAATTTTGAACTATTTGATCATCTCGAGGGGCATTACTCATGTTCTAGAAAAGCATCATCATTCATGCAATCTGGGGTCACAATTGCAAGAGTTCAAATTTGACTGGCCAAACACGGGTCATGTCTGAGCAAAGACATGTTTGACCAGACAACGTGACCGGCGCTCGCCCGTTAGTTATTTTGAGCCTTAATTTGTCAGGTCGTGTAGCTGCAATGCGTATCACTGCATGCAAGATTATATCCTCATGGACTGTACGTTTACCTACAGCCTCCAAAGCCAGAAGATATTGCGGTTGTTTGCTACACCAGTGGAACCACAGGTTAGTTGAAGAATTTTCACCGCAGACTAGTAATAAATTAACTTTTGAAACTGGTCAGAATTTAGCCTCACAGACTTCGGAAGGCTTACACAAGTAGCAACCCAGCAAGATGACATTGCTTTAGGCTTGATTTACATTTAAGTCATTTGTGCTCAGCGTAAATATCTAGGTTCATCGTCATATAAAGTAAACAGGCCTTTCGTACAAAGCGACTGTGTGTACTGCTTTGTCCACGATAAATGAAATGTCATAATTCCGTATAAATATTATTTTTATATTTGCACTTATCTTGGTGTTTGTAAAGAGTGAAAAATGATCAAATTCATGTGCTTTCTCCTGAAAATCACAGTCAGTGATGTTGTTTTGACATTTGTTTTCTGTATGAAAATGTGTAAATTGTTTGCTCTTGTTTGAATTTGACCAGGAGACCCTAAAGGAGCTATGATCACACACAGAAATGCTATTGCCATGCTGTCTGGGCTTGTGTGTCTTGTTGAAAAGGTATTTGTGAGATGACTTGGATTTATCATATACACAAACATTTGCCATTCTTGGCTAAGACGATAATATTCAGGTGGGTTCTAGAGAACGAGGGAGTTCATGACAAGAATGTACTGTACCGGTTCTGAAAAGACTTTCAATTGAATGGTCACACTTTAGGTTCCCTTCTCCAGGCTCGAAAGTTACATGTAGGTTGAACTACCTTGTGCAACACAAGAAACAACTTCACAGAAATGTACATCTCCACGGCTTACATTAAAATGGTCACAGTTTAAGGTTTCACCCATAGACTCAAAAGTTACAACCAAGTTGTTCATCATAATAGGGAGCTTAAGCAACGAGAACGGCAACGGCAACGGGAACGCCAACGCCACAAAACAATTGGTTTAATGAGCAAAAACAATCGCCCTGCACGTGCGTTCACATTTTGGTACATTTCTTTGCCGTCCTCTACAAAAGAACAATGTCAAATGACCAAATTTCATGTTTTCTGTAGAACGTGAACGCATAGAGGCAAATTGGTTTTTCTTTTTCCTTGCTTAGATGCCGTTCATTACAATTTACCCTTGGGCAGTTCGCCAGCATTTTCCAAGTTAAACAAATTGGAATAATCGCGTCAGTAAAAGTTACAAAAACGAGAAGTTGCATTTTGAAATGACGTTCGTCGTCGTTGCTTAAGCTCTCTAATAAGCAGCATGTCGGGAAAGTATTGCTCAAAGGCTTTTTATTTGGTTGGTCACACTGTCACACTCTGGTCACACTCTTCACACTCTACAACTACAACTACAACTACAACTTTTATTTATAGAATGAATATCCAGCGTAGAAAGGACTGTTCCGCAAATAGCATTGCTAGTCTGGGCGGAACAGTCATACAAAACAATTACAATGAAAATAAAAACATTCATACAAAACAATTACAATGAATAATAAATTTACAAGAGGAGACTTACATAATTTTTAAACAGATTGTACCAAATCATTAAATCGTCAAATCGTTAACATAAATTACAAGTTCAATGACTCTTACAAGGTTTGTTTGAATGAAAATTTGGGTAATTTGGGAAATATCAATATAGTCATTATGCTTCTTAAGAATATCGAGAAGGAAAGAGTGGAGTTTTGTTTGGAAGTGTTTCTTGGGGAGCTCTCTCAATGATGCTGGCATCTCATTCCAGATTTTAGCTCCTACTCTTGAGAAAGCTCTTTTTTGGATTTCTAACCTAGATTTCTTAATATAGAATTTATTTGCTGACGAGGACCGAGTGTTATTAGAATGAATACTGGTAGTGTCGCTGAATAGGTTTAAAATGTTACTAGGTACCTTCCGGTTTCGTATATCATGCATTAAGCAACAAGCAACAGACGGATTTGAAATAAAGAAAATTTAGAGGTAAAATATCGGCATGAATAAACAAAGGGACTGCATGTTCACATCTCTCTACGGAAAATATAAATCTAAGTGCTCTTTTTTGAAGAACTAAAATTTTTGTCAAGTAGGATTTACTTGCAAGACCCCATGCAGTCAGGCCATAAGATATGTAGGGCAATATTAAAGATTGATCGATGCGCAGTAAAGTATTTCGTGGCACAAAATGTCTAAGTTTCGCTATAATCCCAACTAATCTACTTATTTTGACTACGATGTGTTCAATATGAAATTTCCAGCTTAAACTGCAGTCTATTAAAACCCCAAGGTATTTTACATAATCTTTGCATTCAAGGTGAACGGATTTGCTCAGCACATTATCATATATCACAATTTTCGGTTTAAGCGTTAGTCGCTTTTGGTAAGGTCGAAAAATAACATAATTAGATTTATCAATGTTGAGGGTTAACCTGTTTGCTGTTAGCCAGTTACATACCTTACGAAGTTCGCAGTTTACAAGGGTTTCAAGAGATTTAATGTCTTTATCGGCATAGAGGATATTTGTATCATCAGCAAAGAGGTAGAAACTGAATCACATTTAGTAGACACTTAAGTTAGAACCATCGAACCACTCTGTGCAGAATACCAGGAAACACCACGTGTACTTGGCATTTATAAATTCGCCCAAGCAACATAAGTAGTTGCATTTTGATTAACATGATTTTACGATTTTATCCACGAGACCCGAGGGTAGACTGGCCTTCCTCTTAATAACTTGTCGCAACATTAAATTTTACTTGAATGTGACACCTTTGGATTTCTCGTTTGATACATCTTGTTTGGCGCTGTGAGTAGTGACACAGGAACTGATCAGACGGTAGAATTCATTATAGTAGTTAAAGTAGTTAGTAGTTAGTTAAAGTAGTTAGTAAAGTAGTTACTTGCTCAAAACTTTATAGCCATGTTGGGCTAACAGTAGTTCCAATTTGAACATTCACCTGTTAGAACTTCTTCCACAGACTCGAACTTCAAGTCGACCATTTTTCGGATGTGTATCATCGTCTGAAATGAAAACCTGTCTGAGTGTTAAAGATGATCTTCTTCTCTTTTTTAGTGCGGGATTGTTATAACTGATGCTGATGTGCACATTTCGTATCTTCCTTTGGCGCACATGTATGAGCGGCTTGCTCAGGTTAGTTAATGACTGTTCTCAAATGCCGTACACTTGTGACACTGACAAGATTATGCAAGCCAGACAACATTGAGGAGAACAAACGAAAAATATCATAAATGATTGTGTTGTTCGTTTTCTTTGCGTTTCTTTTTTTGCATGTGCATCCAGTGGAAGCTGATGTACTTGAGAATTGGGCAGATCTGAGTTAAGATGGTGTTTTGTATAACTTAAAAATCTACGTAACTTCGACTCAGCGAGAAGTCATGAGCACACTGGCTTGCATTGGATACGCATGAAGACTAAGACCGGCAAAGGAAATGAGCCTCTTTTATACTACAGTTTTTTCTCTGCTCCCAACTATAGCGATATTCACTGTTTACAAACAAGTCTTTTGATATTTAAATTTTGCCAACCACAGAACAAAAGAATCCTTTGTTTCGAGAGCCAATAAACCTCTGGTTGGCACATTAATGACAATAGGTGACGTAACGATGAGTATCGCTATTGTGGGCCTTTGAGGGGTTGTTGGATAGATGCCATGGAGCTGTTCATTTGTGATGATATATAAAATTTAATAATAATAGCTGTAGCTTCCTATTTTATATTTTATTGTATGTATTCATTGTATGTGGTGTATTTTTTTGCTGTACGTAATTTGAAGTGAAATATAGTTTTCATTTATGGTTTTATTTTCCGTCTTTTCTCAACGATGCTGGGTGCCCTGTGCCTTAGCTTTATATAGTGCAGTGAGATAAGTGTAGAGGAAATTAAGCTCTTTTTATCGCGTAGCTGATGCTGTTCACTTATGGTGGAAAAGTTGGATTCTTTGGTGGAAATGTGCGGAATATTCTGGATGATCTGCAAACTCTAAAGTAAGTTTCTCCAACGCCACTGGCGTTACAAGGGTTTTTGTTTTCGTTTTTCGTTTTTGTGTTCGTTTAGATCAGGCACCATACTGTAGCATGAAACAACTGTTTCACAATTATCCTGCGAAATCTCTAGGAATATTGCCTGATTTAAAATAAGATTTATAATCAGTACAATTCTAGAGTTTTGATTGTCTTAGCCATCATCGTATATGGGTCATTATACCACGCTCTATAAATATGGTAACTGTATGCGTCAGTTCTTTTTTTTTTTTTGTTTTTTTTTTTTTTGCAAAATGAAGCAGGGAGGATTTGTCCATATTTTGTGGATGTTTTTAACAAAACAATTATTCCACTCGCACTGGGATATGAGGAAGTCAAGAAGACTCGTTGCACTGAGGTGGCCATAATCATATCATGCTATACCAGTTGATAGTTTTGGCTTTGCGTGGTCTAATTACAGCCTCTAAACTGCGCTTATAACGTGCTAACCAGCACTGTCAGTCCCACCTGCCAACCCGTGTTGTTATTTTTTTGGTGGTGTTCGCGAATTTGACAAAAATAAAGGCAAACAAGCGCATATGTATATATCAGGTGAGGATATGTGTGACCAGGGGCGCTTTCCATTTACAGGGTCTATCCGCGGGTAGAAATTTTAGGTTTAAATATTGAATGCTGCAGCTTGTTCAAATACAAGATGGATAAGCCACAAAATGTACTAGTATCAGTTGGGAAGCTAAGAAAGAACAGAAAAAGTGCTTTGGTTAAGCCGATGGTCCATTATTTCTGAAACGTTCCAAATGGAATGGTATGTACCATTCGATTTTCCAACCAGAATTTCCGGGTTTTCTGTGTAAATGGAAAGCGTCCCAGGTGTCGCTTACCCTACTGCTTTCACATCATTCATTAGTTTCCTTCTGTCCATTTTCAGACCCACCATCTTCATCTCGGTTCCGCGAGTACTAAACAGAGTGTATGACAGGGTATGTATTTGTTGTACGTATTTAGAGTTCTCTGTTGACTGCCGTAAAACCAAGACCAAAGCAATTACTCCAGCCAATCGCAACAGACCGAAACAAAGGAATGACCCAATCAGAATGCGAAGAAATCATACTTGCGCATGGGACCTGTCTTAAGCGCGGGAAAATGCGCGCGTGCAAGTCGCGATTTGTTCTGGTTCAGCTTTTCATTGGTTGAAAAAGTGGCGCGAGTTTTGCTGTCCAATCACAGGGCGAAGCAATGCAAATTCAAAGAAGATGCACGTTGTGGTTACAGTGTAAAACCGCTCTATGATGTATTCTTAGCTGCATTTGTATTTGGACTGGAAATGTGTTCGTCAACGGATTCCTCAGGTCTATATGATTGTTTTAGAGTAAACTCGTCTGGCTAACAGAGAAGGTCTTTGAAGTTAAACGTCGCTTGGCGTGGCGAAAATACGATCCTCGTTAGCTCGTGCTTTCAAGAAAGAAACCAATGAACTGTGCGAGACTTGTTTTCTATGAAAACTGATGATTTTTGTTTGGGGTAAGGCAGAAAATCGTTTGTGGAAATTACAACAGGTGGACAATAATTTTAAACTTGTGTTGTTGTCCCAGAAAGAAAAGAAAAGAAAACGTTTTTGATTTAACATCATTCCATTTCCTTTTAGGTGACAAAGCAGGTTTCATCCAGTTCGATTAAGAGCTTTCTGTTCAACATGGCAATGCGGTCCAAGAAGGCAGAACTTGAGAGGTTTGGCAAATTGGATTTAATTGGACTGCTACTGTGTAATAGCTTAGAGAATGACAACATTTGTTGTTATGTTTTTTGGTTTACAGAAATATCGTAAGAAAAGACAGTATATGGGACTATCTTGTGTTCCGCAAAATCCAGGTTTGTGATTACATTTGCATTCGTAAATAATTGACGCAGTGCATAGTTTTTTTGTTGCTCTGTATCTGTGGGTTGTTAACGGCATGGTTCAAACAGTCCACATTATACCGTTATGTGCTCAGTGAGCTGGCTTTTCAGTGAAGGTGAAGCTGTAATTGTGAACTACCTGGCGTGAGAACAAACCGATTTATTGCCAAAGCAGCGAGAATTGTATCAAAACAGTCAACTTGAGCCTTAAAGGCCAGGCCAGTAAACTCAAAACTTAAAATAAGCCATAGCATGAAAGGGACAAGAAATAAAACCCGGGCTGCCTTGAATTTGTAAGCAAATTACACCTTCGTTGATATACCCTATGGCATTGCAGCACCATGGAAGCAGGAAGCGGCAGCGGTTGTAATTAGGGACGAACCATTGGAAAAGTGATAGGGAGGTGGGAAAAAATTGTACAAGTAAAAAGGATAAGAAAAATATTCATACACCTGCAAAATAAATCCTGTACAAGCAATGTGTTAAAACAAAGCTCATGCAAGCTGAAAATCCCCCTACGCTAACGGTTCCTCCCTCATTTGTTAGTTAGGTGGAAATCCGGGGATGCGAGTTCATCTCCTCTGCTGACAATACACTCAACAGCGCGCAGAGACAACGTATAACATCAGCGCCTCGCGCCTTTAACGTTTGTTTTCACACGCTTTCGTTGCAAAATTAAAGATTTTTTGCTTAAATTTTGCAGAATTCGTTTGGCGGCAGAGTCCGTTTCCTCATCTCGGGATCTGCTCCACTCAGGGATGATGTGATGATTTTTCTGCGTTGCGCTCTTGGTTGCCAGGTATTGTGGACTTTCCGTTTAATCGCTAGTTCTTCATTTACGCTTTCTAGCGCTAGGTTGAAGGAAGTTATCTTTGCGTGGGCTTTTATTTTCGCAATTTAAGTGAGTTCATTTGGTAATTATTCATCTGTTAAACTTCAGAAATGTAAATTTGAGAACTTTTAATAGTTTCTGTGTAGTATGAATGTTACGTTCTTGATGGCGACAATGATGTGTCCAAGAGATGGGTTGGAACAGGTGTTGTGGTTGCTTTAAAATATTGTTCAAACGAAATTTCGTTCCTCAAAGTTTCGCGTTCTCCAACGAAATTTCGATCCATAAAATTAGCTTTTCCTGTTTTAGCGTTAGTTTTGTTGTCGTATGTCTTATAGTGGAGATTAGCATCATGTTTTTTTGTTAACACAGAAGGTAGATATGAGCACAGCATTACGATTTTCCATCCGTTCCAGATTTTCTATCGGTGGTTTGTTTTACGAGAGTAACTTTCATTATAGCGCTCAGAGAGTTAACCCCTTAATTTCCAAGAGTGATTAACAAGTAACTTCCTGACAATTTCAATACATTTTAAAGCAAACAGGTGACGAGAATAGACAAAGTTATCAGTTTGAGAGTGTCATCTAATTATAACACCAAATTCTCTGAAGTAATTTACAAAGACATGTATGACAGCTTGTGGGGAGGATTGCTGATCAGATCTTGGGAGATAAGGGGTAACAAATCAATAAACGTTTCAGGTAGTGTATGAAGTTAGAGATATTGCGCACAGGGCGGACAATGTTAGGTTGTCATTTCATTAGGTAGGCATTCGGAACCCGAAGACGATGATGATAAACGTCAAATTGAGCATTTAGTCACTTTTGTAAATTTCTCGAAAAATTTTTTTTATTCGTTTGTTTTTTAATGTACTCTTAGGTGTTTGAAGGCTATGGTCAAACCGAGACAACAGCTGCTGCGACATTACAAATGATCGGTGATCAAACATACGGTAAGAGACCAAATAAACAAAGAAACCCATTTGTTTTCTTGTTGAAGTTTTGTTATGAAATCCTTGTTGGAAGGTGCCCCGCTTGCCAGCAAACCTCAGGGTTAGCACGGGCCTTGAAAGTCCTTGAATTTAAACATTACATTACATTATTTATACAGAAATTCCAGTTCAGCATAGCTGGTTTAAATGGAGATCTGTAGAAAATAATATGAATAAATAATAAATTATAGAAATGGAAACAAAAAACAAAAACAAAAGAAATCATTCGAAGGGTTCATAAAGGTGAAAATTACCTGAGATGATTTAGATATTTCTTGACTTTCAGTTTAAAACTAGTGAGAGACTGATCATGGCAGTAAAAGTGTCCAAGTGGCACGAGTTATACCAAGCAAAAAGTACTTCAGGGTTGCCACGGTCAGGGAAAAGCCAGGGAAAAACAGATTTTGTCCAGGACGTAGAAAAGTCAGGGAACTGTGCGGCATCAAGTCAGTGAAAAGTCGGCATTTTAATTTTTGGTAGCCACTGTGATTGTGAATGAGTTTTCTTGTTAGTGAATGAAGTGTCATTTCAAAACATTTCTACAAAGGAACTTGTTTCTGTGACTTTCCTGCTGCGATTATCGCACAAGACTTCTTTGTCTTGGAGTGGTCGATGAAAATTGGTTTGTGGTCATTGGTTATATGATTTGTCATATACATCATTCACGTGGTCAGGGAAATGTTAGCGGTTTTTTTTCTATTCCAGTAAGTGGTAATCCTGTTCATGGTGACTGCGTGAATTCACATCTCAAATGAATCACCACACTTTCGACTTCTCCATTGATTGTTCATTACTCCTACGTTTTAGGAATGAAATACTGTCTCGACGTGCCCTCTTACTGCTTTCCGTATCTCTCGTAGGTCACGTGGGTCCGCCACTACCTTGCAACAAAATAAAGCTGGTCGATGTACCTGACATGAAATATTACGCCAAGGATGGTAAAGGAGAGGTGAGATTTAGCACAAGGCTGTGCCAGTGTAGACCTTATCACGGTTTAAGACGCCATCTTAGCGGGTAGGAAAAGCACAATGTATTTATAGTGTTTGTATGGAGATCTGATGTCAAACAATTGTCGTAAACCGTAGCCCAATGCTTAGAGCATCTGACCGGTGTTACGGAGGTTCTAGGTTCGATTCCTACCTGGGACTCTGATTTCAGATTTAAGTTGTCCTTTCGTCCGTTGCCTAGCAACTAGCAAATCATGTTTCTCAAAGGCACGTCAAACCATGACCATCTTTAATAATAGCACAATTTCCATATATTAAAATTCAGCTTAAAACAATAAACATGACTTCCAGGACCAGGGACTAAAATGAGGATTTGTATGAGCTTTTCCTCAGAGCCTCGAGGTGATGTCTTTTGTGAGAGAGTGAATTTTAATATATGGAAATAGGTCTATTGCATTATCACACTGAATCACATTTACATTGTCGAGCCCGGTTCACCAGGGGTTCCTTTAGCTCAGGAGTTTCCTTTGCTTTTTATTGACAAACTGAACGTTTACAATTACAAGACTGCATGACTTTTATACCAAGAAGAAGGTTGAATAGACTACAACATCATACATTAGTACGTACGGACAACATAAGACCAGACATGATTAGATATTGGTATCGTACATTTGAACCAAACAAAGACGGAAACGACCTACAAACATTTTCAACTAAATACAGAAGTGTTTACAAGTCCCTGATTTCCTTTTGAGTTGTCCTTTTGCCCGTTTACAGTAGCGACTAACATGTCAAGCGTGAATTGTGTTTTACTTTCGCTGCTGTTTTAGCAGCGTTCTTGACTGCGACGACCGTTCACATCTTGATTTATCACTCTGTTTCTGTTGTCGCGTTTCAGATTTGCTTTTATGGGCCGAATGTGTTCAAGGGATACCTTTATGACGAAAAGAAGACAAAAGAAGCTATTGATGAGGATGGTTGGTTGCATTCAGGGGACATTGGAGAATGGCAATCGGTGGGTAAAGAGCGCAGTAGATTAAGAACTTTATTTAAGTCTCAAATCGTTCTGGCCGAGCACGGGTGGAGAATAGGACATTTGCACGTTGACGCCATTTGACTACAACTACCAGAATTCAGTTTGTTTGTCCTTTCTAATTTAAATTTTGTAATCTCAACGGGATAAAAATAACAATAGTTCTAATTACCAAGAGAAAAGCGAAACCTGAAGGATTCTGGTAGTTGTAGTCAAATGGCGTCATCGTGCAAATGTCCTATTGGGGAGACTGTAAATCAAGTGAACTCTAAATCAAATCAATTCAATTGGTGGAAGGCGAGCGCTCTCACCACTGCGCCAACCCCGCTCCCCAAATAGGTAATGAATTAAATTGGTTAGAGGAGGCTTACATGGTGTGCTGAACGTTGATTGACACGATCCACCTTCGTTGTATGCGACATGCCGGCGACTGAAACAAACTAAAATTACGAACTACCGTACAAGTTGTATCGTGAAAGTTATACCGACATCTCGTCGCGCACGACCCATTCTTGTATAAATTTGTGCTCTCATTTGGAGCGAGTCTTCTGCATCTTGTGATAGGCCATGTCGAGGTCGAGCAAGCAGTTATAAATTAAATCTCGGTTTAAAGCTCAGTAATATATTATAGCTCAGCAATGAAGTAAAGCTTGGTGAAAAATTAAAGTTCAGTAATGAATTAAAACTTAGTAGTAAATTAAGGACTTCATGCACCTGCGATGATCGTTTGTGAGATAATTACAGTCGTGTGAAACTGCTCTAGACGAGCTTCAAGGTAATTCACGTGATATTGCGAATCACCCGCGGGAAACGATTGCGCTGGCATCTCGAAAAACTATGTACGATGGAAGGGAGTCGGCAACTAGTAATAAACTCGACATTATTTTGTGTGCTGACACTACGTGATCACGTGACAGCAAATTTAAATTTGATCCCCAGGAAGCCATTTCTGTCAAATTATTTTCTTTAAATAGGTTAAATTTGCAGGTCTCTCATCATTTGTATAGGAAATCGTACGACGTTGAGTACAATTCGTGATTAATAGGTACGAGTGATTTTGAAAGTTCTCAAACTTGCACGAGCCTTAAGGCGAGTGCAATTTGAGAACTTTCAAAATCACGAGTATCTATTAATCACGAATTGTACGAGAAGGTCGTGCGATTTTTTTATTTATAGTTCGCTCAGCAAAACTGCGAATTGTATGAAGACGCGCAACTTGTAAATTATTGTGTATTTTTATTAATTAGTCCAACAAATAACTACAGAGAATGATAACTTCGGTTTATGTGGCTTTCCATCCAGTTTCACTCATCAAAACGTTCAAATTTGTAACGTTTGGACGTTCTCACCCACTGTTGCCATGGAAACTTAATAGGTACTCCTGCCGAGTACTATTTGGGATTAACTGTACTGCTCTCGACCAATCATAATTGAGTGATTTTGTTGAGTGTACTTTAACGCACAGGAACGGCCTACTCATAATCAGAGTCGTTTGTCAGAATTACTTATGATGGGATTTATGAGGGACTGGTATTAATTTATTAATGAGGTTGGCATACAGTTTGATATGATTTCAGACCAAAATTGCTTGAGACAAAGTTCGATTACCACTTTATTACACCCGTTTTGAAATCACAGTTTTTGTCAATATTAATATTTATTAAATGTTGACTTCAGGAAAACCGCTTTTGAATTTTGATAGGCTTAAAAAGGATGCGATTTAGAGCACAAAATAGCGCAATTTGTGAAAAAATTGCACTGTTGAGAGCCAATCAGATTGTAAGAATAACCAGTGATTTCAAAATGGGTGTAATAAAAGTAAAAATCATACCAAGAGTGCATGGTCCTACCTGTTTAGCACTCCGCTTTACTTCGATGCGGTCCCTTTATTTTTCTCCTTTGGACCTTTTAATATCCAAGATCTAATTTTTAATTCTCCTTTCTAGCTTCTTTATAGCTCCTCGTACATGAGATAAGCGAATTTGGGGTGATATCAAGATACATGTAACACCCTTTGGCTGATAAGTTTGTCTATTCTTATCACCTATCTGCGGGACAATGTATTTATATTACAAGGAGAAATTACCTGCTGATCAGTTGTGGGAGTTAAACGGTTAAAAGGTCTCCAGTCAGAGAAAAGCACTAAACACTATTTTTACTATTTTTCTGTTTGCAGAATGGTACGTTGAGAGTAATCGATCGTAAAAAGCACATCTTCAAATTATCGCAGGTGAGATCGTTATATCTGCCCTTCTTCTTAATCCACCTCTTCCTCTTTGTTTTTATTTTTTTTGGAGGGGTGGGGGGGGGCGTCATCGGCCGATCATAGGCCCTCCAAAAGTACACATACACTTATCTTAACCCCTCCCCCCCAGAATGAAGTACCCCCCCGAATGAAGAAGACCGTCACTGCATGTGGCACTCCCCCCAATAAGCAGTAGCCGAATTGTAAGGTACATACGTAACCTTATCGTCTTTTGACAGGGTGAATACATTGCACCTGAAAAGATAGAAACTGTGTACACGCAGTGTTCTATGGTTCATCAAGTTTATGTGCACGGGGACAGTAAAAAGGTAGATACATTTTCGTTTGTTGTCGTTGCATATAAAGCAGTCATGGATACGCAACAATCATTTCGCGAAGTTTATTTAATGTGCAATTTAATTTAATTTTGTTAGTGAGCCTCTTTTCTCACTATTTATATTTGCCATTAAATAATGGCGGTCATCCAACTAGTTTACTTTATTTATAGTTATTTTTGGTGTCCAGCTACTGTGTGTAGTTTTATTTGTATATTGCCTGTTTCATTGAGAACTTACACTACAAATAAACCTTGTTGTTGTTTAATTTCAATAAAAACTGATTCCTGAAATTTCCGTCTTCTGGCATATGTGGTGCATATCCCTGATTCAGCGCTGAATTTTGGGTATCTAGTTGGGTGCGGGTATTGTTCGTGTGTATGCGTTCTTCAATTTCCATGGGAAGTTATCCCTATAAGAGAGCACATGGAAATACTGCCAGTTATTACAAAACGAGAAACAAAACGTTCCGGAGGCGCCATGGCTTCTTTTTCAAGGAGCGGCGGAGTTATATGAAGAGTCTTTCCTAGATTGCAAGACATTAGTTTTTTTTTTCTCCAAATCGCTCTTTGCGGCGTGATTCTCAAAATCGACCTTGGTGTTAACGTCTCTCCCCAGTCTCACTCTACTTTTTCACCCTCGCTCCAGACCTTTCGTTTGACGAGGGCTCGCATTCTTTGGCAACCCCAAAATACGGTTATTTAGTTGCAGTCTAGGGCTATCCGCAATGAGCATTTTTTATTTACTTTGCAAATTTTGTGGTTAAACATTGCAAATTACAACTGCGGACACTGCTTATAATTCCTTCCAAAGATCCTCTGAGGCGCCGTTGTCCTGCGTTGGAGCTCGACGCGTTTTTGTCAAGCGTCGGTTTATCAATACTTATTTGTTTCTAAGTGCAGATGTGTTTGCCGAAATAAAAATTTGATAGAGCCAAACTTGGTGATGATTTCTGGAAGCGACAAATTTTGTTATGCTACTGGTGAAGGGTCCATAGTGCTATATTCCGATGTAATCAAAGTATAAATTTCTTCAACTGCACCGTAGTTCTTAAACTTGAAAATAAAGGGATGCTGCCTTCAAAATGTTATATTACGTTTGATTGTTTTTTTTTTCTAACTTCTTTTCATGGCTCTTTTCTGCAGTCGTGCCTGGTAGCTGTTGTGGTTCCAGAGAAAGACCCCGTTCAAAAGTGGGCAGACAAGAACGATGTTCATGGAGACATAAATTCGTGGTGCACTAACGAGGTAAAGATTTGTTTGCGCAACCCACTATTTAGCAGAAAATATCGCTTTACCGTGCTTCACTCAAAAGTCTTTGGGCGGAAAGCTAGAGTCCAGCCCGTGGTAACCAATCGGATGCTCCAGCAGTGAATTAATTTAAAAGCAGAATTAGCCTTCTTCCGGCCAACTTCAACTTCCCCTTCTTCTAGCCATGTAAACTGTATAAAGAGTCCTACTGGTAAAGATATTTTGCGAAACACTCTTATTATGCAGTATCCAACAGAACAAAAACAAAACAAAGAAAACCGAATGGAACCAAAAAAGACAAAGAAGCCCTCTTCCCATCACATCAGGGGAAATTTTTTATCCGATGATTGGCTTTTCCCGCCGAAAGGACGGCTGCGAAAAATAGCAGACATGACTGGTAGGTCACGGAGCAGTTGAACTGTTCCCGCCAAAAAGCGTACAATCAATTCACAATTGCCCGCGGTGAACTGAATGCATGACTCACGCTGCGTTTTTAAGAATAGACGGGAATCGTGTTCTTTTGAGATGTACTCTGCTGTCAGAGTGAATGAAATAGTATTCCGTTCCGTCTATTTCCAAAAGCAGGCTACACAGAATTGGGACACAGGATGTGGTTTATCGCGTCAAGTGCGCAGAATATGCGTTCTTTTTAAGACGGGAAAATTGCGCGCGGCTCACCAAGTGTATCACGTGGAACCGGAAGTTGATTTGAAACACTCGACCCAGGTTATTTTGCGCGTTGATCTCAGGTCACACTCTTCAGGAGTATTCCTTCACAAACCTTATTCCTTGTCGTTATCTATTCCTAACTGGAGTAAGAATAACCGAAATATCTCAAAAGAACGCGTACTGCTTTTCAAATTCGCTATCTTTCTTTTTCTCTCTTTTTTTAATTGCTGGTGTGGAATGTCTGTCGTGTACACCTCATGTTTAGCCCCGCTCTATGAAGTAGAGTTTTTTAATGGTATTTTCGTATTGCAGAAAGTGAAGAAGGCAATTTTAGATCAGATGGTGGCAGAAGGCAAAAAAGAACAGCTCAAGTCCTTTGAACAGGTGAGAGTAAATATCTGTTCTCCGATTGGCCGGGTCATGGAGCGCCATCGTTATGAATTCGTCTTCATTCTGATGCAACAAAAACGGTATATTCTGATGTCTGGTATTTGCTGAAATTTTTTAAATTCCAATCCACAATCTGTGGTGGTTCTAATTCGTTTGTTTGGACAAAACTAAGCGTGATACATTGCATATCATTACATTGATTACAAGTGACGTACTGTTTATTTGCTGTACAGCTTGGTCCCGGCTTACTTTTCAGACTGTGTAAAAATTCCCGAATTTTGTCTTTCATCTTTCAAGAAGTGAAAGTTATTAAGCAGTATTTGCCGTGGTTCTGTTTATTTTGCTGTTGAGCTTGGTTCTAACATTTGAATTTCGTGATATCCCAAAAGGCACTGAGTAGTATTTTCCCTCGATGCTGTTTGTTATGAGTTTTATAGGATGGTTCTAGTTATTGTCACTGTGATCAGTGTAGTCATTCAAATGAAAACTGTTGAGTCGATCGTACTTTCCTGATGTTAACGCTATAAATCCTGGAACCAATATGAATATTCCCCTTACTGGACTTATGGTTGAAGTTTGGAGAATCTGATCAATCATTAGGGAATTCCATCTTTGGGGATCATTCTGTTTATTCTCAGGTATTTTTTTAACGTAGTCAAGTAGCAACATTGAAACGAGAAATCACATGCTGGATACTTTG
This sequence comes from Galaxea fascicularis, assembly GCA_948470475.1. Taxonomy (NCBI): domain Eukaryota; kingdom Metazoa; phylum Cnidaria; class Anthozoa; order Scleractinia; family Euphylliidae; genus Galaxea; species Galaxea fascicularis. Next base: position 3,930,954 of record OX419337.1, on the reverse strand, counting down.
GGGGATTAACTGAACTGTATAAGGTTGTTCGAACTCTGACGTGTGCGGATAAAAATCCTTAGTTGTGTCACCATTTACATTGAAGTGAGTAACTTAACACAGACCTTGCCGGTAATAAAATGAAGAATGATCCTCGCAGTTGTGAGAAACGTTTTGGCAATTGGGTAAAGAAGTCTGAAAAAAAAAAAGGGCTTCAACGGGGTTTGAAGCCGTGACCTCGCAATGCTGGTGCGATGCTCTAACCAACTGAGCAACGAAGCCACTGACGTTGGGAGCGGGTCAATAGGCCATTTCCGAGTTCATGTCTGCCTCCTCTTCAAAGCGAGTCTAAGTGCGAAGTTTTTGTTATGAAAATTAGTTTTCATTCATATGTAAAGTAGAACTAATTACCATCACAAAAACTTCGCACTTGCACTCGCTTTGAAGAGGAGGCAGACATGAACACGGAAATGGCCTATTGTGGGTTCATATGTTCCCGTCAAAGAGATGATGTATATGATTCATTTCATATACATCAGTTTTCCATCAATGTTGGGTTAGGGGAGGGGAGGGTAGGTACGCAGTTGCCCAAATACTGACGTAGATCCGCAGTTTTATCATTCTTAAATGGGCTTCTCACCTCTTATCTCAAACTAGTGGCTCAACCTTCCTCTTCGCATTCATTTGTCTTAGGTGAAGGCGATTTTCCTAACTCCAGAAATATGGTCCGTGGAAAATGGTCTGTTGACGCCAACATTAAAGTTTAAACGCCCAGCCCTGAAGAGCCATTTTGCTCAGACATTTGAAGATCTCTACGAGACTTTGCCAGAATAAATACTATGCGCAAGCTACTACTACGCACACAAGGCAGTTATACGAACTATTTTCTTAGCGGTGTTGCAAGTTCTGGCTTTGCCTTTTTTAGGTATGAAATTTAGAATGATTTTCTTAATCTTTAATCGTTATTTTCTGCGTGGGTGTAAGGAGTGATTCGATTTACCATCATCGCTAGGCTTCGTCGTCAAAATTGGCTCCAATCAATTTGTTGTGAAATTCGGGTGTATTTATCATAAAATGCGAGTTTTTACGCTCCTATGTCGTAAAGGATGATGTAGGGAGGCTCATCCTCTCCAATTACGTCCAGTCGCCAGTTAGAAGAGTAGATGGCGTTATAAGCATTATTTTTCTATTACAAGTTTTTCTATACGCAGTTCATTTCACCTTCCTTCCATCTTCATTCATGAGGACTAAGGATCCATAACTTAAATCACAGGAGTTTTCTTAACATTGCTTCTGTGGGGACTCGTCCCACCCACATTGCTTCTGTAGCTACAATCAGTGGTTTTTTTCGCCTCAAACCTTTAACTGCCAAGATCTGATTATTAATTCTCCTTTCTAGCTGCTATACAGTTCCTTGTACGTTAGTTAAGAGAATTTGGGGTTCAGCCCTCTGGCTGATAAATTTGTCTATTCTCATCCCCTGTTGCTAGACAATGTATTAGGAGAAGTTTATTATGCATGCTAATCACGTCTGGGAGTTAAAGAGTTAACCCTACCTCGGAATGTTGTTGCGTTGTTACGAGACTCCATTGCCTTGGCGCATACAATTTACTACTTAATAAGTATACAAAATCACCCTCCAAAAAGTGCTGAATGTAGAGTGGAACCCCGCCTCACGGTCACTTCGTTTGTACAGTAACGACCTTTTTCTTCAGTACCGCCGAAACGCCCATGAATTTTCTGATAAGAAAACCCCGTTAAAGTGGCCGGCTCGTCAATACGGTCAACCGCCACACTCTGAAACCCCAAGCTGTATTAATCCTTCACAAATTTACCCCGTTAATACGGCCTCTCGAACCAAATACAAACAAAACAAATACTTCATTGCGAAACAATACTGAACAAACATATCTTGTCTTAAAATCATATCTGCATTTAGGATGCGTACTATTATATACTGTAACAGTTGTTTAGAAATCAATTGTGGTATATTTGTCACGACATCACTTAAAATAGACCAGTCATAAAACCATAACCAGTTAAGACGGCCACCTTCTTAATATGGCCAAGACGGCCAAATTTTCATGGCCCGTTGGTGACCGTATTAAGAGGCCTCCACTGTTTCCTTTTTTTAAACGGCTCAACAAAAGTGCACGAACCATGGTCGCGTTTAAGACAGGTCGATGCGTTTGTGGAATATGAAACGATCCTAGCCAACTTCTGCACTCCACGTTGGCAATTTAACCGTCTCGTATCCGGTGCATCCGGTGGTTTCTAAACAGTCAGATAAGTCCGTAGGGTTGAACCAACAAGAAGTACATCATACGTAACAAAGTGTTATTTTTAGATAAGCCATAGATATAAAATATTGATGATATAATTAGCAAGATGAATGTAATTAAAACGATTCTAGTTACAAATGCAGTTGTCCGTGTATAAACTTGTTCATTTGTGTTTTAGAAGTGTGTGTGTGTGTGCAATTTTACCTAAAGCAGTGACGTTAGATTGCCCACTGGATACCTTTTAGATCTTGCGCATGTGTGCGGCTAATTTTCACCTTTGCTTAATGGCGCACAAAGTCGTCGTGACGCTTAGTGATAACGTTAAACGCAAACCACGCTGTTTCTTAGCCGACGACTTTTTGTCTTCCGCAAATGTCTTAATTGTCTCACCATCCTTGAGTAGTTCATCGGACAGAAGGCCTTTTGTTCTCGGGACATCTGCTTGCAGTACAGTAAAAAATTATAGATCTGTAACAAGCGGCGAAGCAAAAAACTAGGTGGCTCTCATTGGTCGAAGATTGCGCGCGCTTTCCTCTGCAGTGAATTGCGCTTTGCCCGTCAAACTTGAGGTGCTAGTCTCGTACCTTAAGAAACAAACTCCTGGCACGTTATTGTTCATGTTGTTAATCTTAACACCACTCTACGAGCGTGTATAGTAAACCGGTCATTACAAACGTCGGAGTTTACAATGGCCGTTTGCGTTCGATTTTTCCAAAGACGCTCAGGAGTAGAGAATGTGACGGATGGGTTAATTTTTTTATCTGAAGCTAGGCCAGAGTGAATTCCATCGCTGTTGTCGTCAGAACGTTATTTTATTAAGAGTAGCTTCTGGTTGTGATGAGATAAAATGTTTTGGGTCAGTCATACAAATAGAACACACAAAACCAAATCAACAATTAAGCGATATGATATCCCTTTATTCGAATCTTTCTCAACAAAAGATCACATACGCCGATGAGTCAATTTAGGTGCGCTCATTGGAACTTTAATTTTCTTCTGCTTTTCTCTGTTCCGGGTTAGGAAAAGAGAACGCAGCGAATGTGGTTTCAGAAAAGACCACGTGAATACTCTTAGCGGAAGTGTCCTGACAAACACCGCGCGGACGGTCTAGATCGAGTGTCTGTGAAAATGGCTTTCGCTGCACGTCACAACCAAGGCGGGCCGCTCATGATTTTCCCGGCAGAACTGCACCAAAAAATGTTTTGTCTATTTGGGAAATATATTCTGTTCATTCTGCTATCATTCTGTTCCAAAAACAGAACAGTTCCCACAAGGACACAAAGACCGCCTCTTTCGAATAATCCTGTTTTAGAAAAGTACAAAAACAGCCAGTACCCTAAGTTGCTTTACTGTGCGAACACATTGATTTAATTTTGACATTTTTCATTGTGCAGGAACCAATCAGAAGCAACATGAAACCACACACCTATTACCGTTTTTGTTTGCAGTTTAAGTTTTCTCGCGCATGTTTGGTTTTTTATATATGATTATTTGAAACACAATACCATTCCTTAAATTCTCGCGCATGATTGGTTTTTTTATATATAACTATTTGAAACACAATAACATTCCTTCCTCCAATTTTGCTAGTGTTCACGATTTTCGGATTTTCACAGTAAAAGAGCATCGTAAATGTTTCTTGACGTCCCATCAACGATAGCTTTTTGGAGCTTTACAAGCTTTTATTAAACTTAAAGCAACTTTGCAAGACAACGTTAAGATGCATTAACTTTGCTTCACAGCTTTACCTAAACGGTTGCATGTCATTAAAGTAGTGTAAATTTGCTATTTCGTTTTTTTCTTACTTCTATCATTAAATACAAGAAAAGAGTACATCTGAAAATTAAATAAGTCGGCCAAGCTTGCACAATTTTCGCGAAATCTATGATTAACTGAAAACACTAAGACTTGGATAAATACTGATAAATACGACTGACGATGGTGCGGATTCGGATAAATAACTGCTTGCTGCCGAGGTTGGAGGCCCTGATAAAATATTATATTTCCAAGGTGGGCCGTGTGGCTAACTACAATTGTTGTGAGAAAAAGACAGAAACGAAGCGTTTGAGATGTGAGACGTTTTGAAAGCCTGGAATGAGCTCTTACGCTTCATCGTTGGACCAGTTTATTCCTATGAGTAATAGTAACATTGCCTACTCACTAGGCAATCCTGCTCCATAATTGCCCAGTTATATGTATCTCTACCTAACGCCTTTTTAGAGTCATAGTTACCAGCTGCCACGCTTCCTTCACTTCTGATCAACTAATTACTAACTCTGTTTCGATGACGACGTAACTACCACCCCTCCCTTCCTCCCCCCCCCCATGCCTCTCTCCCGAGCAAACCTTCCCTAGTCTCGCGCGGCCACAATCAATCTTTACCCTCTCTTCGCAAGGTTCATTTCCGCTTCCGCTTGTTCATAGAGGCGCTCAATGTCATCCTTGAAGGCGTGCTGTATTACCGGTCGTTTGGCCTTGAGGGTCGGTGTGAGCAAACCGTTCTCAATGCTAAACATCTCAGAATGAAGAAAGATCTTCTTAACCTAAAAAAAAAAAAAAAAAAAACAGGGTACCGAAATGAATTCAATGTGGGCCAGCCGCGTTTCTCGAAACTCCCGAAACTTTTCGGTTGCTTTCGGTTGCCATAATTTCCTTCGTATCTTAAAAACGAAAACGTTTCCAGGCATGAAATTTTGCAACAAACTACCCCTTTTGTATCTTAAAATCACAGTAAAAGACCAGATTTTTGGAATAAGCGGATCGCAGTTTTAGAAATGGCTTTTCAAGCCCGAAATATTTTCGCGACTGTCGAGAAACGGGTCCCAGGTTATTTAACCGATGACCTGAGAAGTTGAAAGCTATTGGGATACCCGAAAACGTGCGCCGGGGAACAGTCAAGGGAATTTTATTGTACAGTATGCGAGGACGTCGCAGCTACGAAAGCCTTGGCCAAACGGCGCACGTCAGCTGATGATAGTTTGATCATTAATTATCATGTACTAACATAGACTATAATAGTTGATGATAATTTTACAGACAGCTGGAGCTCGGGCCTAGGTTGAGGAGCCCTCCATTCGTAATTCTTCCACTAGTTTGAACAACCAACCCTCGCGTTTCCTTTATATCGATTCTCTTGTCCGTTTCCTCTTCAACCTATAATCCCACCCTCATTTTCTGTTAATTCCTTCAACAACTGTACAACTAAACGATCCATGAAGAGATGTGAAACAAACCTGTTCTAGTGAGCCGAGTCCTCCTTCTTTCCCCTTAGCCAACATGTCTTGAAATATGTCATGGTACACCGTCTGTAAGAAAATACCACGGCATTTCTAAGTAGAACGAAATTTTCCAACCTTATTTTAGTATTTTATGTTTTTCATACCTCATTTTTGCAAAGTTGTTTGATGTCTCCGACAATTCCATTACTTCTGGCCCAGGCCTCCAGTACTTCAGCGTCCGGGACGACAATTGCCACAGTAAAGGACTGGAACGAGAATTTAACTTAAACCTATTAACATGCAGTTACACCTCACTTATTCATCAAGCCTAGAACTTGGCCAGCTAAGTCATATTAAGGTCATTATAAAGAGCGAAAGAGATCACCTACTTTCACAGAGCCTTTGGCTAAACTCTCTTATTCGAGTCGGGAATCAACTAATATACTACAAAACTCGGTCCATTCAGGGAATACTCAAAGTTAGTGATCTAATGGAAAATGGAACCAGGTTTTTATCTTTTACAGAATTTAAATACCGTTACAATATCAAGCCAAGCTTTCTTTCTTTCTTTCTATGGCGTAATATCAGCGATTAACTGCTCCTGGGCAAAATTGCTCTTGAACATTTTTCTCAAGATGATGATGGAAAACGGAAAAAAACCCATAAACAGCCAGAAGAGATGACGCTTTGACCGCTCGACTGACTGGACGGCTGCTTACTAGTCACTCTTCCGGTGTACTGACTAAGATAACCTAAACTGTTGCACAGGAGATTGGCTACCAAAGACTCTCTTCAGAGAAACAAACACTAACCCATGTAATTTTTGCCAATGGGAAGGAGTGCCACTGATTCACCTTTGTTGAAGCTGCACGATAACGTTGGACGATATCACCTATGCCTACTCAAGGATGCACTCCACATACATTCCCACCCAAACAACCACACCTTCGACGTGGGTGGAAAGAAGCTAATATTTCGCAGGTCTTACATCAAGATCTCACTAAACAATTGTGTATGAACGCATGATAGACCATTGGGGAGGTCAACAGCTATTAAGGCCTCAAGACAGTCCGAAAAAAATTAGGACGCTCACACCAAAATCACCCAATACTCAGATGTTTTTCAAACGTTTGGTGGTTTGAGGTGGTGGTCAGGAAGTGGTCGGGTAGTTGGGGGAGAGGTGAGGGATTAACCAGGCTATGGTGATTAATTCAGCAATTGACAAGCTTGCTTCAAATTAAGAAAACCATGGCTGGGATGTTGTCTTGATCAGGTTGAATTATGAGAGCCCCTGGCCTGTATTCTTACCTTGAAACTGTTTCCACAGAGAAATACTTGAGCAACAAACGGGCTGCGCAGATAGATGTTCTGGATTTTTTCTGGAGCAATGTACTCTCCCTGTTGATTAAAGAGAAGTTTCTTTTTGTCATCGACACTCTAAAACTGTTCGAATGCTCAAACGCCAGTACAGAAATTGCTAGGTATTCTAGACTGCAAAAAGCTTTGGTAACTCTGCTAGAGTTTGCTCTAAACGGTATTTGTCGTGGTATGTTTTCTAAGAAACGTTCGAAACTCAATCGAATGAAGCTTTTTCACAGAGTGATTTAGTTGCGCAGCCTCAGCAACTAGTGAAGACAGAGAACGAGTCTGGGGAAAAAAAAACTTAACATTCCAGGAAAAGAGAATGCTTGGACGATTAACACAGTAAAGTGGTCCGAATATCACCCGTCCCTACACCCCATCCCTATATTGTCCGCTCAGCGGGTGGAATAGGGTGGGTGAAGACAATCAGCAATACAGATTACAAAAAGAAAAAATGATAGAGTAAGGTCGTCTTGCCTGGGAAAGTTTGAATATGTTCTTCTTTCGATCAATTACCCTTAATGTTCCATTCTGTAAAGAAAAAAATATGACGATATAAGACTAACAATAAATATATAAGTAAAATGAGGAAGGTCATGAGCTCTAAATCTAAGATACAAGTTACCGGAACTACAAATTACCGGAAGCCATTCTCCAATGTCCCCAGTGTGGAGCCAGCCATCCTCGTCGATAGCTTCAGCAGTTTTCTCAGGATCCTTGAAATACCCTTTGAAGATGTTAGGTCCCTTTGCGCAAATCTGAGGACAGATGAAACGATAAACATTAATTAAAAAATAACTCAATTTATTGACCACCCTGCAAAAGTGATAGCCTGCGTAGCAAACGTTTCCGTTCGAAGTAAGATTTCTCCACTCTGGCCGCGCGAAAATTGGGGCGAAAGAAAATTAACACGCAGGCCACAAAAGTGACGACAATAACAACCTCGTTTACAGGACTCCTTGTTGTTCAAAATGACGAACAGTTGGCCATGATCACTTGATATTGAGGTCTTCGGAAAAAGAGCCAAAATTTGCAGTTACAAATGCGCTACATGTAGTTTTTACTATGGCGTCAGTTCACTATGCGAACCATCGTTTTTTTTTTCTTCTTGTGGAAACTAGGGCCACTGATGTTAAAAACCCACTGGAATGAAACAAAAGTAAACGGTGCAAGGAAAAACAAAATAAAAAACCAAACGGCGCCATTAGACAAATGGCCTTTGCGCCCTTAGACTTGCTCTGAGTTAAAAGGTCAGTGAACCCTAGTGGACACCATGGAAACGAGTGATAAGACTTATTAGCAAAAGCCACACTGGTGCTTAATGGGGAAACATTAAAATATCCTTTTGCCCTTGCTTTGCTCATCTTCTTCAAACCTTTCTCAACAAAAACACCAGCAAGCGAAATAACAACAACAAAACCTAAAAAACGCTGGAGACTATGGAAACAGTGACGCGGTCGTCCGATCTTGTTAATCACTGGTATGATTACAGACCGAATTGGACTCCACTCAGTCCTATTACCGTTACTTATCGAAATGCCAAAAAATTGCTGCATAATTTCAGTTCATGGATCAGTCGAATCCCTTTGAAATAGCACGGATCAACAGCAATTACAAAGAACACGAAACTGACATAATCAGATATCTTATCTGCTTTGTTCATTAGTAAGGAGTGAAAGAATGATTACATGAATTTGAGTTCGTATAACTTAATAAACTTGCGTTTTACCTCTCCTTGCCCATTTTTAGCAAAGTATTCCATTTCCTCCACGTCGACAAGTTTGACGATGTTGCAAGGAGTTGGTGGACCAACGTGACCCGCTGTAGAGAAAAAGTTCATGCCATATAGACTGAGCTACAACGACTTGCACAAATTCTAGTACGTCATTTGGGCTTTGATAATGTTTTCCATGATCCTCCGAACTTTCCCTCCCTCGCCCGTTCCCCCTTCCCCCCCCCCCCCCCTTCTTCCTCATCAAAGTTGCTAGCCGTGATTACCATGCTCGAAACTTGGACGAAAAACTTTGGAACGTGGAGAGCAGTGACATCAATCTTGTTTCTACAATCTGCTGATCTGCTGGTAATCAAAACTGAAGGGAGAGTACATGAGGGTTCAGGGGAGGTGACTGGTTTGGAATTGTACTCATACCAAAATCTAAAGATTCCTTTTAAGCAAATCCGCGCCGTGTGCATGCATAAAAACGGTCTAAATACTTCCATCCTACCTGCGGTAGGGTCGTTAAACATCTGGAAGGTGACTGCACAAGTAGCCTCAGTTTGCCCAAAGCCTTCTGTAAGCTGAGGAAGATGAGCACGTATTGTGGCTTTTGTGCGGTATATAGTCAAATATTACTTTAGTTACATGTATTCATTTTGTTATTGGCACAGAGGCTTGTTTTGTATCGTAGCATTTTGTCTAAATTTGAATTTTTTTAATTACTCTGACTGGCGGATTTAACTAAATCAAGTTACTTTTTATTTTATTCAAGTTCCAGTTCTATTCTGTTATACAATTTGTTTCCTAAGTTTGAGAACCTTGGACTCAACCAAAGAGTGACTTTTCAAAGAATATTTGCTATCACAGGAAGGTTCGCTGATTCAATACATCACAATATTGAAATCCAAGATGGCGGATATAAGAAGCGAGAAACACTGTACTTTTGCTGAACGGCCAATTGCTGTCGCATGCGACGTTGTATACTGTTTTATGATCTACATTTCGTTTATGATCTACATTCGGTGTTTTGGCAAAATACGTGAAAATGAATTCGCGATCTATCAGTCAGTCTGCCTATCAATTTAAGTAAGCCAGTCATTGTTACTCAATGCTTAAGACAGGTGTTACTCACATGACATCCCATGACACATCTGATGAATGACGTCACTTTAGCCGACAGTGGAGCAGAGCCACATGGGATATATCGCACGCGACCACCAAGAAGATTCTAGAAGGAAGGAAGCAACGATCAAAGTTTGAGTTCTTTCACTGGCCGGTTATGATCATGAAAGCCAGGTGATTGCCTTAGCTGTCCATATTAATTAATCTAGGGAATCGAATAACCAGCGATCTCGGAAAAAAAAATTTTCCCTGATGCTGAGTGGATTCAATAGTGTCCGCGGACGCCTTCTGGA
>OX419337.1:3890981-3918481 GCA_948470475.1 Galaxea fascicularis | reverse complement strand
ACCTGGTTTTATTTCTTTTTGGTGCCGTCGATAAATCTCCAGGTTTTTCCCCCAAATCTAGATCTCCAGGGTTTTGAGCCTTGATCTCCAGGTTTTTGGTCTTTTGGGGTTGAGAGGTCTGCAGCTTACACTGATTCTTTTTGCAAACCGACTGGTCAATCATAATTTCACCTAATGAAGATAGCGTAGAACACCATACATACATTGCATGCCTAATAGTCAGTTTCATACCCGGTCGTAGATTCTGTTCAGTAAACGGGGAACCGCTGTGAAAATCGTGGGTCTGTAAGCAAATAAATTTTGTTTCAGATGCAAATATAATTATTAGTGAAGGTCGTTGGAAGTGCAGTCGCTCAAAAGACTGTCATTACAATGTCGCTATAATTTACGGACTTAAACTTCAGTAATCACAACTGAACATTGCATACATCATAGATAGGAAAATGATTACAGTGATGCATTCAAGAAGGTAAAAATGTAGCAACGAATGAATGAATCAATGATAGTGTCAAAATTCGACTTCTTAGTTTGATCCAAGGTGACAGACGTTTAACAGTCCATTTTACAGTTGTGTGTTCAGTAACCTGGCCTTTGAGTGGCAGCGAGGCAGGAGTTAACCTTGTTTTGGCACAAACGTCTCTGTCTTTCTCGAGTACATGATGCAGACCAGTTAGCGTAAGAACAACAATAATTAAGATTTAAGCAATGGGAAACAATTAGCCTCTGTATTAAAACGAGGTCACTGCCGCCAGACTCGTTTCCATTCATAAGCCAGGTCATGTACCTTGTATGCATTATATATTGTAAAATGGGCCGCGATGGGAATATAAGTACATTGTAAATGACTCATGCTTACTTCAGTTCCTTACAATCGTCAAGCAGTCGCTTGACGTCTCCGCTGAAGTAACCGATCCTTGCACCGCTGAGGAACATATTGAGCTAAAATACAACACATGTCGAAATAAACTACAAATATTAATGAAATAGTTAATAGTCAAGTAAATAACAAACTCGAGATTTCTTTTTGCCATTACTGTCAAATTTCGTTAATATTTGATAAGCGTAAACCGAATCAACCATCGCGCATAACACCAAAACGTCGTATTTTTTTAGTATCGAAGACTTCACTGAAGTCCTTTCCGCTGCTTGGGGCCTCTTCATTTGAGGCCGGCTAACCGGGTTGGCTCGGTTACCGAGATGAAATAGGTTTCTGTTCATATGGCGACTTTCAGCCCGCTTTCCGAGATGAAACATTTGAAAAATTGGTGACGCGACCATTCAGGCGTGAAATATAACGAAACAAGCCTGGCGAGAATTTCTCGATTTTCTTTCTTTAAGCAGTCTCAAATTTCCTTTGACTTTACGTTGACTATCAAATGAAACTATTCCGAGTTTCATTTTCAAAGAAAAGAGAGGTAAAATCTCGGTAATGTCATAAAATATCCGTTCTATCACGAAAATGCATTGTATTACTTTCCTCCCGGTAACCGGGCTGAAGTGTTCATGGGCAAAAATGTTCGGCCCGGTTTCCGAGACCCCGGTTGGAAAAATCGAGATCTGGGCAACCGAGCCAGCCCACCCTCTCATATAAACACATCGAAATTTTTACAAACGATTTAGCGGTGTGGCGAGATCTCGGAAACCGGGTCAGCCCGGTCAACCGGGCTCGGAAGAGGCCCTCATACTACATTTTACAGTATGGATTGCGAATGTGGTAACCAATTGAGTCAGAGCATTCTTGATTGAATACAGGTTGATTTATTTATGGAATAGGCAGTATTTTCTATGGGTTTTCCGCAAAATGGGAGAACACGATTACGAACCGCAAATCATGACTGTAGGAAGCGACATCAATGAGTTTTACGAGAAAGTATGAGTTCACCGAAATATAAACCATAGGTTTTTGGCCAATCGAAGCGCAGGTACTAAGTCAGTTATTTTATAAAACACAATAGAATCACTACATTTTAAAAATAGTAAAATGAAGTGAAATAAAATGCAGTAGAGTATAACGAAACAAATTAAGCGAAACAAACCAATATGATGAATGTAAAACTTTTTGTTAAACTATAGATGATTTCTTTAGAGCTCAGCAAAACTCATCCAAGTCCCTTGAAATGTTACAGAATGACTAAAGACGCTGGGTCATGCCTATTAGGCGTAGAATAAACAACAGTATGAATTCCAATGCGCAAAAACAGTAGCGCAGTTGGAATAATAACGTTGGAGGAAGTGAAGATAACCTTTGTATCCATGCAAATGTTTCGAAGCGATCGATCGGACGACTTGACCTTCTGTACCCCAGTGCAAAATTAACATTTTCATCGCCCTCCTTAAGCTATGCTTACCTGATTTATTCGTTCATACATGTGAGCTAAGGGCAAAAATGAAATGTGTACATCCTCTGCTTCCACTTCAAATCCAGCCTGTGCGACAAAAAAAAATATTGAACATTGTCTAAACGCTTCTGCAGTACAATTTATTTACTGTAGAAAGTCCTGTATATAAAGTCCCGGCCCAGTTGTTCAAGTGACGGATAACTTTGTCTCGCGGATAAAAATTGTATTAGCTGTTGCACATTTTATCTGCTGGATAGCGATTCCGGGCCGATAGGGGTTCTTTGAACAAGTTAGCCCTGATCTTAGTATGACATAAAAGACTACAATAATTGGTATGGATAGAAATCCAAAGTGTGAGCATATATAGAAAGTGTCTATGAAGTAGAAAATTATTTTTGATTGTTTGAAAGGCCTTTCTGAGTAAAGAAAAATGGCTTTTTAGTTTTGAAAGATCTTCTTTCATTCCCGAGAAGGTCAGATAGGGTGAAAATAATATTCACTGTGATGTTGCCATGGCTCCAGGCCTTGTTTGCCATGAACCAAATATCTCCATTTTGGACCAGATGAAGAGTGACAGATGGCCCTGCCGCTGCACAGTTTGGTTCTAAATCTTCGAACTATGGCCGGATGAAATTCTTAACGGTGCGACAATTCAAATCAAACCCGTGGAGCAGTGCTTTCTATGGCAATGTTTATTACGCGCGCTGTACACGATGATTTCACCTTTGATTCTGTGGATCAGTTGACAAGTGTACGTGGCCATTCAAACGAGAGACTCTCCAGACCCTTAAGCGTACGTTCCTGTAGTACTGTTTATTATGCATTAGTATAAATCTACTAGCGTTCTATCACGAGTTCCAGTCTCTGGTTGGCTATGCTACTCGTTATTTGTTCTGTGATAGATAGTGATACTGTAGCCAATTAAAGTGTCGTGGTTCTATCCCGAGTGTGGCAAATGCGAAGCTCTAAAATGAAAGTTACCTGTGGTACTGTTCTAGAGGAATTAACGTTTGAGTATGCGAACAAGCTCTAAACTGCGGATGTTAAAATGACATGAGCTTTTTAACAGTACACGGCTGTGGTGCTGGGCCCTTTGAGACGTTTATAAATACCTGACGATAACTCCAACGATACGATGATATGTTGGCGATAAGATTAGCATGGGTCAGGATGGCTCCCTTTGGTTTCCCTGTTACGATCAAAACAGAAATCAGGAAGCGTTACTTGGCTTCCTCATGGCAGTTCCTTCTCCTAACACCATCTTGGGCAAAAATACTTGAAAAAACAGGCTACCGGAGTCCCAACATCCTTCTTCAGTAAGTGTGACTCAACAGTGTTAGTCAACTTCTCTCTCCCCTCCCCCATGCCCCCTATTTAACCCTATAAACCCTAAGATCAAACTTTAAATTCTCATTTGATGCCCCTACACATTTCCTATAGATATCATGGATACATTGTTCAAATATCAAGCAAATTCATCTTGTGTGATCCTGCCCTAAATTCTCGTGAGCACTTTGTTTTATGAAGCGTTGATATCACAAGGAGAAATTTGATGTTGATCACTTTTAGGGTTTGAAGGGGAACGGTATTTAGGAGGCACAAACAGAATTGATTCGGGGAAGGGGGATTTTAAACTTATAACTGATCATTGTTTGCATGTATAGAATTAAAAGGCTTCGAAGCTTTATTTTTCAACAGTTTTATCCCAGATTTTAGACAGATGCTCACCAGTTGTTCCGCTTGTGTAACACACTGTATAAATGTCTTCAGGTTTGGCTGGCTGCCGGCATTGAAGCAAAGCAACGAAACATCAGAGAGTAAGGCGATCATATCACATAATATGTAATCAGACAGTTCAATAAGTGAAACCCGCGCGCTGGTTACGTACGTTCAGTTAACCAGTTGGTTCAGTGTTCGCTGATGAAGGCTTGCAGGCGCTCAGGTAAGCGTTATGTATCAGGGGCACAAAACGACCAATTTGTTGAAAAATGTATTATTATACCCCAGTTAATAAAACTAAATGTTATTCAGGCATTTTCAGGTGTTTTCTAATATTGCTGGGAAAAAAAATATCTGTTCCTTTTTGCTAGCAAGACACACAAGATATTTCCCAGCCAGCTAGATAAAATTGGTTGGTTTTCCCAGCTAGGTGCAAATTGAGTAGCCTGCACAACAACAAAAAAGACTATTCCATATGTCGTAAACCTAAATGGGCCTGCCAAAAGGCCTCCAATCACGCCTTCAGTGTGTGTGTGTGTGTGTGTGGGGGGGGGGGGGGGGGGAAGGGGGGCAGACACAAGTTCGGTAAATACCGACCGAAACCATCACCAGAAAGACATTGGATAACCAAATCCGCGACATAACTGATATTTTGCCAGCCAGCACAATACCTCGGGGGAACAGATACAGTGAGGAACAGCTTCGTTTTGTGCCCCTGATGTATGTCCAATCGGGAATACAATATTTGGACCCAGAAATTCCAGAGAAGAACTCACAATGATAAATTCATTTTGTCATACTTGCCTTTCTTTCCACAAAACTCTTCTTTCCGATATCCTGCGAATCGAGCAAAATAAATCCAGGTTTTATGTACTGAACACTAAAAATGACAAAGAACTAGAAGTGTGCCTATGTTCCCTTCGTTCTTTGTGCACACTACTCATTTTTCGTTGGGAAAACACTAGCAACTAACCAACTTAACCAACGCTCAAACAAGTAAGGCATGAAGAGATGAACAAACTGACCATGATGCCGTGAACCTTCTTCGGTGCAGGTTTTAGCGACTGCGAAGCTTAAGTTTGGTTATATGTTATGAGGATTAGCCCATTCAATTAGATGTACAGATTTAGTAAATTTACATTTCGTTCCACATTCATCTAAATATTGCCTTTAGGATCACTAATGACATAAGGCTACGTGAATTCTCAAAGCAAAAGTCGGAACAATGGAAGAAGCTGGTAAAAGCTATGCTATCCCAACTTTTTCAACCTCAACTTCGTACTCATTTTCATGGAAATCATGAATGAATACCGTGCATGAACAAGAATTATACTCGTTCTTCGGGCTTTTTCAAATGACGCTTAAGCTAATTCCAGTGACTATGGAACATAACTCTGGAATTTTATGTCAAACACGTCTTACCTCCAAATCAGCCGATGAAATGAGCCTAATTCCCAGTCCTTTCGCCGCTGTGCTCTGCTCCTCTGTGACCTGGGACCCTATCTTCACCATATTTTTCAGTCCCGGGCACGAGGGCGCATGTTCGAGAAGCAAGGACACTTTATCTTCGTTACAGATGATGGTAGAGAGTTCGGCTAAAAGGTAACAATTGCAAAAGCCGACTTAGATGATAATTTGGTACTGTCAAAGAAAATTATCCACCAAAGAAAAAAGGCAGCATATGTAGGCTTCCATTTCTTGGCCTTCCTACCGTGGTTGATGATGTAACCGCATTCTTTAGGGCCATGAGTATCGTACAAAGGAACAGAGATCATGGAAAACATCTGGCAACCCAGGTCAGCTAAGGCCCACTGAAGGAAGGACAGTAAATTAAATACCGATAAATATTGATTTGCACTTCACTTACGGCAGAAAAACTACCCGTAAGGCCAGGAAATTAATATTGTGTGTGTCTCATTTCGTTTAGAACTGTTCTGCAGTGATTATATGGGCGATCGTTGTGGTTGGGTAATTCACTCAATGGAAACCTTGAGGTCAGTTGTTTACAAAACGAAGTCTAACTTCAACGTGTGCGACAATTGGAGGATCTCTACATCTTTAAGTGTGTCATGTATTCCAGGACAATACATGTATATACATTAAACTACATTTCCATCATTGCCGTAAAACTATGTGCTTTTATTAGACCCCATCAAAACAACCGGCCAATTTGACAGTGTTTAACACTTAAACCACTGTCAGCCTGGTCAGTAAATGTGAAATCTAAAAGTTGTTCTTCGCCATCAACAACAAAAACGCATATAATATAGACAAATATTTAGCTAAAATTATTCAAGCAGTTTTAATTCATCCTACACAATAAAGACAACATTGCTTAGTTTACCTCTACGCAGTTCGCTCCATAAATGCCTATGAAACTTTTTTGCGACGGCTCACAACCAATGGCAACCAGGCCTGCACCAACGAACGACGCTCTCTCATGGACCTGGTGAAAGAAAATTCGACATTTGGCACGAGCGTTGTGGCTGCCAAGGACACGTAAAAAACCGACAAGGCTGATCGCAAGTCAGAATTTACAGTGCACAGGACCGGAGACAACACGACAGGTCATCGATGAACTGGAGAGTAGTAGAGTTGAGAACGAACAACAGTTGATTTGTGTGTTTGAAAAGCTGCGGTTAGATGTTCAGTCCAGATAGGATGAATTTTTGACAGCGTAAGACAACTTGTCACGTTGAATCAGCAGTGATAGAGTTTTCGTATGAATGACGGCAAAAACCGAGTCTTCACGAACGTACGCACGAAGCTTAAAGGCTAAGAAAAGTTAAAGCTTATTTGCGCACAAGTTTGAATCAGTAGTGATAGAATTTTCGTATTAATGACGGCAAAAGCCAAGTCTTCAAGGACGTACGAAGCTTTAAGGTCAAGATGAGTTAAAGTCTTATTGCGCACAAGTTTAAAATGCCTGACTGGTTATACGGGTTAATAATTAAATGTTTTTTCGTTCCGTACCTGGTTGTATGTAAGCCATCTGTATTTCTTGCTGATTTTGTCCCTTGTACCCAGGCAAGGACTATCACCTTGGTTTAGAAAACAGGTGAACGCGGTTAACCCCTTATAATAAGCCCCAGTATCAACATGAATAGTCTCTTAACTGGTCTTCTCTATTTCTCATACTACTGGCTCAGAGAATTTGGTTAAACATCAAGACATCTCATGTTTGATGATCATTTTTCTTTATTCTCATAACCTGTATGGTTGGGACCGCGCACGGAGCGAGGCCGTGGGGGAGGAGTATGGTGGCCCATGTGTGCCATAGGAAAAAGCTGTAGAGCGAGAGTACATCAATATTTTTTTTTGCAATAATTTTTTATTTTATTGATTAGTTATCTTTATTTTTATATATTTTTTGGTTTTTTATTTTTATTTCTTTTTTATTTCTTTTCTTTTTATATTTTTTCGAATAATTTTTATTTTTTATATTTATATTTTTATTTCTTTTTCATTTCTTTTTATTATTTTCTCATTCACAAAACAAAGAAAATAAAATTTAAAAAAAGGGAAATAAATGACTATGGCCTATGAGTGCCATAGTAAAAAAATAAAAATAATTAAAAAAATCAGTATGGCCTATGAGTGCCATAGCAAAAAAAAAAAAAAAAAAAGCTTGCGGCCTAGATGTGCCATAGACCAGAATGCATTTCGATTCCATGGTGCTAGAACCAATATGGCGGACGCTCGAATTAGAAACAGCGATTGGGAAGATGACAACGATTTAAACAACGACCTAGCTAGGTTTGTCAGTCTGAATTTAAAGAGAATGGAAATATTAGACTTCATGAGAAAAGATTACCTCATGTACGCTTGGAGCCTTAGAAGTCTGGCACGCCGAATGCAGTATTTTGGAATTCAATTTACTGACTATGATGTCGAGGTAAATGACGTGGAAGCAGCAGTAGAAAGAGAGATTTCAGGTCCAGGGAAACTGCTCGGCTACAGAGCCATGCATAAGAAAATACGAGAGATACACGGTCTGAAAGTGCCAAGGGATTTAGTTTACATGGTAGTGGCTAAAGTGGATCCCAGTGGTCTGGAGGAGAGAGGAGTTGGGAAAACAAGGCGACCCCGCAGCGATAAAGCGTTCACGAGCGGGGTGAGTAAAGTAATTCCTGTCTAGCTGCCTGTCAGAATTAGCCCCACTAGATACGTGTAGTTGACTTGACTGGTACCTAACAGTTAATTTTACCCACATAACTGTAACAGTTACGGTGAAACACTGCTAACTCGAACTTGGTTTTAGCCAAAATTATAAGAGCATGTAAACATGAAAATAATGATTATGTTTTAACACTCAAGGTATACCAGCCACTTTGTGAGTAAATTTTAGCCAAGGAAAGTAATATTAGTTTGAGCTAGCAGATCAGAGCCTGAGTGAACAAGTTCGAGTTAGCAGTGTTTCGGCGTGCCAGACTTCTAAGGCTCCAAGCGTACATGAGGTAATCTTTTCTCATGAAGTCTAATATTTCCATTCTCTTTAAATTCAGACTGACAAACCTAGCTAGGTCGTTGTTTAAATCGTTGTCATCTTCCCAATCGCTGTTTCTAATTCGAACGTCCGCCATATTGGTTCTAGCACCATGGAATCGAAATGCATTCTGGTCTATGGCACATCTAGGCCGCAAGCTTTTTTTTTTTTTTTTTTTTGCTATGGCACTCATAGGCCATACTGATTTTTTTAATTATTTTTATTTTTTTACTATGGCACTCATAGGCCATAGTCATTTATTTCCCTTTTTTAAATTTTATTTTCTTTGTTTTGTGAATGAGAAAATAATAAAAAGAAATGAAAAAGAAATAAAAATATAAATATAAAAAATAAAAATTATTCGCAAAAATATAAAAAGAAAAGAAATAAAAAAGAAATAAAAATAAAAAACCAAAAAATATATAAAAATAAAGATAACTAATCAATAAAATAAAAATTATTGCAAAAAAAAATATTGATGTACTCTCGCTCTACAGCTTTTTCCTATGGCACACATGGGCCACCATAGAGGAGGGGGCCAGCCTCCCCCCTCCCCCCCCACTTTTTGTGGAAAAATAATAAATTTAGCAAATTACACTTCCGGCAAAACTGAATAGTACTGTTATGGGATAATAGAGTGTTTTCACTCATGTGACTTTCAGCCACATTGGTTTGTTGAAACAAAAGACACTTTTGCATAACATAGAATGCATTTCCCAGAGGTTTAATTTGGAACACCAACATGGCCACCGTTTCTTTGTTTTGGAACATCAGCATGGCCGCCGTTCCATCATGTCAAAACACTCTATATTGGTCGGCTAGAACTGGCGGACCTCGATCGAAAGAATCCAATCCGGACGCAATAAGTCGTAAGAATTAAACTGAGTTAGATGCATTTTAATCGATGTGTAACTCTAATAAGGGTCTTTTTCCATACTGCCGATACCGCCAAAAGCCCGATTTTCAAAATAAAAAGTCTACAACTTAATCTCGTTTATTTCACTTAAAACTAGGCCACGATGATATGTTAACCCTTTAAGTATAAGAAGCTCTATCATGCTAAAGAAATTGCATTTTTACGTCCAGAAAAGACGATTTTAGTCAGTCTATCGCCCCCTAAACATTCATTTTCTTTACCATCATGACGCTTTTATAGCGCATTCACGCTTGAATAGTCCGCTGCAATGGCTCATTGATATGCGTAAATGTCGCACCATTTCTCCCGATGTTTTAGAGTCAGTCCCTTCTCCTCAGTTGAATGTGTTTTATCATCTCTTGGTTTTAGCTGAAATGGTGATTACTGTGAGCAAAAAGTACGCTCCGGTGACTGTTAGGGCTTAAAGGGTTTTATAAAAGGTTGGGAGAGTTACACGTGCTGTGATTGGTCGAATCGAGTTCATTATATCCCGACAAAGCACGCGCTCTACGTCACGCGCATGCACTGGTGAGTTATAATGCACGCTACCTACGTCACAAGCTCGTGCGCGAGCAAATAGGTATGAAAGCTCGCTTAAATCTCCGGGACATTTTATAAAAGAAATAAGAAAAGTGCGAGAAGTGCGAGAGGCACTCGCCTTGGGCTCATACTTCTCTAGGCACTTCTCTCGTGTTCTTAAAAATTCCCGCGCGCCTGCTTATGTAACTCAACAATGCACTCGGCGCGTTTTTTATTACTTTAACAAACTGATTTAATTTATTCCCGATGCGAGCCCGACATCTCACCAGGGTAAGAGGACAGCTGAGTACCAGGAAACAACGCCTCTGACACCAAGTAATAGTCTAAACCCTTTTGCCTGAATTTATCACTCTTCGCCGAACACTCACCCGAAATTCTAACTCCGCGAAGGAAAGCCTCATAAACAGTAGTAACTTCAGCATATTGACGGCTGATGATCTCAGATGTCAAAGCCATTCTTCGGGCTCCATCAGTACCCTGACAAGAAAAAATGAGTTGTAGAAAATGTTCAGCATGCTTGTGTTTACGAAGGGTGGAAACTCGTAGAATTCTACTGAGACTTTCTACAAATCTCTCAGACTTATCAGAAAACGATTGATATTCTATTACCTTCACACGTTCACACGTCCATCCTCCATTACACTGGAAAAATTGAAAATTTACATAGTATGTAAAAAACATGTAAATAACATGTAAATCGATGAAAATTTACTGTAAAAGATAATTTACATGATTTTTGGACTTTTACATGCTTGCAAAAATCATGTAAATATCATGGAAATTTTTTAACTGCAACATGTAAATGCAAGGGTAGACCCTGTAAATTTTGAATACAAAAACGGAGAGACCATGTAAATAACATGTAAATTCGGGGAACAGGACACTGTGAAGATCCTGTAAATAACACGTAAATCCAAAAAAAGGACACTGCCAAGATCCTGTAAATACCCTGTAAATCGAAAAAGGGAAACTTCCAAGATCCTGTAAATACCATGTAAATCGAAAGAGAGACTGCCAAGATCCTGTAAATATCATGTGAATCGAAAAAGAGAGACTTCCAAGATCCTGTAAATACAATGTAAATCGAAAAAGGGAGACTGCCAAGATCCTGTAAATATCGTGTAAATCGAAAAAGGGAGACTGCCAAGATCCTGTAAATATCATGTAAATCGAAAAAGGGAGACTACCAAGATCCTGCAAATATAATGTAAATCGAAAAAGGGAGACTTCCAAGATCCTGTAAATATCATGTAAATCGAAAAAGAGAGACTTCCAAGATCCTGTAAATACCATGTAAATCGAAAAAGAGACTGCCAAGATCCTGTAAATATCGTGTAAATCGAAAAAGGGAGACTGCCAAGATCCTGTAAATACCCTGTAAATCGAAAAAGGGAGACTACCAAGATCCTGCAAATATAATGTAAATAGAAAAAGGGAGACTTCCAAGATCCTGTAAATATCATGTAAATCGAAAAAGAGAGACTTCCAAGATCCTGTAAATATCATGTAAATTAAAAAAGGAAGACTGCAAAGATCCTGTAAATACGCTGTAAATCGAAAAAGGGACACTGCCAAGATCCTGTAAATGTCATGTAAATAGAAAGAGGGAGACTTCCAAGATCCTGTAAATATCATGTAAATCGAAAAAGGGAGACTGCCAAGATCCTGTAAATATCATGTAAATCGAAAAAGGAAGACTGCAAAGATCCTGTAAATACGCTGTAAATTGAAAAAGGGAGACTACCAAGATCCTGTAAATATCATGTAAATCGAAAAAGAGAGACTTCCAAGATCCTGTAAATATCATGTAAATCGAAAAAGAGAGACTTCCAAGATCCTGTAAATATCATGTAAATTGAAAAAGGAAGACTGCAAAGATCCTGTAAATACGCTGTAAATTGAAAAAGGGAGACTACCAAGATCCTGTAAATATCATGTAAATCGAAAAAGGGAGACTGCCAAGATCCTGTAAATATCATGTAAATCGAAAAAGGGAGACTGTCAAGATCCTGTAAATACCCTGTAAATTGAAAAAGGGAGACTGCCTAGGTCCTAAGATCGTGCAAATAACACATACATGTAAATCAATGGCCTGCCAAGGTGGGTAAAAGAATTTGGAATATGTTTTTCTAATGAGTAGCATAAATAGTTTATGCGGGAACAAAAAAAAAAAAGGCTACAGGGAAGAGTTGATGGATTGGTGAAAAAGGCCTATACAAACAGTTGGCAAAGTATACAGGGGCGTAACACTCCTGCAAGGAACAACTTTTCTCCATTAAATTAAATAGGCCCTTAAATGCTGTCTGAATACCACGTAAAAGAAATAAACTTAAGGTAAATCTACTGTCTTTATTGTTGCAAAATAGTCTTTTCAGTCAAACCTGAATTAAATGATCTTGTAACTGCAAGATAATTTTTTTTAAAGTTCTAAAAATTTGTTTAAAGAATAATCAGTTTTAAGTACCTATTACAGAAAAATCTTTTACCTCTTTTAAACTCAATATCATACCTATTTGTACAAAATTAATGTAAAAACGATTTCTTAAATAATGTACTTTTTGATGGTATGTGTCATGTAAAATAAATTATGATAAATTTGAATATATTTCTATAATAAAATATTTAAATAAGTCATCTTCAACATATCAACATTTGATCGATAAACTAATACAAAGGGACTAGTCACAGGAACAGTTCATATGAAAGAATTATGTAAAAACATGATAAATGTAAATATATTTCTATGAAGTATTTAAATCAGTCATCAATGTATCATGATCTGATTGATAAACAAAAATTCTAAACATTTACGGTTTGCAAACACAAAGGGACTAGTTACAGGTAGCCTGATACTGTTTTTGATTGACTGATTTTTTTTCTTTGATCAAAAGGGCAAATCACAGGAACAGTACATGAGGGCAAAATGTAAAAATAATGGTTAACTTAAATATACAGTGTATTTCTAAAAAATATTTAAATACGATAAGATAAGATTGGACTGATAAAATATCATACAGTAACTAATTAAACATTTCATTAATTTTTATGGTCTGCAAACACAAAGAGACTAGTTGCAGGTAATCTGATATCATTTTTGATTGACTGATTTTTTTTGCTTAAAGGGGCTAGTTGCAGGAACAGTTCAGTTCAGTTCAGTTTAACTTGTTCCTTCAATTCAAACCAATTTGAATTTGTGCTAATACTTGCAGGGACTAACTCTTGGTTGCTGTACCTTTTTTTGCACAATTAATGGGTCTACAGTTTTCATCAAAGAACTTGTCGTACCACCTCTTACAATGGCTTGTTACAGCAAGAGCTCCCCTTGTGTGTACTGACCTTTATGCATCTGGAATTACAGTTAAATTATTGTGAGTAATTACTTCTTTATTGTTCTTCCTCAACACAATCTTTCTTTCATAGAGGACCCTTCCAAGGGACCTCAGGAGGTCCTCTTTTGCCGAGTCTTTCATACACGGAATGCAGTATGACTTCAGTGCAGGTTTTAATTTCTTGAGTGTCACATTTGACACTGTTTTTGCCTTCAAATAGTGTAGGGCAACAATAATGGCTTGATCTCTATCAACCTGTCAAACAAAAAGCAATCCACTATTAACACAGCACGGTTAGAAAACTCAGCAGGCATTGCTGTGATGCTTTTTACCCAAAAAATGAAAGAACATTTCCAAAGGCAATGTCAAATTCATCGATTGCAGCGATTTTACAGCTGTAACACAAGCGACACATATGGCAGATGCTACAGGTTCCAGGGGTTTCCTTTTCCACTGGCGACCAGCGATTTTTGCCGCCTGTTGAATGGCTCAGTCAACGGCAACTGTGCGCTAAAGTATTGCTGTTGTTAAATATTTATTTTTGCCGACACATCCATTACATCTCTGCCTGCTTTGCTCAAGTTGATGGCAACTTCATTTGAAAAGGAAAACCCTGAGGTTCACCTTGTTTTGAAAAGTGTCAATTGACCATAACATGGATGTCCAATATCAAAGCTACATGCCATAAACTAACTAAAATGCACATGTCTTGGTCAACCTGTTAGCTGGAGTATGGCCATGTTGGGCAACTTTATTGTTGTTGTGCATATTCGCCCACAAGCAATTCTGCTAGCCATGATGACCATGAGAAAAGCAATTCATGGGTTGCTATGAGTATGGTGATCTGCTTGGCAGCCCTTCTGGCTCCTTATTGAAAAAATCATTTGAATATACTTACAAAGCCTGACTCCAGCATCTTCAATTCATTTATTTTCTTTTTTTTTCTGCATTTCACTTTCAATATTTTCATTGTGATTGCAGGCTTCCTCTTCAACTTGATGCACATTTTGATCATTTGCCTTTTAGACAGAATTTAGATACATGCATAGTTTAGTGAATCAGAAGATAAAATACAATACAAAAAAATAAAAGGATGTAATAAACTGGAGAACCTTTTCATTTGTGTCAACTTTTTTATGATTGTTTTTCAACAATAATTGTTCCAAAAATAATTTACATGTATTATTTTCCATTTTTCAATGTGAATAATAAAGTACAGTTTATGTGTACCTACAGCTGTACATCAATGTTCCATGCTAGAGATTTCAGGAAAGAGTTCTAAACATGTTTTAAGAGTAAACAACAATATTATTGATAGCCCTTAATGAACTTGGAAATGGTTACCTCAGTTTCTGTGGCCACTTTTTGATTGCTCTTTGGGACAAGTTTTCTTCGCACCTAGAAATAGAAATTGGTATATTAGTTGTGAGAAAACAAGATTAGTTTGAGATGGTGGTAAATTACATTTGAGTGATACTGTACATGTAAAATGATCATTACCTCAGGTTCCGAGTCCACTTTCTGAACTTTTTCAGGTACACTGTTTGATTCCTAATTAAAAAAAACCATGCTATGGTCAACTAGTTGGAATACATAATTTTAATATTGGGTGTGATTTTCCACTTGAGAAATTTTTGTTGTTGTGATGTTTTCTTAATAATAAAAAAGGTTAGAGGTTCACTATTTGCATTTCTATAGACATATATAGAAGTAACCACTATGGTTCTGCCTGCAATACAGTTTATCAGGACTTTTAATGGTTGACAGAACCCCACCTATCAGCTTAGGATTCTCTTGGAAATACATGATATAAACTGCACCAGAATACAAAATAAAAGTAAAATTGTTTGATTGCTTAATTACAGCTTTTGACCAATCTCATGCTAAGGAGTCCCTTTTCCCAGGAATAGTTATGTAGAAGTCTGTATTTCAAAAATACAAAATTGTGCCAATTAGAGCTGTTTTTAAAACACATTTTAACAATCCACAAACCCTTGACCAATTTTATTATTAAGGAAATGATAACATACAAATTTTATCATGTGTACAATTACTTGTCATTGTCTGATAAGGGAGCTTCTAATTTATTACTCATTTCATTGCTCTTTTCTTTTCAAATCTCATTGAACAAAGATTACATTGTAATAAATTTTTGTAGTTATGACAAATACGCTGTAGTAAATACACCTTTGTAGTGTACTTGATTTCTTTCCTTTAATTGCAAGGCCTTTTGTGCAATTTAAACACAACTGTTTAAGTGAACTACTGATGTTCTGTCTACTTTTTTTTAAAAATTAGTTGGCAGGAAAATTCAAGTGAAATAAGAATATTAATAAATTTGAAATTAGCTAGTCTCTCACCTCTGCCTTCGTTCTGCATGCTCTTTTCCTTGAGCCATTTTTAGAGGCCTAACACCAAGATAATATTAATACCAAAAAGAAAAGAAAAATAATTCTATTACTAAACTAAATGCATCATACACACGAGACTCCTGCTACACACCAGTATCTTGAATGTTGGCAAGCAATTTATTAACATTGACATAAAATCAGCATGTTGACTTTGCTGCAACAACTCCAATCCCCGGCTACTTTTTTGTATCTTCCCACCTACCTTGAAAATATTCTCCATTCAAATGAATGGAGAATACTGGGCAGGGTTGTCTGTATCCATTCTCTCTAGAAGTGATAAAATAACAATCTCACCTGATTTTGGTAGGCACTTGGTTTCCTTAAAGAGCACATACATGTAATGTTACTTATGTGCTTTCTGCCTTTTGCTTTATCCAGTGTAACCTGATCAGCATCTGCCACCCTATATACTCCATACATGGATTTGAGATCAGGATCGTCCAAAATTGTGTTGCATAGTTCTAAATTTAACTTGCTTTCTTCTTCAGTGGTCCCAGGACAGGCCTTGAGACCTCCTGATCCTTTCCACTTTCCAAAACAAAACAAAAACAGAGAAGAAAAAAAGCAAGGCATAACTTTAGATTTATCTCTCTCAGTTCATGCACTGTATAACACCCATGACTTTAAAAAAAATCATACATTTTAAACAATCCACAGTACAAATCCTACATTTTGTATTAAACAATCCACAATCTGATTATAGACCTCCTGTCCTAAGCATAATTTTTATAGGCAAGGCCTGCTGAGTGATTGTAAGCAAAAAACAAACAAAACAAAAAAAGGCACCTGATTAACAAGACTTCATCTTTACATTGTCGATACCAATAACATACATACACTGTACACAAGCAATGCTTTTAGCCAGATGAGTCTCTGTATCTTGTGGATGTACTTTAAAAATTACTGCCAGGATGAAACCCAGCAGAACATTTTGGATGCCCACTTTTGAAACCCTGAGGAAATGATACTTCTTTCCACAGGACCAACATTAAGTTTGGTGGATGTCAATTTCAAATACTTGGCATGAAACTGAGCAATATGTGGAGATTATACATGTGTGTTAGGTAATTGTTTCTTGAATAATAATTATAATGTACCTTGCCTTCCAAATTAAGGGCTTTCACTTTGTTGTTAATTAGGTTGTTAAACTTGTTCCAGGCATGATTTGCTGCCTGTGCACTCAATTCTGTCTTGTAGAGTTTCAGAAGTTCCTTTTTTGAGGACAATTCTTTGGCTTTTTCCTGTTTCTGTTGGCTTTTCAAACTCTTCTCCTCATCTTCTAATTTAAACAAAACAATCACACAGCACAATAGTTATTAAACCATCTCAGTTATAAGCACTACCCAAACAATAGTGCAAATAAAATCCTGACAAAAATTCAGACTTGTATGGTAGTTGAACCCATGACCTTTGCAACACTGGTGCAATGCTCTACCAACTGAGCTAACAAGCTAACTGGAAGCTGCTCATTTTATTGGTGCATAAATTGCAGTATGTTCTTGTGAGTGATGAATATGTGAGGAGTATATCAATATCAAATATTTGAACTGTGGATTAAAGAATGAAGAAGTTTGCAGATCATGGATTCGACTCCTGTACCAGCCTGATGTTTTTAAGGCTCTATTTTCACCACTGCTTAAGTAACGTTTATAACTGCAATGATCATTCACATCTTCAATCCTTAATCTCCAGTTTAGATGTACGAGTTTCATATGCTCATACGAGGTAATATTATCATAAATATTTGTTTAAAAGGTAGCCTTAATATTTCAAACTACCTTGTTCCATTTTCTTCTACATAGTTGTCAGCTTCAATATGCTGCACAATGGTAGATCAAGTGTTTTCACCAACTCGATATTGTTGGCCAAGAGCCTGAGGTCATCCACCACCTTAAACTAAAACAAACACATTGTACTAAAAAACCTGTATGTAGTGTTCTCTAGACAAGGGAACATTTGCCACTATTACTTTTATAACTTGTGACTACATTCTCAGGTGTCCACTAAATAGAGATGCTATTTAGTAACTAAGGAAAATAAGTTTTAGTGGACCTTGGCTATTGTCCACATACAGTAATAAAGGGTGTCTGCTCACTACTGTATACTGTTGGCTTGAAACAGGTTTGATTGCAATCACATTCTGTCAGTGGATGCAATTATGAACAGTGCATGTCTGGTAAGGTAATGACTGTAATAATTTATTAATTCTTTAGAAAAGAGATGCAATCAGCCTGTACTTCCACACTTTGTAATGTCATACTGTACCTTATTCTTAATAACCAAGACTGGAATCAAGTCCTCAAACCCATTCACTTTTAAAAAGCCTTCTGCTGTACTTGTGTCTGGTTCTACCTGCCAAACATAAATTGCAAAGATGCTAATTTAAAGTATCCATAATCATCACATTTTTTTCACTTCATTTTTTTGTGGGATGGGTTTACTTGGGGAATTTTATAGGGTTAGCATCCCCGTCTGTTTCATATGGGATTCCCCCCCCCCCCCCCGGGAGTGTACACGTACATTGTAAGCTTACACTTCGTTTGTTATCAAAGCTCAATTTACCGCGTGTATGCAAGTGAAAGTAAGTCCTTTCATGTCAATATGGCTTTCTTCCAGCGTTTGGAGACGATTCCACTTTCGTCATCATTAACTTAGCTTATATTTTCAGTTGAGACAGATGCTTGTTTACAGCGAACGGTACGGGCGTTGCAGTATTTTTGCAACAAACCGTGGGTACTTTTAATCAAATAGAGCTTAGTGTTTTTCACCTGGAATTCGGGCTAATTTAAACACTCTTTAAGCTTAATCTTGTAAATAATCGCCATTAAAGGTAAGAATACATGGTTGGTTTTGCGGCGTGCTCATGGTCCGTTGGGAAAGAGGAGCCCGTTCCAAAATTTCAAAACACCACAACATGGAACAAAAATAAATTAACTTACCTCAGAAGAAACAGCAGTCTTTGAAATAACTGCACAATCTTTTTCTTGAGGCATATTTTCTCGAGAGAAGACGCACTGAAATCGACGGTACTAACTTTGGTTTGAAAAAGGCGCGAATTTCGGCGCTAAAACTAGAGCGGCGCGGTTACCGTGTTTAGTGAGCCCACGCTGTCGCTGGCAATGTGTGACTCTTGAGCTTAGGTTGGTACTACGTATACGATATATCCAACCTCTGTCGTTTCAATACCGGCCACGTTCTGATGTGATGTTCTTTACGTTAACGAAGATGAAATTTCGCGTGAACAAAGTGTAATGGCAAGCAAACGAAAACAAATCGATGGTAAGTCATCCAGAGATTTCATGCGATTGTTTTTTCCTGTCTCTAGCTAATTCTGTACTTTTTAAGCACGTGTTGTATCTGAGTGTTGTGTGTTTGCCAAGTCGCCATTGGGTCTTATAGGAATAACAACACTTTATCTGACCCCAGAAAAAAAGGAGAGAGTACGCCTAATACTTGAGTATCAAAACAGCAAAATAAGATGCAGTGATGAAATATTCAGAACGGAGAGAAAAGTTTCAGACTTTCTCTCCTCTTCTTTTAAAAGAGAAAAGTTACTTTTAGCTGCTTTTAGTGGGAGTGGGGATTTAAAAATGCCTGCTAGCCAGTCACATGCACTTAGCAGGTGACTAGCTATAAAGACATTTCTTTTTTACCCTTTTTGTTGTGGAATTTTCAACTATGCATGTAGGTCCTGGAATTTGTCTTTTTACAGCTGTCAACTTTTTTTGATTTCGACAGGTGACAAGATACCTTGTTTCTGCCCGGTATGCAATGGGGAAAAAAAGAATAAAAAGACTGTGAAAAGACACCTTGAAAACTTCCTTAACTCTCATGGACACAATAGCAATGATGAAACTACAGAACCTGATAGCATTGTGTACCAGGCAGAAGCTAGTTTTGTTGGTGGTCAGCCCAACCTCTCCCATTCCATGTTGCAATCTGGAAACCCTTCAATCTTGAGATCAGACATTTCTAATGGTGGTGTTTCAGAGTCAGACAACGACAGTGACATGGATGATATGAGTCATTTGGAGCCATTAGAATGTAATTCACAACCTACATCAGATGTTGATGACATTGACTCTGAGGATCCGGATGAGATAAAAATGGCGTTACATGAGACGACAACTGGAAAAAATAAATACCTCTGCAAAGATGAGATGTGCTGCTTTTATTTATTTTTATTATTCAACACATTGTGACAATGTCAAAATATGGTCATAGCACGCTTAACAGATATCCTGCGATATAAGTACTTTTGTGTGGCTTTTTCTGCTTTTCTGCATCAGTCTCAATAAATTGTACTTTGTGATCATTTTGTTGAATAATAAAACAATTATCCTACTCAATCTTGCAGATATCTCAGGTGATATTCCACGCAATTTCGCAGGATAATTGTTAAATGGGTGGTGTGTACACAATATATATTTATTGTACACATATCCACTTAACAGTTATTAATATATTACAGTATTAATAATCAACTCACTGGTGAGGTGTTTGACAGCATACAGCAAACACTGCTGTGCATAACTAGCATGTATTAAGTCACCCAAGCATACTGTCTCCTGTTAATTGAACATTCTGACTCCTCTTCTCTTTTTGATAAGAGCTAAGCTTAACATGAAGTGTTCATTTCAGTCACTCAATACACACAAAAAATACACACACCTTTTGCATCTGCAATGTAGCAGGCTTTTCCAAAGTCGATTAAAACACCCCTTTTCAAGCCATTTGCTTCTTCTAAGACAACATTATTATCCTTAATATCATTATGTAGAATGCCAACTGAAAAAAGGTGACGTAACGCTTCTCCAACAGATAGCAGTAAATGCAAAGCAAGTTGTAAGTTTGGTTTGCTGCATCCCTGTTGACGTCTTAAGAAGCTTGAATATGTTTCAGCTTTCCCTGCAGTCTTGCATAACTTTGTTGCTAGAACAAATGGTGTGGTAGTGGTGCAGACTCCTATGAGCATTGGAATTCCTGGATGACTTGGAATATTGAGGAGCATGTCTGCCTCTGCATGAACTTCCTTAAAGTGACTCAAATCTTTAAAAATCTTAAATGCAGCAGGAACACCTTTGTAAGATCCTTCAATGCAGTATCCAAATGTTCCCTCACCGATAAGCTGTCCCTGTGTAAGGTCTGACATATCCTCTTTGCAGAGATTGAGAGAAGGAATAGGGAATGGTCTAAAATATGCTTGCTGCTCTGCTTGTTTAGAAGACTGCATATTCTTTGGTCTTAAATCAACTTGGGTTTTCACTATATCCCTACACGTATGCACAGCATTGGTTGCATTCGTATCCTCATGGGAACCATTTGGTCTTGAAACAGCTTGTTCATCAATGCAAGCAGCCTGGGAAGCATTTTCACACTGTTGTGCAGACGTTTCCTTGTTTGGGCTGGAAGGTTTGTCTGGCAATGTTGTATCTCCTGCCTTCTCATCAATACATTGCAAACCATAGTAATACCACTTATTGTTTGATCGTTTTCTTTGTAGTCCAGGAAAGGCATGCTTAACAGTAATACCACACTCAACTTGACTAAGCTTACTGCCAAAACTATTAAGAAATTCTCTTATGGCTGTCAATGGCACTTTATCAGTTGCTCCTCCAGCTTTATAATGCTCTCTTAACCTTCAAAATAAATATTAATGTTAATTCATCATCATCTAATCCTTTCCATGCCAAGTGGTACATACAGCTGTAGGGCCTTCTTGGAGGGATTAATTGAATACTGGCTCTCGGGACAGGTGGTCAGCCCATTGCCAAGCCACTATCCAACCCTATACTAGTCAGTAGTGTAGGTAAAGGTCATCTTTTTAAATTTTCTATGCATTGAATATAATTTGCAGTGGTTTTGAATTTTTATCAATTGTAATATTACCGTAATTCTTTTTGCCAAAGGTAAACATAAACAAAGTTATTATTATTAAAGGCATAGCACAACACCAGGAACTACCTTCCTACTCTAATTGATCAGTGTGTGGGTTTTTTTTTGTACCTCCCCTTTCAGGTTTTACATGTGTAGGTGTCAAGGAGACAAGACCAACAGCTTAACGTCACTGCCCAATGACAATCATTTGAACTGAGGAAAGATGTTAAGCACACAGTCAGTCTGATCTTAACGATTGCTTTGCAGTCCAGTTTGGGACTTGAGCACGTGACCTTCCACTCAACAGTGGTGGGCAAATTGCCGGTGGCAGTTTTTAAAGTTAATTAGGCACATTTGAAGGAGCAACTACAGAATACAGGGCCACTGTAGTCCACCTTCGTTTACAGGTGTTGGAGGCTTTTGTAGAACGAAACATATAACAATGGGCACTATTGTTATGCAATGGTAGTGTAAATAAGTGGCCCTGTATTCTGTAGTTTAGTTTTTGTCACATCCAAAAATACCAGAATTATGCTTACATTTAAGACCTATTTAGCCCCAAAATGGTACAAAACAGCCTGCGAAAAACCATTAAAAGTTGAAACAATAACACAATAAGATCTAATGTAGACATAAGCGGCATAGCACCACCTCTCATTGGGGTCTCTGTACACAAAATTTCAATTGTGATAGTGATCAGGGCCCGGTTGTTCGAAAGGCGATTATATTAAAAAATTACCAAGGAGTTTCTTTCTCGATTGCCAAATGTTGTTCAACGCTGATACTCTGCAAAATTTTACATCAGAGGAAACCAAATTATCCTGAAGACAAAAACAGCACAACAAACTTCCCCCCAAAAGTTAGAAGACTGAAACTAAAACTTACGCTAATCCTGGTTTAAGTTAATTACCTTTCAAACAACCGTGCTCAGGGACTGATAGCAAATCAAAGAACTAATGCTTATATTTTAGTCTCACCGTTGCGTTAGGTCTCTTCGTCTTTGCATTCTGAAATGATAATTCAACTTGAAATTGTCACTAAAAAGGCTGCTGTCCATATTTTACTTCCCCTCAAGTGTTGATTAACCGGAGAGCTCCAGATGAACATACAGAAACGACAGAAACGTATTGGAATATATGACTGAAGTGCTGCAGTGCATCCAAGAATTGCAAAGATTTTTTTTGGCGGATAAATTCGATTCCAGTCTTCACCGAGAACCTCGCTACTGTTTCATCATCAAGCTTCTGCCCATTCACACTGTAAATCACTTTTTACAAGAACATTTACATTGATTCATTGAAACAGTTTCGTGTAAATTTTATTTACAGGATTTTTTCGATGCCCTATTTTCTGGAAACTTCATTTCCATTTTATTTACATGCTGTTCAAATTATACTTCCAGAAAGGACTTTTAAAAATCACTATTTACAGTACATTTACATGTTCCAGTGAAGCGCGAAAGTTTCATGTAAATCTAATTTACAGGATTATGTCCACTTACATGTTATTTACAGGATATTTTGAAACCATTTACATGATTGAGATACTGTAAATCTGCTTGAAACAATTTACATGTTCTTTACATGTTCTTCGATTTTTCTACAAGAACATGACCCCGTAAATAACTATTAACCGAACATTTACATGATCCACTCTAAAATGTAAATTTTATTTTAAAAAACCTTAACATGTAAATTATAATTTACAAAACATGTAAAGCCAGATTTACATTTTGGAAATTCGATTTACATGCGCATGTAAATTTTCAACTTTTCCAGTGTTACTTCCACACATCGATTAATCAATTGAATCCAACTTACTCCCTGTGTACCATTTAAGTGAAAACTGAGCTAAAAACGAAGACCATACGTTCACAGACCTACTGCAACCTTTCCAAAAGCAAAATGTTGCTGACAAAACAAGAAGCATTTTTTCCAGTTGTATTAAACAAATTCAAAACATGTTAAAAGTTTGTCAAGAATTTTGATCGGACGATCACATGGACGATCAAATCGGACAAACTTATGATTTTTCAAGCCATGAATTCCATCCACTAATAGTATCTTCAAGTTACCTCGACTTCTACAGATTGTGGGTTCGGAGGGGGCTCCATCTCTTTCCTTGAGCGGTTTCTCCAGAAACGCAACAGCACGAAAATCGTAAATCCAGCTACTGCGGTGGAAACCGCTATCGCCCCTGAGCAGACGTCTAAAAGAAATGACCCAAATTGTACACAAATTAAAACGTTAAGCAATGTTTTAGGTTGAGTCTATAAGTTCCACAAGGAATTCTAATCTTGTATGGTTAGTTACAAGACAAAGCATTTCCCTACCACAAAAAATAAAATTGTAAGAGGCCAGTTAACAACAAAATACTGGAATGTTGCCGTACAAAATAAATTAATTTGGCTCTCGCTTAACAACCATCTTGCGGTTAATTTAAGATAAATGTCTGCTAGTTTAAATGTCAAAACAAAACTTCAAAGTGAAATCAGTAATTTTCAATGCCTTCTCGAGTTACGGCGTTGCTGAGGGAAAAGCTCAGATCGGCTTGGAAGTAAAAATTATCCAAATTCCAGTTTTGCAAAAGGGCGAAAATATAATAATATCAAAAATTTGACGATACTAAAACTAATACTGTTACTGCCGGATAACATAAGTGAAATCAATGTAATCCTCTTCCAAACCATGCATCACACAGGTTAACAAGTACGTTCAACAGAACAAACATTGAGAAAAGGTTGTATTTGTCAGTTCCAGTGAGCGTAGAGGCTATAGAGCGTGCCAGAGAATTGAAGCTGGAAATATTTGACTTCAGGGCATTTCTAAAAAGATCCGGTCTTTTTATGCCCAATGGCTTACCCAGATCTTCCAGATTAAAGTTAAGAAACTTTTTTCCGACCACAAGAAACTCACCTTACAGGTAACAAACGATTGAACTGACCACCGTGATTGTCAGCTTCACTCTCGTTCACCACGGAAAATAACAATATTCGGGGAGACTCAAGTAACATCATGATTAACATAGTTTGCTTGAGAGCTTTCTGCCTCATATCATATATTACCAAGATTATTTTCAGGCTAAAAGAAATGTGTTCGGAAAATTTCGATTCAATAACATCATATTAAAAAAGACGAATACGGAGTGATTTCAAACTTTTCTTAACTCTGATAAAGTTGACGCAATCCTGTTACTGCTTTTATAGGTACAGAAACTACTGACATTCAATGATTTTAGCATATATTGTCGCCCTAATAATGTAAATTTATTCTAGTTATACCTGTGCTTTTAAATCACGATCATTAGTGATTTATATACCTTATGCTCTCCTTTATGCATCCTCGCCACTATCTATCACTGATCATGCAGTAAAAATGCAAATACAAGTTCTTAAATTTAGGTTCGATATGAAAATTAAAAAAAAAAACATCAAGCAAGAATAAAAATGAGTGTTCATGCTAAACTGCTCTAGATTCTTACTTCGAAACTCTGGAAAACAAACCACATAAACTGTTTAAAATATCCGTATTCATGGGCTTAAGATATAATTACTAAACGTATCTATGCAAATTGGAGCTGTTAAGTAATATTTTTACAAAGTGTTGTTTATTTTGCCATGCAATGACTCCATGGATGAAATCCCTTAGTGTTTGTTTTCGAATGAGAGTATTCGACAAGGCTTATTTTCATGTCCAGTAAATCATTTATTATACTGACAAGGTGGTTCTAACTTTTCGAGCCTGTGGATGAAATTCTTCCGTTTTATTCTTTAAATGAAGATTGATAACTGTTTCAGGAGTACTTTTCTGTGACCCTGATCATCATATTTTACGAAGGTGGTTTGAATTCTCAGATTTCAAACTAAATATCGAAGTGCGGTTATTTTTCACGGAAACGCACGCCTACTAAATTAGTATTTTTATGTGATACTCTGTTGTTACTTACAGTGGTTCAAAATTCTTGGTCAAAAGCACGAAAAAGCCGGCTTGCATTACGTGAATTCGAATTACAAAGAATATACTTCAACTTAGCTTTCAGATTTTACTGTTTCTTATGCTGAAAACGTATGTTTTTCATTCCATCGAGCCGAGCGTAGAACTCAGAATACAACGCAGATAAAAACTTTTGGGAGTTTCCCGAATTATAGTCTAAGGGGATTGCACTGGGTTTTACACGCTTATACGATATTTCTTTAAATGAACGGACAGAAACAACTCAAATGAGCAGTCCTTTCCTGTTGCCCCTTCAGTCTCTATTTTGCTAACAAAAATGTTGAACTCGTAAAATGCTGCGACACGTGGGTCTATTGTCTATTGTTTCATTTTTTCACATGACAACAAACACACCCCACGTGCGATATTTGACGCCAAACGCGTATTTCCCGCGCTTATCAGTTATGAAATCAACGACAAGCACATGGAAGACATCTGGTTACGCAGGCGACCAATAACAGTTTGAGTCAAAATACTTGTGGTCAGTTCTTAAAAAAAGTGTTTGCTTTGTTTATCCAATTTTTTGCTGGTTAACTCAAACTCCAGCGTTTGATTGCGGCCTGGTTTAGGGGGTGTTTACATGATACCGGCGCGACTTTCATTCCGGGGCGAGATGAAAAGTTGCACCTTGTTTACATAAAGCCGTGTTTAGTGGGGTGCGAGACTTAAAGTGCCTTAAAATTGATGACACTTCAATGAATATGAAACGAACAGTCATACCGCGTTTACATGATACCGTTGCGAAATCTCGTACCGGAGTGAAATTCTCGCCCCGGGGGCGAGAACCGGGGTGAACTCACGCCGGGGCGACTCGCGCCGGCATGACATTTTGTGGGGGTATCATGTAAACAAATGTAGAGCTATGAGAGGGAACCGGAGTGAACTCGCCCCGGAGCGATAGTCGCCCCGGTGTCATGTAAACACCCCCTTAGCCGATGATTGCCATAGAGACCTGGGGGTATACGCCATACCCCCAGTCATACAAACGTCTGTAAATTTGTCAAATTTCATCTTACATTTTCTCAGCTGATATAGCACCTGATATGCTGAAACTTTGCAGGGTTACTAAGGCAAAGGTGCTTTTCCTAGTTCTGGTATCAGTCTTTCATTCAGCTCAATTTTAGCTCATTCAAATCCATTGCCGCCATTTTGGAGATGGGTCTATTTTGTGAGAGACAGTGTCAAAAGGTTTACTTAAACCGAAAGACAAAATTCGAACAAAGTCTACCTCACCATCTAGCCACGCGAGCCAATTGACATGTTTCATTTTTTCACTTTACTTGACTTCTGTAACCGCCACCAATGGTTTCATGGAGGGATCCATATAGTCTCCTACTACTTCATGGGGCCACCTATATAGTCACTAATAGTTTCATGTTGCGACCCATATAGTCAATTACTACTTCATGGTGTAATTGGAGCAAAAGTCATCTAATAAATTTACTTGTTACAGGCGATTATGCCCACCGAATATCTGAACAATTGTGTAATACTTTATTAAAATCGCAAATTTAAGTTAATTTGCGTAGAGTCACTCATAAGACCTCATAAACTAGGAACTTTTCTATGGCCTATGCGTTCAAAGATCTCACATACTTCAGTAGGTACTTTTACAAGACCGCTAAAGAACTAGTTTTATATCAATGTTTACAGCAAAAATCACGTTCAGATTAGGGTGTGAACAGTAAAAAAACTCCCGCCACCAAACACGCGCATTATATAACGCAAATCCTACGTCACAAAATTTGCAATGTTTTATTTTCAGGCTCACGTTTTAAAATTTTTCTAACCTTCCAAGATGTAGCTATACAAAAGAGTGTTATACTGATGAAGGCAACAAGTCGCTCACTGTTACTTTATTGGAGATATTTACATATAGTTTAATGTCGCC
>OX419337.1:3823481-3885981 GCA_948470475.1 Galaxea fascicularis | reverse complement strand
TGACTTTCATTCTTAATGGCCACGTAAACGCTCTTTGAAAGCCAAACGCTCGGGTCGCCGCGTTTGTGAGAGTTAAGATTTGGCTTGATGTGAGCAGTGACGAAACTTAAGGTTCGGTGTCGTTGCCTACAATTTCTTTTATTCCCTGTTTACTCCCGAAATTAGAGAAATTAAGCAGTTCAAACACCTTGTTGATCTTAAGCGGGTAGTTTCATCCAAACCAATTTAATAAGACGCAGATGATCGACATATAACTGTTAGCTCACTCACCTGTTTCGGGACTACTGTTCATATTTTTGTTTTAAAATCACACCGTTCTTCTTCAAGGAACTTCAAGACGCAGTTGATTTATATTAGTTAAAAATGTGAAGACTGGGTCTGACGTGCTAACTGTCAACAGAAAGCGGATTATTCGGCGACAAATACCCAACAATCCGCGCTGCTGTTTGTGTTGTGTAAATATCCTAACATGCAAATGACAAGTTATAATAGAATTCCACGGTCTTGAAGCATGTTTTAATATTGTTCTCATTTGTTTATTTGCGTAACGTTTGCCGCGTGACATCCACTCGTGGATACGCTGATTTCAGGTCCTTCATAGTTTACGCTGGTGGATGTGGGTTGATTTTTTTAAAAATCCAACCCACATACACAGCATAACAGAACTTAGTTTATAATTTGCAACTTGCAAATGACATTCTTGTTTGCTTGATTAACTTTGAAACAAAAGCAGTCGAACTGGCATGCAAATATTTCTAAATAATTTGAAAATGTGATATGGCATATTTAGGCGTAATATGATTATAAAATACGTGTCATGTCGACTTTCAAAATATTTTTCCGGAAATTTCGCGAAATCGTACTAAATCCATCAATTTTCCGGATGCTTTCGAATGCTTGCCAAAGAAACTTGTCCTCTAAGGCGAATAAACACTGAACACAGTCGAACCTGACTTTTCAGCGACCACCCATCCTAAGCGACCACCTCTCACCTAAGTCGTGTTTGTGCTTATCCCACGTGTACACATGGCCGTGAATCCGGCTCCTGCCATATTAACAGCGCATTAATTTTTTTGGTCCCGATGATAAGTCGAATCCAAGCATATTTAATATGAATTGTTATTGAAAATTGAAAAAAAGCTACCACTGCAATGTCGTCTCTTTTTAGTTGCAAGTCAATTTTAGGGTTTTCATGTTTGATGAGAGTTATCGATGTCTTGCGCTCTCCATGGCCAGCATTCGGGGCACAGAAGAAGAAATTACCTGATAATACCGCATACAGTATGGTCACGCTTTTCCTCAGCAATCCAGCTTATGTAAGCCACCACTTACAAAGGCTTGACCTTTTGAGTGGTCGCTTTCGGAAGGTTCTATTGTATAACAAATCTCGCTGAGATATTATAGGACGAAGTTTTTTAAAAACTGTTCACTATAAAAAAGAGTTATGGCCTGCGAAAAAGAGTGGATAAATTGTTTGGGGAGGAAGCGAAGCACGAAAATAATGACACGTAAAAGCTGATCGATGTGCGTCTTTGTGTAAGGATAATTTCGGAATCTCCTAATCTCCTTATAGGTCTGTCATTTTACTTAATGCCAAAAAACAAAGACCTTTCTGCCCTGTTTTGTTATTATTGCTATTTTTTTCATCCTGGTGTCTCCACTGAACAATCCCGCAATCACTATACTGGGTCGGGAACTGAGAAATATTTTTCATAAATAATTGAGCATGAAATGAAATAATATAAAGTAAATAGTCTTCTGTGAACAAAAATGGGTCATATACATAAGATGGTCTAAATTTGCTAAGGCACCTGGATTGGCATTCTTCTAGTAATCAACAAATTGTGCTGGTTGCAATTTTTTTTATCCTTTTGTATACAAAAACTATTAATTGCAAAAGTGATGGTAAATACTGTCAACACATTTACGAATGAAACGCTAAATGAAAATTTTATACCAGTGCTGTGAGGTAGTTTAGTTGAGGTGTGATCAGTAAGCAGCGTACAACATACACCTTAGTGCGCATGTCTGCGACCGTCAACTTGCCAATGTACCGAATTTGTCCTCGATCTCACAAACATGCCCATGTGAATAGCACATTCATATAAACCTGATTGGTTGTGAAAAGTTCAAGAAGACGCGACTGTCATTATTACACGTTGTTAGGAAGCACCTTCGTTTCTTATTTGCATAAAGGTCTTGAAAATATAGCGATGTTTTATCTCCAGCGCTGTTTTTAAACAACTTGTTGAATCCCAAAACTCGTCTGCCGTAAGAGTTACGCGCTTTTGTCAACTTCAGCATTCAGTTCTTGGAACTTGTTCTTGAAAGTTTTCTGAACAACAGCACGTTTCGTCTTGAAGGTTGGCGTCAGAAAGCCGTTTTCAACAGAAAACGGTTCCTTGTGTAAGTAGATGGCTTTTACCTGTCGTGGAAACATACCAGAATTAACGCAAAATCTCGGTATAAATCACTTGTACGTTTAATTGCAACTGGTCATGAATCTGGATACGTGCTAAAACTCACTTTCAAAAGGAGTCAGGATCGAAAGTGTCGCGCATCCCAAGCGATTGTGGGATTGCTCCGAGGGATGCAAGGTAAGGAAACACAGTGAAGGATTCAGCTAGCTCAGTTTTGTATTCTGTATAACCAGTATTACGTCTTTTTTCGTGAATCCCAGCAAATTTTTAGTACAATACACATGATACAACATGTTACAAAACAGGACATTGAGTTAATTGAAAGTCACAACCTGCGAAAAATATCGTGGCTGATAGAATCAGTTTTGAGGAGTGTTTGAAGTTATCCGTGAGCAAAGGCACAGCACAGCATACACGTTTGGCCTCTTCCTACCTGTCATTTTCCCGAATCAAACCCAAATCGCACGACCAAACGATCCTAAATCTATCACTTTCTCTCTCGGCCCGAAGTGGTTCGTAGATTGCGACCACGCCGGAAATTTCAAATGAAAGCTTTCAGCGGACGACTTGGTCAAGAGCGACGATCAGTGGAGGTTTTTCATTTGCAAATGGACCCTGGCTAACCGAAATTTTATTAGCCGTCTTTTAGGTTTGTATATCTGACTGAGAATGATAGTATATGACTGAGAACAACAATGACACACTCGGCTATTGCCTTGTGTGCCTCCTTTTTGTTCTTATCACACTATCAGGTCTTCCGTGATCTTTTACTGGGACCGGTCATTATTTAGCAGGGAGGCAGGGGAGGGCTACTATATTTGGGAGGAGGGGCACTATCTTTTTAGCCTCACTTTGGGGAGGGCCATTTAAAAAAAATGCCTTTTAGGGGAGGTCCCAGTTTTTTTTAATGGAGTAAGGGGAGAGGGTCAGAGTTTATTTTGGACCTTTTAGAAGGGAGGGCCGCAACTTCTTGGCCAAACTTTTTTTTAGTAGCCTTCCTCCCCCCCCTTCCCCCCCCTTCCCCCCCCTGCTAAATAATGACCGGTCCCTAAAGATATGTATGGCCTTATTTCAGTGTGAAAAATAATATGCTGCTTAAACTGGAAATTAAACTGCTCAGGGAAAAGATTTATCTGGTCAAGTTGTATTACTGGCGAGTGTTTCTTCTCGGAACTTTTGGCGCTGGTACTGGTCTCGCCGTTCAGCTCAGTTCGCAGAACTAAACTGAACTCCCTCAGGGGAGGAGGTGGGGGGAGGTTGTGTCGCCGAGTTCTTCAAATCCTGACCCTGTTGTAGACCAAATTGTGCCATTTTTCACACCCGTTTTCCAGAACGAGCCTTTGAAATCCATATGTGTTTTCAGACCTGGGCAGGCCAATTTTTCCCACTAGCTTTATTGTAGCGTAATCAAACTTGGCATCAGTGGCGAAGTCAAGAATAGGTAAAATTCAGTTCGAATGATATATTTTGGTTACTTTCTTTCTCTATTCTTCATTTGGACTTGAAAAGACAACTACATTTATACGCTGTCGTGGTTCCCTTGAAAAACCATGCCCGATTTAAGACCAGAATGGTCAAAGTCTATATCAGTCCAAAACGGCTCAAAAACTGTACCAATAGGCCATATTCGTATTCTCGGTATTGAACTGGATCTAGCATGAAGTGGAGGCTCTTGCGGGGGAATCTTTTCATATGTAAATGTATTCCCCCGCAATAGCCTCCACTTCATGCTCGGATCCAGTTCAATACCGAGAATACGAATATGGCCTATTGGGAAGGAACATACCCATACAGAGCGTTTTTACATGACGTCACTACGAGCCATTTTGGTGTACCAAAACAGAGGCGCGGCGGCCATATTGGTGTACCAGGAATTGAACTCTATTTTTATGCAAATACTTTCTTTTGAGTGAAAACGCTCTTTAGCTTAAATAAGGACGTACCTCCCCTCTCTCCCCCACGGGCCTGAACTGAACATTATTCCGCTAGACTCATTGTTTTCTTAGACCTGGGCCCGAAAAGTCTGCATGGAGTCTGCGCGCAAAGCGTTTCCTCCGCCGTGGACCGTGGACTTAGACCGTAGATACTGCTTACTATCCAGTAGGTACCCACCTGTTCAAAGGAATTAAGTTGGGCTTCCCTGCCTTTCAGAATTATGTCATTCAAAATTTCCTTCTTCACATCCTACAAAAACAAACGAGATATTTTTGCTTGTTCTTTTATGATCAATTTCTAGCTCACAGGTACGCTCTTTCTTTTCAGTTGCAAATTAATAAATCTTGCAAATTGTTTGGCGTTCCAGTTTTACCTTGATGTAGCTACGCAAGCTTTGTCTGAATTCTACTTGAATATTTAGCATTTCTTGTCCAAAGCAAATGAAATAAAACAAGCGATCACAGGTTTACATAAGGTAGTTATAACTTCGACCTTAACCGTTTCAAAACAATGTCATCCTAAGATCAGTTTTCGACCGTCAATGACTAAGATAACTAGCACTGTAAATATTACTCAGTATTACAGCACTGAAAAATCGCGCAAATTGTTTTGTGTTCGAACTTTACGTTGATGGACCAAGCTTTCTCTAAACTGCAATCGATTATTACGCATTATTTTTAAAAGGAAATGGAAGCAAACGGTCGAGCAGATTTAGAAAGTGTTTACAATCTGGGCATTATCGGCTGGCGTTTGGAGTTTGGAGTTTGACTGTTCTGATTAACGACGTGAACGGAGTGTTCGACACAATATCACATGTCATCGAGATGTATCACGGATGTTTTTAATCGTCAAAAATAACGCCGATTCTGATCGTGATAAGTATCTATGGTTCACGAACTTGACATTCCTACCTCATTTTCACACAGTTGTGCAAAGTCTCCTGGGATCTTCTTAGATTGTGCCCAGGGCTCCAACACCTCTTGGTCAGGGACGATTATTGCTACTACGTATGACTGACAGGAGAAAATAGTAT
This sequence comes from Galaxea fascicularis, assembly GCA_948470475.1. Taxonomy (NCBI): domain Eukaryota; kingdom Metazoa; phylum Cnidaria; class Anthozoa; order Scleractinia; family Euphylliidae; genus Galaxea; species Galaxea fascicularis. The sequence goes on along the minus strand of OX419337.1, from coordinate 3,880,593 downwards.
CGGAATAAGCTAACGACTCCTTTACTATTTTCAGGTTAAAAAAGTCAGTATTTTATCTTGAGCACTCACGAGTCGTAAGAATGTGACAGTGTAAGTCAACTTTTATTATGTAACACTAATTTCTACCGAAACAATGGAGTTTTGTTAACAATGTCATAGAGATAAAGCATTCATGTCATTTATCGTTTTGAGTCCCGTACCAATTCTGAGAAACATAGTGGCTAGTTATGTTTCCAGTAGTTTATGATTGTTATTACCAACAAGTATTAACAACAACATCCGAGTGGGCACCACCAGTAGGGGTGCGTGTACTTACTTTCAAGCTGTCTCCATGCACAAACGCCTGGGCAACCAAAGGACTTCGCAAGTAGACATTCTCAATCTTTTCTGGAGCTACATATTCACCCTACAGATGATAAAAAGTCGTGCTCCTGTATTGTTTTTATGTTCTATTTTCATATGTGGACAAAGTGTTTCGTTTCTTGCAACATGTTATTGATCAAGAGCTCGTTATTCTAGGCTTTCTGGCCACAGTAGCTATAAGAAGTACGGCATGTGACATATATTTGGTTTCGGCTTGACTACAAGCAGGCAGCCGTCGTATCTAATAGCTGCACTGCGCAGGCACATCTTCTTTGGTCGGACATTTTCAAACGAGGAAACAGAGAGTTGTACCGTTTTGCCACATGATGCCGACGAATAACATATCTTGGAGAACATTCTCAGACATATTTTGAACTTGTACCTCCATCAAACGACAAAAAATCTGGTTATCTATTATCTGATTAGAGCCGAAAACCGAGCATTAAACGTTATTCAAACTTGAGTTTTTCACTGCGCGTACACATTAATAGTACACTTCCTGTACTAGGATAAATACCTGAGCAAGTTTAAAAATGTGCTTCACCCGATCGAAGATTTTTAAATTGCCAGTCTGCAACAAGAAAGGAAATGCAATTTTGTTTTGGATGCAATCACTACTGAAATCACAATAAACACTGAAACATAATGGAAATATAATCAATTTTACCGGAAGCCATTCGCCAATGTCCCCAGTATGGAGCCAGCCGTCCTCATCAAGGGCTTCTTCAGTTTTATCCGGAGCCTTCAAATAGCCTTTAAACACGTTTGGGCCTCTAATGCAAATCTGAGGAAAGGTTGAGGTGAAAACACGCGTTAATGAAGAACTTTGGTTGTAATCAGAAAATCTAAATGATGTTGGTTTTGTGCTCAACACCCCGGCCGATTATCACGTGAGGAGGGAATGACATTAACCCACTGGACCTTCACACTTGAAACACGAAGGGGGTGTAACTGGGCGTAAGAGAACTCAGACTCTCTCAGGAAAGGATAAGACCGTGATTTCGTTACCGATATTGTGACCTGACCTTGATAGGCCAACCATCATCAATGTTTACCATCATTGATGTAGGAAAGCCTCTGCCAAGTTAAAGAAACCAACACAAGTACTGGTTGTTGGCTCCAGCCATTTAAGCTACCGTGCAAACGGACGCAGATGTTGGATGTTGTTGGCAGTGGTGTGAAAACGGATGCAACAACTTGCAACGATGTGAAGACACGCAATGCATAATGGGATGGATACGACCCATAAGACTTTGTAAACTTACACTGTGGCTGCCATCTCCATGGAGACCATATGTAATGCGCGTGCGTGGCCCCAACAATGTTGGATGAGTTCTGCAAACGGGTGCAATATTGTTGTGCTACGCTTTAGTGATCACGGAACAAAAGAAATGTTGGGAGTGTTGGCTCAAAAGTTTGACCAGTTTCAAACTTCGCACAACAACTCCCAACAACACGGAACAACATGCAACAGGGTGTGAAAACGGACGCAACATGTAACACCCAACAATGTTGGGAGTTGTTGCACGGCAATGTTGCGTCCGTTCACACGGAACTTAAGAGATTGGGGACGGTTCTTCGAACAGAAAACTCAGAAAAACTTACTTCTCCTTTACCGTCTTTGGAGAAAAACTCCTTCTCTGGAACATCTATCAACTTTATCTCGTTACACGACAAAGGTGGACCTACATGTCCTGCAAACAGAAATCATCGATACAACGACAGCTTGGCTAGAATATTTTAAAGGAGACGTTCAACAGGTGTCCCATTAACAGATGATCTATTGGGGAGAGAAAAAAAGGTCAAATATCTCCCCAAAATATCCCACGTAGCTTCAGCTAATTTTTGGCTTTCCTTAGGGTTAAAATAATTATTAAATTCACCTCAGTGTGTCTGCGCTCGTGATATTACAGTCAATTAAACAAACCTGATGTTGTTTCTTGGGCCAAAGTTAAGGTAGCCACAGCGGCACACTCAGTTTGTCCGTATCCCTCCAACACCTGAAGTGAAAAGTACACACTTTTCAACAACCTCGTTCCCAGGAGCATATTGGAGGTGGGAAAGCGAAAGGAAAGGTACTGTCAACGAGGTTGACTTTTCAAATTAAACTTAAAGAGAAAATGTCTCGTTTCTTCTAAAGTGCTCGCGTGCAACACTGTTCTATTCTACTTGAGTCTTTCCCTTCCAGAAACGTCATGTAGCCTGTTCCTGTCTCTGTACATGTGCGAGAAGAAATGTCCTCAGTCCGCGCGCGATTTTCTCAGGGGTACCTTGTTTTGATGGCAGGCTTTCTGGCGTTTGTCTTCTAATTATTACTATTTTCAAATTTTAATTTTCAACCACCTTCACTTATTCCAACATATTCCAATTTTCAACACCTATCCCAACTTTTATTCCGTCGTGAAACATTCCAAAAATCACGAATTAATTCTCAAACATTTGCTGTACCAAGGACTTCAAACTAATTGAGCCATTTTTTGGTTGAATGAAATCTTGGCGAGAGTAAAAGTGCTAAAATATGCGAAAAACAAGGCATTTAACCGGACTTCCCCCTTAACTACAAGAAACGAATAATGAAATACTTACGTAGCATTTTCCCAAGACACTTCTCAAGAATGTAATAACTTTACCGGATATGGGAGCTGCTCCGGTAGTGACCATCCGAACCCTCCCACCAAGGAGCATCTGTGAAATGAGTTAGTACAAATCTCTGACGAATTCCCTTTCCAATTGAAAGTTACAGGAGGGGAGGAATTTAAGTTAGATCAGTTTTTTAGTCTCTTGTTGAAGCACAAATAATTTACTTGTTCTGATATTACGTGTTCTCTGATTGGCTGTGTTCAGGGTAGTACTTTACCGTCATTCTTATGAACTTTATGTTGGCTTAGTTTGTAGAGCATTGGCCGGACTCCCGTGCCGGAGTTCTCAGGTTCAAACCCCGGTCGGACCAGCACTCAGGGGTTTTAAATAACTGAGAAGAAAGTGCTGCCTTTGTAACGACTTCTGCAAATAGTTAAGCCTTCCTAGTCTTCTAGGATAAGGACGATAAAGTTGGTCCCGTCTCACAACCCTTGTTCATGATAACTTTGTGGGACATTAAAGAACCCATGACCGTAAAGAATGGGGGACGTAGTTCGCGTTGTTGTGGTCTGGCCTTTGGGTTGTGGTGTTTCAAATAGGGTTAATATCACTGCGCCTTTCACCCTTGGATAGGATGTGTCCAACTGAAAAGTTGCTGTGAATTATTGGTTCATATCTAGCTGTCAGCGCTAAGCTACGAGCGCGCCGGGGAAGGTTTTAAAAACTTTTGGCCTCCAATACTCACTAAATGAAACAAACAAAATGTAATGCCATGTATATTTATATACGGCAGATAACACATACTGTAGTCTCACAGCGGTTTACACTTCAGCTGTATGAGATGGGTTCGGACGTCGGCATTGGCACCCACCAACCCAATCCATGCATGAATAAGCAAAGAAGATTCACCCGCATGCTGAAAATTGATATCTTTTGATAAAATGACGAAGGGAGCAAGCAGCGTACTAGAAAAAGAACTTTCGTGTTCACCTCACTTGCCCCGTTGCGCGTTGGGGAATACCGGCTTTCGGTAGTTGACTATTAATACAGGACTACCGCTCAGTCCTTACGGGGACAACCTCGAGGTCATTTTCCAGTACAGCTCAAGCGCTTGGTCATTAACTTAGCGAATGATCCATTTGCAAGTGGCGGCCGCGGACGGTCTATACTCGCATCGCGTTATAACCATGGACGAAATAAATGAAGTTATGGAGAAAATCCGATAGGAAATCGAGCAATTTCAGTTTTAAGTGGACAAATACCTTGTACAAGAATAATGATAAGTATATGAAAATCCTTTATGTAGATAAATAATTGCCTGAAACAACAGTGACACCAAAAACAATTTCCCATAGGAACTCGAGAAAATAAATTTCAAAGTTCAGAGAAATTGTACAAACGCAGGTAAAATTGTATCATCAGTTTTCATTTCACCAGGACGTTTAAGTGTTTCATATAAACTTCAAAATTTGTTTTCGATGTTTGGTGTTGTTAGAAATGATTTCTTTCGAGAAGATATTTAAAACATGTCGCACAGAAGTTTGCAGTGTAATGTAAACAATCTCGGTACAAAGTTTTGTCCACTTGTTACTCAAACCTCAGGTGGATTCCTTCTTAAACAAACATATTCAATTTGGCAGTGCGTGCGTTTTCTGATAAACGGCGAACGGATGACGTCAAAACCTGCATGGTAAGAACAAAGAAATAAGCCACAAGCTGTTCTTACCACGTATTGGCGTCCTCTGTCTGTTATCAGCTTACACGCACGTACAAATGGAATTAATTGGTTTTATACTTTGGTTTTTTTTCTTTCGTTGACACATGACGTCATTCTTGGGTCTATACTTAAATCGCGAACTCGTCCGAGACTAAGAGATTTATACCTTCCATTGGATACTTTCTTGTGCGGACAACTGATATCAAAGTTAGTAACTTCAGCTGGTGCAAAGAAAATACTCAGCCCCTCGGACAAGATTGGAAGCAATACTGACCTTAATTTTCTTGAACACAACTTTGTCCCAAAATGTATCTCCTTTGATAATGTCTCTAGCAATTTACAAAGTAAAACTTGTTATAACACGACTAAAGCAATCCGCAAATTAAAACATCAACAATTAAGATCAACCATTTAAACTGCTCTATTACTCGTCCAATATTTTCTATCTGGTTGCATGAGTACCGAGGTGCAGTCTCAAGTAAGGTCAAAACTTTCCTTGAAAGAGCACTTGAACACTTGAAGTACACTTTAGAGTCTAGTATGAACCCACCTATTTTTTGTACTTCACGTTGCCAACACACTACGATTTCCAGTTGAGTGTGGACCGAGGGAAGTTTGCCCTTGAAACCACGTTGTTGTTAAGGGAACGCAAACAGATTATTTGCGTTCCTCTCAGTTGACAACAACGTGGTTTCAACAACAAACTTCTCTCGGTCCAAACTCAACTGATAATCGTGGTAGTATGATTTTTTTTCGAATAAATATTATCTTGAAAACTTAGCTTTTTGCAGTCTTGTGTTGTAGATCTTTACCAGTAAGGACTGTACTTGGAGAAAATTGGTGCTCGGTAATTTTTATGGTCGTATGAAATCATATTAGGACCGATATTCTGCGAGCATAGCACATACCATGTACCATGAATGCTTAGCACGTGTAACTTGCAACCCGTGTAACTTGCAACCTGAGTCAATAGAATTCAGTGATAGTGGACATGAGGGGATAAACGTAATCATTCCAGCCCTCGACTCCTAGAAGGAAATATTTTTAAACGAAAACGAAATTCTCAAGAGAACAAGAAAAACTATACAGTCGCCAAACAAAACAAAACAATAAAAAACGAAAAAGATGACAAGACATTTAGTTAAAAACGTTCTATCTACGTGAATGTGCTACTGCGAATGAGTTTACTGCGAAAACAAAATGTTCAAATTTGCAATACTCAAAACGGCAGTTTCGTTAATTTCAAGGACTGTCTAACAAAATTGATACCCCCTTAGTTCTTCTTGGTAAACAAAAATGATCGGACAAGGCGATATGTATTAAAAAGAGAACTGACAAATCAGCTGATGTAACAACCTGTTTAGGTCTGCCTCTTTTGATGCCAAACCTTTATGGAACAACCAGCTTTTAAATTTGCTCTGAGAAACTTGCGCCATAACCTGAAAGTAAATCAAACCATGCATGTCAAAAACCATTTGAAAGCATATAATTATGTTAAATTTTATTGGCCCCAACTTCGAAAAGCGCGGTTTTAAACCGACGTGAGGACCTTCTTCCTTCTGGGTTTGAAATGAAGCCTGGTTCGCACTAGGGTCGTAATCGTAATTGTAAGGAGCATTAAAACCAAGTGTGAATCAAAAATCGCCGTTGTTAGCACCGACTTAAACTATGTCGTAAGCGTCGCAATCGTAATTTTTCTTACGATTACCATTACGATTACTGCGCTTGCGTCGTATTGATTCGCACTTCCTCGGAACTCTCTCAAGATTACGATTGCGATTGCGATTATACGATTACGGTACTTTGGCTTACGTGGCAAGGGTGAATTAAGGCTGTCTACACTATACCGGGCAGCTTATAGTGTCGACATGAAATATACTGTGGCCTGGTATGTGTCACGGCAGCATTGCGCGTGACACTGCGTGACATGACAGAAACTTACGTTGCGGTGGCCTGGGACCGAGCGGTCCCGGATGACCACGCTAGTTGTACGTTTTTCGGAACGCTTTTCGCTGTGTTAGTTTTTAAGTTGAACGTTCTACGGTTAAAAGGAATCAAGGAACGGATTAAGGACTAAGGTTTATGTCAATAACGGAACAAGGACACAGATGTAAGTTTCAGAATTACTGCTTTACCTTATTGTATTGTAATTTCGTATCGCCCCGAGCTCGCCTTTGTAATGCTAGTTTTCTGTTTCTTCCTTTAGTTTTCTTTACCGTATCGCATCAGTTAAGCTTATATTGCACTATCACGTTCACATCGCATTATCGTATCACCGAATCAAGACATTGTTCACAAGGAATCGTTTGCAAGGAAAATCAATAGCAGCGATGGACAGCGCGTACATGAATTTCTGTGGATTAAACTAAAGTTGTGTTTACATTGTATGCCTCATCGATTTGTAAGGTCCTGAGGCAGTTCTGCCGCCTCAGTATGAACAGAAACAGCCGAGGACTGGAACAAGTCGTTCACACAGTCTAACACATCGTATCGGAACGGTTGGCCGACGAGGGTTTGGTGCTCAGGCAAAATGGTATGGTATGGTATTTACTTCCGTTTCAGTGGGTTCCAATCCTCGCTCCTACTTATTCACTTCCGCTACGGTTCGAATACCTGTTCACACTGCCACAAAGAGTGGCAGAGGAACGTATCCGATAAATGACGATTCACTTTCAAGATCGACGCGGCGCAGCCTCTCTCCGTTACAGAAATCGCCCCGAATTCAGCGTTTTATGTATGAACAAAAGCCCTATCCGATATGGTTTTCGTTCCGGCCCAAGAGCTATCCGCTATAGTGTAGACATAGCCTAAGCTTAAGGGTGCAGTTCACCAATTTTGGCCAGATGTAAGGGAATGTTTTCCATGTTTCTCGCAGTAAGCCCCTCAGCATGGCAATCTATCTCTATTCTCAGTTCGTCCGCCAAATTGGTTAATCGAGGTTTTGTTTTTGCGTCCTTGAAACAGTTTTCTCTGTTTAGGCCTTTGTGCTGTAGGTGACAAACTAAATCTTGAAAGTAACTGATACTAAACTACACTAAAATGAACATTACTACACTTACAAATATTCAATGGCTAAAACTACTACACTACGGTCAACTAAACTGAACGATTTATTGTCTCGAGGTATATTACCTTGTCATAAATTCTGCTAAGCAGTCGAGGAACAGACGGAAATATTGTCGGCCTAAAGAAGAGAAGAAATTATTAAGGATCCCATCGATGATGATAAGATTAAATTTAAAAAAAAAAACTTACTTTAACTCTTGAATGTCATCAAGGAGAAGTTTCACGTCACCTCGGAAAAATCCGATTCGAATGCAATTGAAAAGACAAAATTGCTGAAAAAAAGTCAAACAAACCCTCTCAGTAACAAGGTACTCACACCAGTGCCCTGCCACTAGATCAGCTTTTTAAATCCCTGTACGGTGGCCAGATTACACTGTCAACTCACTTGATAGAACCAAATACTTGTGTGCCCTCCCCAACCGACGCAGCAGCACAGTTTCTTTAGAAACTACCCCCCCTCCCCTACCCAGACAATCAGACAGTCATTTAAGACAGACGTTAAGTCGGTCACTCACTCAGGCAGTCAGATTGTCAGAAGTAAGACAATCACTCAATCAATTAATATGTTTCAGTAAGCCTTTTTAATTTTCTTATGCTATAAGCCTTCTTGTCCACTTCTCATTACAGTCTCATTATGTAATACCTGCGCTATACGCTCATAAATATGAGCTAGAGGAAGATAAGATATAATACAATCATCTGGAGACACCTCTACGCCTGCCTGTTTCAAAAGAAAATTTAAATCAATTTAAATAACATACTGACCTCATTTAATCTACTATTGTTATAAATAACTCCGAAGACATTTTTCTTTGTATTTTAGCTTGTCAGTGTCCCCAATTGGCTATTGGTTCGACCCCTTGGTCATCCTTGTAAATAGCCAACCAGGTCAGTTACGCGGTACAAAAACGCCATGTTGGGCTGCAAGTAACGCACTGGGACAAGACAAACAGAAAATTGTCATTTTAAATGGTGCGAAGCTCTTTGTTAGTCATGTCCCCGCGTGCGTCACTTGCAGCCCAGTATGACTGAACCTTTTGTACCAAGTAACTGACCAGCTGGAAAGGGCCCATCAGCGATCGAAGTTCCCGGTAAGTTCCTGCTGTTGTAGTCTGCCCTGCTGACATGACGTCAAGTTAGCCCGGTACACCAATATAGCCGCCGTTCCTTTGTTTTGGTACACCAGCATGGCCTCCGTGACGTCATGTGAAAATAGCCTATGGGTTGGGTGGAGGCTGAGCGATGGGCTAGCTACCAGTCCCCGCAAAACGGACATGGCCGTGCGACTGTCGGCTTTATCTTTCCTCAAGTAGTGGATTAGATCCGGTACACAGAATCCGGTGTATTGCATTACTGCATCATGAAGAGAGATTTTAGCCTTGATAGGCTAGGCTTACTGGTTGAAAAGAGTTTTCAACTATACAAACCTCTTCATAGTGAATTTGAACGGCGGAGAGGCCTGCGATCATGTTGGCATTGGTCAACATAGCGCCTTTTGGTGTTCCTGTATGAGGTTAATCAGTAAAGACATATAAAAATATGGAGGTGAGAGACTTCATTCCTATTCATGAGATGCTATTGATCGATGTACTTTAAGATCACTCTGGGTGATCGAAATAGTGGGTGTGAGTGAGCAAGCGCACGTGAGCGAGTGACTGTGTGTGTGAGTGTGGAAGAAAACTAATTCTGGAAACAAACTGATGCAATCTGAAGTAAGAAGCTACATCGCAGACAATGGGCAAGAAAAGTGACAGGGGAGTGGGTAACGGACTCATATACCTGTTGTTCCACTCGTATAGCAAATGGTAAATATGTCCTCTGGTTTTCCGGGCTGCAAGTAAAAACACCATTTTAACATTTTGCCTTACAAGTTTGTTAGACGAGTGAAAGAACTGAAGGTGTACTTAAGGGCAAAGTATGTTGGGTACGTTAGAAAGAAACATGGAAAGGAAGATACTTAAGATAAATTCATTGGCAATTTATGATGAAAGAGGTTTATAGTGGTACAGTGGGAGCAGGGATGGCATAGTGGTGAGAGCACTCGCCTCCCACCAATGTGGCCTGGGTTCGGTTCTCCGATCCGGACTGGGTGTCTCATTTGCCCCATGTAAGGTAATCCGGATTCCGGAATCCAAGAAATTTTCGCTTATGGAATCCGAATCCTGGGCTCGGGAATCTGGAATCCAACTCTCGGAAGCCGGAATCCTGCCAAAGATTGGAATGTGGAATCCAGGTTGCTGAAAATTCACTCCAAATCGGGATGATTGGAATCCGGAATCCAGTACCTGGAATCCAAAATCCACACCATGGAATCCAGAATCCAGGACTGTCTCGGATTACCTTACATGGGGCGAGTCTCATGTGGGCTGAGTTTGTTGGTTCCTTTCTCTTTAAAATTGTTGCTGTGTATAAATAGCTGTAGTCAAGAGATGACATCGTTGAAAATATTTTAACACTGACTTGTTATATATAGGTGGCTGTTTAAGACGCAGACCGCTCGCCAACGTTATTTTTAATTTTAAATCACGCGTTACAACATCTACGTAGCGTCCTTATGACTGATGAAGGCTTAAGAGTTATATATTACAAGTCAGTGACAAACTTTAACTATTTTCAACGATAAATAAAGTTTCTTTATCTTTTAAAATACCTATTTAACGGTGTCTACAGTAAACTATAATTTTATAACTAGAAATTTTTGAAATTATTAATTATTGTTATTACCAAGTAGAAAAGATAGTGAACTATCATATCTAAGTTCAAATTGAGTGAAGTAACAAGCAATGGGCGCAAAAACTGGAGATCGATTTCTACCACATAATAAAGATTCGGTTGAAATGATATTAGGTGGCATTCATACTTTTTCTCGTTTCCATTAGAATTTCGCCTGTTTTCTATTACCTTTGGCTCTTGAGGACTGTTCGTGCCGATTTGCTGAAAACAATAGAGGAGATTAATTTATTAATTTAATGATAATTCATAAATGCGTTAATCAATTTCTGAAGGCTCTGAAGAGTGGTCACGGGGACGGAGATGGAGATGATCCTTGCCTCCCTACCTCCTTTCAGCAACAAAAGAATTTTTCTTAACAAACTAATTAACAAACAAATCAAATATTGTCTTGTTTATTATACATTATAAGCTGTTTTGTTGCATCAAAGGGTCTGATCTAATTATATCTAACCTTCTTGTATGATTACATAGCCTCTTTTGTATTAGTAGCCGCGCTAGTCGGTGATAGGGCAGTGCTCACCTCCACTTCCAGGATATGCAATAGATCAAGCCCAAGCGATTTGGCTTCTTGTTTTTCATTCGGCTCCACAGGGGCATCAACTTTAACGATCCTTTTCATCTTTTCACAATTTTTAGCGTTGTCAAAAAGAAATCGAAGTTTGCTGCCGTTACAGAGTATTGTCTCGATGTCCGCTAAAATTACAAGGAAAACGTTAGTTCAGGTGTTTGTTAATGTTAGCGTCTGAGCTTGGTCAACTGATTACGGAGCAAATAAAACGCTTTCTACAATCGCCGTAGACACCAATTGACCAGTTGACTACGCGCATTCGTTTGGAGACTATATAATGAGGAGTTTTGAAGACAATCTTACTCTTTCCTGCCCTACACGAGTTTTTGGAGAGCATTCCTTTTTACCCTTGTGTATTGGAGTTGGATATCAGTACTGCTACGCATCAACCATTCCGCCACATAGAGTTATTGAAAGGCAGCCATGATTCCTTACCATGGTTTATGATGTAAACACAGCCTTCAGCTCCGTGTGTATCGTAAATCGGAACAGAAATCATGGAATACATCTGACAGGCAAGGTCACCTAAATCCCACTGAGAAATAAAACTCTCTAGTTACTTACTTTTAAACACTCAATAAAAAGAAGAAAATTGAATGAAAACAGAAAGATGTCTTATATATACCCGGAAAAAAACCCGGCCTTTGATCAGCCTTTGAACAAGGGGAACCGTTAAACTACATATCCAATCCTGTAGGTTCGCATATCGAAGGCTTGCACTATACTGCTGATGTGAATATCGAGTGCGTGGCATATTGATCATAAGATTGAAGTGAGATTGTTAATTTCAAGTGTACCAAGATTTCATCGTACCTCTCTCTCTCGTTGCCACAGAAAACGATGCTCACATTTTGGGTTCGTTTGAGAACAGTAACGGATCCAAGAAAATTAAAGGAGCTCTATCCTCCTATTTTGGTCCTATGTTAAGCGCTAAAAGATGTCTTGAAATCAGGAAAAACCCAAAAATAATGAAGCAGTTTATTTTCTCAGGACTGTGTTACTTCACTGAAACTAAATACTGTCTTCTTCTGTTACGGATGGCAAGGATGGTGATCAAGTGTACCAAGATTTCATCGTACCTCTCTCTCTCGTTGCCACAGAAAACGATGCTCACATTTTGGGTTCGTTTGAGAACAGTAACGGATCCAAGAAAATTAAAGGAGCTCTATCCTCCTATTTTGGTCCTATGTTAAGCGCTAAAAGATGTCTTGAAATCAGGAAAAACCCAAAAATAATGAAGCAGTTTATTTTCTCAGGACTGTGTTACTTCACTGAAACTAAATACTGTCTTCTTCTGTTACGGATGGCAAGGATGGAAATGGATTGCATGTTGAAAATTTTGGCCTAAATTCACAAATTAGTTATCGCACGTCATGGCTATTGCCAAAAATGTACTATACATGACTCTTCTTGCAAAACATCGATTGATATATTTTTCTCACATTTCAAAGGATATTTCGGCATGAGTGAAGGTCGTTAAGAACCATTTCGTCGGCGAACAGCAAAACTCCCATGGGAGAACCCTCTTAAATTACCTCAATGGAGTTTGGACCGTAAATTCCGATAAATGAATTCTGTGACGGTTCACATCCGAGGTTCACAAGACCCGCGCCTAAGTGAGTGGCTCGCTCGTGTATCTACAATAACAAACAAGGATAAAGATTAGAGAACAAACAGAGGAACGAGGAAACGAATTTTCGAAAGAAGAGAACAAGCGTGCGTGAGGCAGAGACGGGGAAGTAAAAAGAGGAGGAAAACGCTGCAATAGAGGGTTGGGGCTGGATAAAATTCCCGTGGAAATAAATATGGAAAATCGGAAAACCGGAGCCCGGATAAAATTGAAATTGAAACTGAATTAACCCGGCCTCAATTTAAATCATCACTAGAACTGATATCTTTTCAGGTCTTATCAGTGTAATGTGATTGCTGCCGTTCCAGACTATCAGCGTAATCATGCAGAACCTGGGTCCAAGATTCATCAACTGCAATGAAGAGGTATCATTACACACCTCATCGTAAGTAAACCATTGGTATTCATTGAGTGGTCCGCCTCTTGCTCCCAAACATGGCCGATGCCCTGCAAACACAAAAATGCACTTGACTACCCCAGTTTTTATAGTGTGCGCGCGAACTTGGGCGAATGAGAAGGGAAAAGGCTGCATAGAGTGTTTTTCGCGCGAGGTCACGGTCGCCATGTTGAGGGAATGAAACAAAGAAACGGCGGCCATGTTGAAAGAGTAAAATATTCTTTAAGGGAATTGAACTCTATTTTTAGGCTCCTGTTATTATACAAATTTTACTGTTTGTTTAAGGAAACCAGTATGGCTGCTGGTCACGTGTTTCACTGTCTTTGAAATTCGTAATTTCATTTAAAATTTCCGCGTAAATAGTCCATCATTTGATTTGGATGTTCTTGTTTTATTAAGGGAGCTCTGTCATGTTATGGCGGTCCGCTGTAAAACGCTAAAAGATTCCTTTAAATCAGGGAAAAACGAGAAATAATGAAGCAGTTTATTTACTCAAGACTGTGTGACTGCATTTATTTGAAACTTGATATTATCATCTGTTACGGATGGCAAGGAAGAAATGGATTGCATTTTGAAACATTTAGCCTAAAGAACTCCTATGATAGAGCCCCTTAAAAATTCTACCCCCAAAATTATATTTTGTCTGAGAACTCTGAGGACGTATTTCCAAGGAAAGTACCTCATATATATATTCTTCTTCTTTTGTGTTCTTTCCATGGTACTGTTTCTTACCTGCGTTCTTTACAGTTCGTAGGAAGTTTTCATAAGGTGTCGTGACGTCAGGTGTCACACAAGTCACTAACTCCTTCCTGAAGTTACTTCTTCGCGCACCGTCGCTAGCACCCTGGAAATAAAGGATTAGTTTATAACTGACTGACACACAACCGATGACGGGCTGGCCATTTGCTAAGACAACCAATGGTTCAAACAAGTGGTTTTCATTAGTATGCGCATGACCTTCTTTGCTGGAGGACCGATAGCTCCATGGTAATGAAAAACATAATTTGAGTCCTACCATAAGATTTATGATCATTGTTTGCACTACGGAACAATTCTCTCTTTTCTTGTTTCTTCTATAACATTTCTTATTAGCTCAGGGGCGTCTAATACCAGAGAGAGGCTTGATAATTAAAAGCATGCACAGCTGTTAACATTCACAGTTGTAAAAGGTAATAAAGTGGGAAATACGAAAACAAACATTTACAACACTTACACAACGGTTAATAAATTTGGAGTAAAACTTTACAGGCACCTAAGATAAGGTATGATCAACTAGCTCTAGGAATGAATAAACATATTAAGTATCTCGGCATGTTATACTGAGCCTGATGATCAGAAAAAACCCACTGACCAAGCCTCTAAAATCGCAGGCACTCTTGCTACCCACAGTTGTCCATCAACAAAAGATCAACAATACTTATATTGTCATATTGTGGATGATATATATGAAATAAATCATATATGAACTGCGGCAATGAAATCAAATGAAGTATGATCCTCGCAGTTGTGAACGCAATTTATGCAATTGCGTAAGGAAGCCTGAAAAAAATTCAGGACTTCAAAGCTGTTTGAAGCCGAAAATTGACCTCCTCCCAACGTCAGTGGCTTCATAGCTCAGTTGGTAGAGCATCGTACCGGTATCGCGAGGTCATGGGTTCAAACCCCGCCTGAGGTCCTGAATTTTTTTCATGCTTCTTTACGCAATTGAATAAATTGCGTTCCCAACTGCGAGGATCAGTCTTCATTTGTATACTTATATTCCTGACTGAGTGTAACGACAGGTGGATAGACACAGAGTCCGCAAAACACAACTTATTTATTGCAGTTGAACAGCAACAACAAAACCTCAAGATGGCTTCCTACAAGCTGGGTCACGTGACGCGCAAGGCGGGAACTAGACTTGTACTTCATGTAACCATACTCGTTACACTGAGTACAAAAATAATGTATATCAGTTCTTTAATTACTATTTGCTTCAACTGACTATGAGCATGTGGACTGCCTGGGAAAACGAAACTCTGTTTGCTGTTATCGGCAACACTTGGACATTTCCAGTTCGGGCTCCAAAAAGTAAAAGTAAATGTTTAACTAGTTAAAATCAGCGGGGGTTAACCAAAGGGAAAAACAATTCAAAGACCTCAAACAAACAGGGAAGCAAGCTTGACTAAATAAAATCATTGACGAATACAAGAAATCATTCCGGGTCAATCGTTGAATTGTGTCTGTAACATTTTATATTTCCGTAGTAACTTAATTTATTGTTTTTAGTTCTTGTTAAATCAGTCAATATTTTTAGATCCGCAAATGTTGTAGTCGAAACTATTCAGCGAACGTGTGAGTAAAATTCAAGAGATCGGCCTTGCAAATGCATTTCCGTTTTCGTTTGATAGTAGCCCAGTCTCCGTGCTTGAGTCTGCATTTCCTTGTCCCTCAAATGAAAGTTTTGAAACTTTGGAAAAGTTCCGTTTATGCGATAACTTCGAGGATGGGTGGAAGCACGTACAAGACACGGACAGCCATACAAATAGCTCAAGAGTGAAGGCAATGAAGCAGCAAATCGTAGTGATTCATGTTTAATTTTGTGAACCAGTGCATATTAATGCAAGAAGCAGCTTTGATCCTTGCGTCAGGTTTGTGTGACTAAGCTGCGTTAACTTTACTTCTTGATTTTGAACTGTTGTGTTCCAAAAACAAATGTCAGGGCCGAAAGATAAGACCAAATACTGATCGCACATCCGTTGTTGCGTGCGTCACTGGATCAACAGCATTCAAAATACTCATTAAAAAGCTAGCAACGCTTAATGTGAAATAATGCTGTTCATTTCCAAGTTGGCAAAATAATTGAAAACTTTATTCAGTTAAACTGACTTTGCAGTCAAGCTTTTGCTTTCAGGAACGATCAACAAAAAACTGTCAGTCTAATTGTGGACAGAACAGTGATAACAATACAATCTTGACTCTGTGAACTCGATCAAATATTTGCTGAAGCTATGCCGAGTTAAATTGTAGGTATTTAGTTCGTATAGTTGCAGCCGTTGAAAAAGCTTCACAGCAGTGCGAAAAATTCGTGATATAAGCTTACCTCAACTTGCACCGACTTTTGCATCGTGAGTTGTTGAAGATTCAATTATCGTGCCTTCGATCTACTACGAACAGGTCTCGAAAGGCGAGAGTGTTATTGAAACACCTAGCCTATCATGGACTTGCTAATCAGCTAATTGTTTGACGAAGCGTAATAACGGTAAAACTTCTAATTTACATCACGAACATTTTACAGATATGTTTAACAGCCCGTGAAGTATAAATACCTTTCCGCGAGAACTATTACGTGGAAAAAAGGCACAATGAGACCTCGTCGATCGATCATATCGGTCAGGTACTTGACGGCTCTTAGATAGATGGCTATCGGTAATGTTTGCTCTTGGTGGGTGTTATATCAATGACCGGCGAGTACGTCACGTCGACTTTTTCAGATGCTTGAACATTGGCTTAGGTACAAATACTACCGACTTTGACGTAACCTTTCATTTTACTCAATGTTGTTGAGCTTTCCAAGTCACACTTAAGTAAATATCGAGCCTAATAGTAACTTAAAAGGAGAAGAAACAAACTGCTGCAAATATTACGTCATCCACTGTATTGGAAGTTTGGTTATGTCATCGAAACATAAAATATTTAGTTGACAACAGAACACAAATGATTGCTAAACGAAATTTTGCTGTCCTATGTTTCAAAAGAGCTATCTTGACATCTAATTTAGGGGAGCGGGATTGACGCAGTGGTGAGAGCGCTCGCTTTCCACCAATATGTCCCGGGTTCGATTCCCGGACTAGGCGTCATAAATGGGATGAGTTTTCTGGTTCTCTACTCTGCTCCGAGAGGTTTTTCTGCGGTCACTGCGAGTTCATTTGATTTTCAATCTCGCCAATGATTAGAGCACCTATGCCTGACTAGGAAGATTTGAGACTTAAATGAAGTTAATCAGTGTTATTAAGGGCTGGTTCACACTTTGACATAAGCACATAAGCATAAGAAAAATATAGCTGTGAACCGGGGTTACATAAGCATAAGCATAAGCACAAGGAATGGAAAAACGTCCATTCCTTGTGTTTATGCTGATGCTTATGGTTATGCTTATATAACCCCGGTTCACAGCTATATTTTTCTTAAGCTTATGCTTATGTTTATGGTTATGGTTATGCTTATGCTTATGTCAAAGTGTGAACAAGCACTAACATGTTAAATCTTGTGATTGTTAACAATCAGGCATTTGGTGATTCCCTTGTGTAGACGAATATTTTTGGCTCGATCGTGTAAGCCACTTCAGTAGTGTTAATGGATTTCCACTAAAGTCTGAAAACCAATTCCGGCTCAGGGTCACTCAGAGGGCTTATATTTGTAAAATGACGTCATAATCCAGACAAACACTACCAACGAAAGAAGCAATCCCTGGTCTATCATTATTCTCCTTGCTGCTTTGTGCGCAGGTGTCTCTACAACACTCGCCGCTATTGTCCCATAGCAACATCGACCTCACTGCAAATTATTTTCGTAGCAGTCAGTAGAAAATCCGTACGCTTTTTCATGGATAATCAGATTGAAAGTTTTCCTTATTTCGGGCAAGCGATTTGTGTAGGCGGTCCCAAGGACATATTGGCCCATTGTGACTCATATCAACCAATATTTGTTGAGGGCCACTTATCACTCATATTGGGCACCCATACTGGCCAATAGTAACCAGTGGTGACACTTATTGGTCAACATTGGCCCATGTTCAGCCATACCAATATTGTTTCGGTTTGACTTATTTTGGCCTATATTGATCCACAGTCACCCACATTGGCAATTATTGGCCAATGGTCCCCCATGGGCCATTATTCGTTCACTGGTGGCCCATATTGACAACTACTGTCCTATGGTTCCCCATATAGGTCAATATTAGGTCACAGTGACCTATACTGGCCACGGTCACCCATATTGGCAAGTATTGACCATTGGTCATTTATATTGGTCAATATTAGCCCATATGTATAACCCTTATCGGCCAATATTCACCCATGGTCGACCACATTAACAAGCATTGGCCAATGGTCTCCCACATGGGTCAATACTGGTTCAGAATGACCCATATTGGCCGTCGGCCCATGGTCACCCATATTGGCAAACAGTGGTCTTTGATAATCCATGTTTGCCTATATTGGTCCAGGGGTACCATATTGACAAGCATTGCCAATGTTCTCTCATATGGGCCAATATTGATTCAGGGTGACCAATACTGGCCGATGTTGGTTATATTAGTCTATGGTCACCAATGTTGACAGACAGAGGCCATTGGTCATGCTTGCTGGCCAATACTGATCCATAATAACCAATATTGGCCCATGTGAGAGAACATTGTGGCCAAGGGTCATTGGCCAATACCGGTTGATGGTGACTTGTAATGGCCTGTATTAGCCAGTACTAATAATGGCCGATGTCCTAATACTACTTGTTGTGAAGTTGTTGACGCTGCTTTCTCGTTATGCTAACTTATCCTGCCATTCTTATTTTCACCTTCAATTATCGAATATCAATAATACAGCTTGCTCGTTTTGGTGTGATGTACATCAAAGCGTTTTACCTTTGTTAATGTTGTTGTGGGTGGTAACGGTGCTTTCTCTGCAATTGTTTTCGTTGGTTTATATATGCTACGGGTAAGAAGTTAACAAAATTCAGAACTCGAAGTAAGCTTTATATATGATACAAAATAAAATTAAAAAAGACCAAAAAATCTCGGTTTCAAAAATTAGCCCATACTATCCACAGAAACATAAAATACGTGACCTTCAATTACCAGCAATGAATCAGTTAATTTGGTCAACAGACAGAATACAAAACGAATGATATCTTGTTTTATATACAAATTTAAACTGAAAGTGAGACAGAAATCCGCTGTTGTGCATAGCGCTCTTGGTGCGAAAAATCGGCGATCAGTAGACAAATAAAGAGACATGAGGTAGCCCAAGGGCTGCACGGTTCCAGTATGTTTAATTGTGTTGGTACTAAAAGCCGCATAGCTAGTTAACGGACGACCGTAGCAAAATGGTGGTATCAAAATTCTGTTAACTGAGGCAGCAAACAGCACGGGTCTTCTGGCATCCGCTTGTGCTCTCAAAGGGTTGTACTAGAGCAGCAAAAACACCATGTAATTTCTCGTCAGATTTCGGGGTTGAAATAGTGTTTGAGTCACCCATGGAGCAACATGATTTCTGTCCATCATGTTGCAATTCAGTGCCCAGATGAATGGCCTAGCTTTTTAAGCAACACTAACATGTATGTGATTAAGTCTCACTAGTGCACTGTGCTCAGTATTGAAGAAGGACTCAACTCTAAAGGACAAAGAGAAATTGGCAACAAAAAGTACTCATTCTTTGGTGTTAAGCGATTGACAGGACACGACAGGCAGTGGATTTAGCACGCCCATAGTCACGAGTGCAAATGAGCGTTCACTTTCGTTGAAGCCAAGGTACGAATGGTCACGATAAATTGTAGTTTGAAAGCACAACTTTTTTTATAAGTGACACGGACTGATCGATGTCCCTTTTTATTGGTTACCTGACTACACAATGTAAATTGCTCTCTGAAATAAACAATTCATTTATTTCATGAATACAATTCCCGGGCAGCCGTTTCCTATAACCTAAACTTGTTTATCTGGATGAAAATAAAAGAATTTTAATGACGTTTGAGGTGACAATTACACTGTAAGTGAATTCTAAGGAAACGACTCACGCGAAAGGTGAAAAATGTTGAATACACGAATGTGGTACGGATGCCGTGCATGCTTTTTTGACGCTCTTGATAAAACTCACATACATACATACATACATACATAGTTTATTTAAAACAGGTTAGAAGTATTGGCAAGGCAAGAGTCCTGATGTGGACCTGCACTATCTACCTAAAAATTTACATTGAATAAAATATAATTAATTAACATCGGTAAAAATGATCCAAAAATATTTGAAATCTGGCGGACTTAAATGAAACAATACAAGAAGCTTTATCTTAGCTTTATTTTACCTTATAGAATTAAGAAAGTTCTTATTTTCTTTTAAAAATTTCTTGAAATAACCAAACTTGGAAAGCGTTTACATGAATTGGGTAGGAGGTTCCAACACAAGGCTGCTCTGTGCTTGAAGGATGACCGGCCAATTTCAGTTCTAGGACTAGGAACTTCTAAATTGGCAAACTTTCTAAGATTATAGTTAGACGAGGATTTTACAATTAAATCTCTTAGAGGGTCTATACAAGTGTCATTGTAGATATTAAAACTGATAGTTAATAGTCTCTTAATATAAAACTGAATAATAGGGGTCCAGAGAGGTAAATTCTTAACATCAGTGCTGTGGATATCTCTGGGCAAACTATAAATAATTTTGATTGCCCTTAAGTGAATGCGGTCGATATCCTCCGGCAATGATGGAGAACAAGAGCCCCAGACTACAATACCATATAAGACACTCGGAAGAATAGTTGGATAATAAATTGTTTGCAAAACAGGCTTTGGTAAAAACTTGATCCGTTTCAAGACCGCAACTTTCTTGCTGAAGGAGTCACAAACATTCTTGGTATGCTGTTGCCATGAAAGCCTATAATCGATATTAAGCCCAAGGCATTTACTTGATACCTTATATTCAATTAAACTATTGCCGTGTCGTGTCGTCCGCAAATAGATACAATTCCCTGTGTGTTATTGATTCTGCAAGATCACATTAACAAATATATCGAAAATAATTTAGGCCCTAAAATTGAGCCTTGAGGTACCCCAAACCTGACTTTTTTCAGTTCAGACAGGCGTTTTTAAATGGATAGTCGCTCAGCGCCTTAAAAAACAAAGTGAATAAATTGAAATTGAAGTAAGTTGTAGAATTTTGATGATATCACATGAAAACCTGACGGCCTTGTAAGCACTATGTTGAGGCACGAGTACAAAGTGAGCTCATCTCATTTCCCGCCAAAAAATTCAAGGTCTCGGTCTTTCACGATCGAGAGAAGACTGGAACATAAGAAAACAAAATGGCGGCGAGTCGAGAACCTCAACGAAGGTTTATCTACAAAGAAACAATGTCAGGGTTTGATGGTGTAAAGCTTCTGCTGGTTGAGGTTAAAACCAAAAACTCAAAGTGAGCAAGAGGATCTCGTACAGCCGGTTGTCGTCAATTCTCTTTTACTCTATGCGTATTGCTACGATATTGCTTCATTGCTGAAGGAGAGAGCTGATGCAGACTGCGAGTACAGCTGTATAATGAGGGGTCTGTGATGACTTAAGGACGGCTTCAAGGTCTTTTTTGTTGGAATAACAGCTACACAATATACTCATGGCAGATCCTCTGATTGTTTCGTTGACGGCTTCTCTTGTGAGGGAATATTTGAGTAGAAAGGTGAGCTTAATATTGTTAACGTAAGATTGATCCTCAATTTTTTGGTGGAGCTTCTAGAAACTCCTCTTACATAAAAGGTCGTTTTTATGTTCCCTAGCTGTGCGTCTGGAAACAAGAATGTTTTGTGATTTTATTACAGTGTGCATTTAAGATACGTTTTGCTTGTATTTTTATTTAAGGTTGTAGGAACTGAATTGTGGCTTCTTTTAGTTTTTGCAAGCCTCTTTGTTGTTAACAGCCATATAAGTGGTTTGCACGTTACGTCATCGCCGCCATGCTGGTGGACGGTAAACAATAGATCTCTCATTAGCTCGTTTTGTTTGTCCACTAGCATTTGTCCATGTCACCATTGTTATCTCTGTCTCAAGAGGTTGGCTGCAAACCACCTACATGTATACTGTACAGGATGCAGTTTGTACCCTAGTTGGCTTCAGACTCACTTGTTTGTTTATTGTTTGCAGGGTCTGAAGAGCACTCTGCAAACCCTTGATAAAGAGATGCCACGGACTGAGGACAGGTAGTTCCAATTATTATTGTCAGTTGGTTTTGGTAACCAAGGCTTTTGCAGGTTTAGGTAGTCAGATGTCACGTCCTTGGCTTTACCAGTTCACCCAACCAACCCGATGGCGGGGGAGTGGAGGCGGGGGGGGGGGAGGGGGAGATTGGATCACAGCAGCAGGAACTATGCTCCCTGCTCTTTGTGATTAGTGTGTGTATTCTTTTTCCTCGTTTTCAAGTTTTACACATGGAGGAGACATGGCCAAATTCACTTAACACCACTGCCCATTGATGTGATTGTATAAACTGGGGCAGATACTGAGCGCATAGCAGTGTTGTCATTAGGACCTGGTAGGTGGCAGATTCCCACTGGCCTTCAAGCCCTAGTATATGCAGGAAATTGGATCTGCAAGCTTTGCCCATTATAATCTGTAGCCACCTTCTTGAAATTCTAATGACAACCCTGGTACAGCCAGCATGATCTTACAAGTTATGACACTGTAATTTTAGGGCCTTGGTTACTAGTCTCAACCTTACACTCACCAGTCTTATGTTTCACCAATAATGAGCTTAACTGACTATATCAGTGTTAAGACACAGTGTATATGTGTAAACCAGTTTCTTTAGCATTTTGTTTTCTTTTGTTGCTTTACAGTATTAGTAACCGTGCCCAACTTGCTAAAGAAATGCACATTGAAAGGCTAATGAAGAAAAACAAGGTATGGCAAGTGTATTCGCATTGTTAAACAAACATTAATTAGCTGTATCTCCCTGTTTCTTGGTGTCACAAGGATACAGTGTAGATGTTTCTTTGAACTATATATTGAAGATTGTATGCAATTTATTTTGAGACTTCTTGAGTAGACTAATTTTTGAGGAATATTTTCCACATTTTGCACAATTCTTGACCCAGCCCTTCACATGCAATCTAATTGCCGTTTGTGCCAATGGATGTTGCACACTGCATTGAGTAGAGTAAACATCAATATTAATTTTCTTTTGTGTCAGATTCATGATGGATTATTGTGGAACTATGAAAACAAAAACCTAACCAATTTGGAAATCATAAAACCTAGGAAAAAGATTAAATCCACATTGAATTTATTCATGCAATTTATACTTGAAGTACTTAGGAGTTTTTAAAAACGTACACTGTAGTTCCTGAATTTACGTCTCAGTCGCAAACTGATTTGTTTTAGGAATTACCAGAACCATTTCGTACAATGTTGGAAGTCATTGTACAGTATATGAAGGATAGAGACAACCAAAACTTGTCATCATCTGTTGCAAGTGATAGATCAAGCCAAAGGTCTAGCTCAACAAGGTATGGCTGACTGTTAGTATGGTGTCAAGGAAAAACAATTATTCTTATGAACCTGACTATTGACCTCTGTCTGGGGATGTTATGATTTTTTGAAGTATTTGTAGGTGAAGGATAGGCAAAAGACAGCTGTGGATTTCAGCAGTCAGTTTAATTGCTGTTTTTGTAAAGCCTGGTCCTCACTAGTTATTCAAGAATAAGACTTATTCTTGTGTCACTAGTGAGGACCAGGCTTTAGTGCAAGTGTAAGGTACATGTAGATGAGTGCCATATAGGCAAAATGCGAGCATAAGCACAAATTCAAGACTGTCACAAGACGAACAAAATTTGTGTTCTTCTGTTTGCATTTATGATTGCGTCCCAGTGGGGAAGTGCACATTGCAAGTACAAGTACAACAAAAGTTTGCACACATCTGGGCATGTGTTTCCTCTTATCCTGTGTTTTGCATGTCCTGGCTTGTGCTTGTGCTTGTTCTTGTGCTTATGTTTGTGTCGCTAGTGAGGACTAAGGCTTAACAGAGTAGCTGGATAACTCAAACTACCCAAGGAAAATTCTTGAGACCCTTCCCTAGGGGACTGCCCTAAGTGACTCTCAGTGTGGTGTTAGGTCCAAATGGAGACCAGGTAGATAAAAAACATGATCAATGTATGGGCACCACATCAGGATTTGTAACTAAAGATAAATTATCTTATATGTTCTAAATTATAAATATTATCATTCTCGAGGAGGAACACATTTTGAAAAGAATCCTTGACTTCTCTGATTCTCACTTGATAGTTTTGTTTTGTTATCTGTCAAAAAAAGTTGGCATGTACACCTAACCTGTCAAATGATTTTTGTTTCATTTCAGAGAGAGTAAAAAGGAAAACAGAAGCAGAACCACTGCCCAACCATCAAAAAATGAACTCATTGACAAGCCAGACAAAGAAGATGACACAAATGACAGAAGAGATTATGATGAACTCTTAAAACGGCTAGAGAAACCTGCAAGCAATTTTCACTCTGCTTCTAAAACAAGTACAAAGCTTCCTAACCGAACACCAGTTACTAAACAAAAAGAGGAAGCTCATAAGGGAGTTTTAGACACGTCTGAACTTGGTGGTACTTTGCAGTCAAGCTCATCAATGGCACTTGGTGGTACTGTGCAGTCAAGTTCAGGTATATCATCAAGTGTTCAGATGGCAAAACAGAAAAGCAAAAGAAGACTGAACAATTCCATGGGTGGACCAGTTGTTAGCTCTGGTCTCGCAGCTGTCAGGAAAGATGCAAGGACTCGTCATAGTACGGGAAGGCTTAGCAACAGTTTGACGTCAAAACAGCTTGGGAGTTTGTTTGATGGTGATGAGGAGGAGAGCAAGGAACTGAATGTTTTACAGAGTCAAAAGCAAAATGCACTGGATAATAAAGTAAGGGGAATTATGGCCACCTACATTTGCAGATAAGCTGTACATAAAGCGTAGGCCATTTTGTGCTCATTTAACGCCATTTTCTCTTGCATGGAGCCACCAGTCAAGATTATTGCATAAGGTACATCATCCCTGTGTGTAGGGCAGAATCTGGCAGTGACGGCTTTGCTACTTTTATATTCTGTGGCTGGTTTACAGGGCTGTCGCCAATTTTTTTAAGTAGGGGGGGGGGGGATATAATAGCCGGGGATTCGAGTAACTGTATTGAAGTCAACATGCTGGTTTTTTAGCAAAGTAGCCAGGTATATACCTCAAAATATGAGGGGAAAATCCCCGGCCCCCGGCCCTTAATGACAGCCTTGGGATTAAATGCAGATTCATCTGTTGGTTTTTGCCATCTGCACAGAAGTGTAATTTAGAGAGATAAATGTAACATTAAATGTTGTTTTCTGATGTTCTGTCATGTGGAGTCAGGCCTTTTGCAGGGCCAGTGAAAATTGTTTAGAAGTCAGTTCCACTTGCCTGAAAAATGCCAAAACATAATGCACGTTCTGCAGGCTAGTGTTTGCCCTACCTTAAAAAGAAAATAAAGGGGCAGAGATCAGGAAAGCCATTTCAGCGAATTCAGAAAAATAATTAATGCAGTGATGACTGTCAAAATCAAAACTGTTTTTGACAGTTTAGTTTATTTTGAGCTTATTGCACAGTTCCTCTCTTTATTTCCAACAGACTGGTGTACTTGGTAAAGCTCAGGATTTCCCTTTAGATCGAATGGACAAAGATCGACTTGATCGACATCAGGAGTAGGTATCAAAAACCGGAGCCTTATTCGGGTTGGTCATGCAATGCAAATCTTTTTTATTTGTAAAGCTGGGTGGGTAGGGGTTTCATTAGAAGCCGGCAACCGGCGAAAATCGCCTTCTACTTTTTCCGAATTTACCTCTCACCGCCGCCCACTTTGTCTAGATTTCACTAAAATGATTGAAAAAAATTAATCAGGTAGCCGCTTACTTTAGCAAGTTCAGACGGCTATTTGAAAACTTATTGAAACCCCTGGGTGGGTAGTGTAGTGTATTAGACCGGAAGTTTACCGGAAATCATTTTGGTGTTTCCCATGATACCTAGTGGGGTTGGTACAGTAGGTATGTGTGTGTGTGTTGGGGTAAGCCATTTTTTTGTTAGCCTGAAGTGTTGTGTTCTGGAATACGATATTCTGTAACGTCAAGGCAGTTATCCATTAAATGACGAGATTTTACAGGTAGAAACTAAAGCCACCATCTTCTGTGCAACAAACAAATTACCTACATAGTAGGGTATCTGTTGAGTACGCATGGCCATAACCATATCTGGACATTGTCATAGTGTTGAATTATAAACAGTTAAACCCAATATCTTTTTGGTGTTTTTTTTCAACTGAATTTAGCATCTAACACTTCCTTTACCTAAGCCAAACGTTTGCGAGTTATAATCATCCATTTCTCCAAAACATTTGTAGAAAACTGTTCGAACGTAAGAAGGAATCTACGGACGAGATCTGAGGCAAATAAAACAGCGGACGCTGCTGAGAAAAGCATGATTTTTAGCCACTCAGAGCTGCAGTAGATCGGTGGTAGCTCTCTAGATAACGACAAAGGAGACCAATATTTAATACCTTTTTTACTGAACTGTTTTCAGCTCATTAATAGACCGTGCGAAATATAAATTCCAATCTTTACATCAGATGTGGTCATTGACATTTCAAAGGGAAAGAATTTGCTACTTTTCTCACCAGTTTGCTAGCGGAAAAAAATTTTACTAGCAAAACTTTGCAAGTGGCCTAGAAAGTTAACTTCGAGCCCTGACTAATCAATTTTCTTGTTGCTTCTTATGTAATGAAATATTCTTGTATTATTTATTTTAGGGCAGAAGATTCTCCAAGGCATTTAAGAAAAAGCACCTCTCATAAAGGGTCATCAAGGTAAATCAGGCTTTCCCAAGATAAAAACTTACTTTAAGTTCACAAACATAGTAAGTACCTTGGTCACTAATGTTCTTACCACGTTTTGACGATCTGTGCGTTACACACTCACTGCCATATGGAATATTTTCGCATGAATCTCTGAAATAAATCACAAAATTATGTGAACTGCGGAGGAGACAAAGAAATGTCGAATGTGACACTTTTACATGTAGAACTTAGTGAAAATACTGTTGGGTGACAGTAATCGTTTAAAATGACCCCTTAAAAAACTTGTTTGTTCTTATTCCACAGAAACCAACCCGTGTCCAATTCCAGGTCTCAAAAGGTAACTAAATAAGTTGCCAGTGAATTGAAACAGGATTAATTGTCAAACGTGGATAATACAACGTCGTACTCCAAGTTTAAAGTTCCCAAAGAAACAACCTGTGTTCCTCCTAAAGTTAGAAGACGATGCTGTTGGTTATGTTCTCAGTTCACGCATGCACCAAACGTGTCCTCAAGAACATTCTGCCATTCCATACATGTTACACGAGGTTACAGCCCTCATTAACTGCTCTGGCGATGAAATTTGGCGTTGAAAGATACCAGTGTACAGGCCGTTTAATTGTCGTAAGAAACCTGAGCTCCAGCAACTCGACCCAGGGAGTCTTTTGCAGGGCCGAGTTGCTCTAAGCCTGGTTTACGCTAACTGTTGGTCAAGTTGTATTAAAACCTATTGGCTGCCATGGTATTTAACGTGGGTTAGCACTAACCAAGCTTCGAGCAACTCGACCCTGTGGTGGTGCGTCCGATCTAGAATGGGAACCGTAAAGTCATAGCTAGGTTCCACTCCTGCTCGGAGAACTCGGATGTTTTCACAACTTTCATCGATTCACCACACTTAAAATTTGTCGTCTTATTTCACTGTTAAATTTGGCATTATTTCTTAAATCTTCACAGAAAATTCAAACTAGCAGCGGTATGAATGTCGCAGTCCTCTTAAAGTGATGATTCCAAATTGACTTATATCCTCTTTGTGCACTGGAGAAAAGCCAAGAATTCTTCAATTATGTGGGAGTTCGAGAAAGTAGCTATTGACTTAAACTGTATGCAAGAGAAGAGAGCACAAATCTGAGGTGGCCGACGTCCGGGAAGGCTATGGGTACGCCTGGTGTTAGATCATAGGAGTCCAGGAGTCGAGGAATATTTCTCATGTAAATGTTTGCCGCTTTTCTTTAGGTTAAAAGCAGTGATCTCGTGTTTGAAGATATCGATGATGACTTAGATCAAGATCTTGGTCAGCTTACATTAGGTACAATGTGTGTGGCTGTATGTACATGTGGAGTTGTGCTTGAGTTACAGTCTGTAAGTAATCGAAACTTTTAGTCGTGTTTTTGTGGGGGTTCATACAACTGTGTTGTTTTGTCGTAACGCTAAGCGTTGTAGAACGGTGTTTCTAAGTGCATAACATTATTAGCTCGATGTACCGGCTATACATAGCGGTTTGGAGGGCTTAAGGGACCTTAAGCAACGAGGACGGTAACGGCAACAAGAATACCACAAAAAAATGGGTTTAATGAGAAAAACAAGCACTCTGCACGTGGGCTGACATTTTGGTGTATTCCTCTGCCGTCTTCGGCAAAACAGCAACGTGAAATGACCAATTTTGTCTTTCTATTTCCTTACTTTGAAATGACGTTTTCATTGCCGTCAATTCAACAGCAGTGTACAAGAAATAAAAGTAATGTTTCAGTGTGTTTTTAGGTCCCAGGAAAATTGCACCTGCTGATGTCAAGAGTAAACCCATCTCTCTGGAAACTGCCATGGTAACTAGCAGTTGCGTATTTTAAAATTAAAGTAACCATAAGCTTATCGTTGGGAGTAGAATGGAAAGTTTTACTGCGATTTGAAACTAATCAAATTCGGCTCGGCAGTACTCAGTGTGGTTTTTGATAGAGGGATCATCACTTCAAAAACTTATAATCGCGGACAAAACCTGTTGAGACAATTTGTTGTCAGACAGATGAAAGCATCAGTTTTTAAAATGTTAGTACCTGACATGAAAGAAACAACACCCTCCCCCACCCCTCCCTTGATAATACTGCTGTATAATTTTTTTTCTTGTCAAGACTAAGGGAGTATTTTCTTGGGACTATCTTGCTTATTTCTGTTCCGGAATGAGAGACTAAGCGGAATGGTGGAATCAGATTTCCCAAAAAGCGCATCTGAGGCAAACAGAACACTCTTAGCGGAAGTGACCTGAGAACAGCGTGCAGAACAGTCATGGCGGGCCGCGCACGATTTCCCGCCAAAAGTTTTCTGAAAGAAACGGGCATACTGTGTGTATTCTGTTTAAATGATATTCAGTTCATTACGTTTATTCTGCTGTCGATAGCAGTATGAGCAGAATATTATTCCGTTCATCAGTTCCGAAAATGGAATAGGTCCCAAAAAATCACGGTAACCGCCGGGCTGTCCAGGATTCGGAATAGTCCCAAAAACTTGAAGATTGCTCTCTGTATTTCGAAAAATATTGCAACAATTTGCTAAAATTCTGTCGAACGGATCTAATTTGTGTTAAACATTTAAAAAAGGCGACCCAACGTTTGAATTTGGAAGACATATTTCCGATTTTTCAGATCATCAGTTCAAGTATGTTTACAGATCAGGGACTGAACTGATGATGGATGCTGAAGTATTCGAAACATGTCTTCCAACTTCAAACGTTGTGTTGTCTTTTTGAGGCTTTTTATTTCCATTTTACTGTTACGAAAATTTGGTAATAATGTGTATTAGTTTTGCAGAAGCACTTTACAGACACGTATGAGCAGAGACGTAAACTAATAGAGCGATTTTCAGTTGAGTGTCGAAAGTAATTCGCTTTTGCTTCGGTTTTGTTTTACTTCGCTCAGTGATTGGTTCACAAAACTCGCGCCACTTTTTCAGCCAATGAGAAGCAGGACCAAAACCGCGCTTGGCACGGCCGATTGCATGCAGTGTGAAGTATATATGAAATAATTCATATTTGTACTGCGGTTGTAGATGCAAGTGAAGAGTGATCATCGCAGTAAATTTTCCAATTTAAGCAACTGGAAAGAAGAAACCTGAAAAAAAAAAATCAGGGCTTCAGCGGGATTCGAACCCGTGACCTCCGCGATACCGGTGCGATGCTCTACCAACTGAGCTATGAAGCCACACATTGGGAGCGAGGTCAATTTATTGAGTTCATATTTTCCCGCACAGTGAAGTGATTGATTGCATGCAGTTACTTCAAATTTTGATTGGTTCACTGAACTGTCTTCGTCTCTTGTGATTGGTCAGGGTAATTGCTTTGAATTTGGTTTTACGACACGCAGTTGAAAACCAAACTAATAGCAAGACATTTGTCGGGAAAATGCCAATGACAGTGTTCCTGTAATTACTGGAAAATGACTTGCAACGGTACATTGCATCGCTGTAGCCACAGAGATCCTCTTCTGGTCTTGTTACTATTAATTTAATTTACAACAGAAGTTTGCCTTTAAAATAGTCTGTTAATTTTAAAGCATTTATTTATTGATCACAAGGGCTTGAAAACTCTTATATTTGGTAATCCCAAAGCAAGCTTCACTCCAGAATGGAGAAACCAGAGCTTTTCCTTTTGCGATTTGTACGGTTTGGAGTATGGTATCGTGCAGCTTAAGGTGAGCGTATAAAATGATCTCACTATTGTAATCCAGGACATGTCCTTAATTCTTGAGAATCTCTGTCATGAAGAAATTACTAGCAATATGTTATCCTGATGATTCCCTAACAGTTGATATAATTTTGCCAGTAGTGCTGTTGTGTTAGCTTTGATTCAAATTTGTGAAATTCAGTCACTTCGTTCAACTTGCTCGAGTGGATGACAAAACGCTTGCCAATGGCGCACCGGTGTTTTGTTGCCGTGTTTTTCATGCAATTTTTTGTGGTGAAGCTAAGTATCACGGTGTAATGTCACTCAGTAGTGTCCAGTTGAGTTAAGGACGGTCAGCAGTTTGTTACGTCTTACGGCGCTTTTCATCAACATCTTTGAATGACATTCCCACCCCTCCCTCTATTAGACGTTGAGCATTGTCTGTTGCATACATCGTACGTACCTGTTCTTCGTTATATATCAACACTGTAGTAAGGAAAGAGGAGGGGACAAGCAAAACCATGTGTACGGGAGACCAAGTGAGACTGACTACTTCCCCAAATAACTCGGTGAGGATTTAAGTTGTGCGAGGACACGTCGTAATGGCAGTGGGTTAAACCCTCTATCCAAATGCTTTCTTGTTATTGTCACGTTTCAATCTTGCACCCGTACATTTTCTTCAGAAGACTCCGCGAACCTGTTTACGCGATTAGCCGCTTTTGGTGCGTTAACAGTGTATACCTCACCGCTGCTGTTTCGTTTCAGGGGGGACCTTGTGGAGTGCTGGCTGCTGTTCAAGCCTTTGTGCTCAAGCATTTGCTATTTGGAGGGAAGCGAGGAGATACTAAAAAGTATAATTATATTTGAAAATGTGTGTCTATTTAGTCATGCTCTAATCAATACAGTATAAAGCGTATCATGAAACCGTGAAGGGGTGTTACATTTTCAAGACGAAAGGACGAACAAGAAGAACAATAACACTTGTTATTTCCAAACATTAGCCAAGAAGGTGCTTCTGTCGTTATTGCTCTAATTCATGCTTCTTGTGTTGAACGGTGAATAGCAAGGAACATTGATAATTTAAAGTTCTTCGCGGTTTTTTGATTTTCACTAAAGTAGTGCAAAATCTAACAAGATTTTACCTACCAATAGATTCCATCAGAAAAGCCTGATACTTGGGCTATGTACCATTCCTAGGCCTGCGCTATTAAAAGCTGTCGTGAAATAAGGAAGAACTGTCAGTTGGAGGTGGTGCCAGGCACCGCGCTATAACCAAACTCACCAATTTGTTGTTCGTTTAGGAGGCTTCAACCATCATCTCGAGAAAGAACCAAAGGCTTAGCGTCTGCTATCAGTGAAATACTGTGGAGAGCTGGAGACAGCAAAGGAGCCTTAGTAGCCTTGTAAGCCGACATAAACTCCCCTCCACCCCCTGATCCGTGATTTTTCAAGAAGCAAAGTATCCCTAAGACTCCGGGAGGAGAGGGGAGGGGTCGGGGGTAGAAGAATAGGCCATTTCCGAGATCGCTTGAGCCTCTATTTCAAAGCGAGTCTAAGTGCGAAAATGAGTTTTCGCTCATATGGAACGCTGAACTTATTACCATCACAAAACTTTCGCACCCTGACTCGGTTTGAAATAGAGGCTCAAGCGAACTCGGAAATGGCCCATTGGTTGGTCTGTTGTGCTGCAATGATAAAATACATCCGAGAGAAAATAAGCTATGTAATGCCTTGCTCATTCCACTGTGAGTTAATGTTGGATGACTTATCACAGGACATTTCGCTGAGGATTTACATGTTTTTGTGAAAACAAACGCACAGAATATGTACTTAAACATAAAGATTTACCTTATACCTTCAAGATGTCTCAATTTCTCAACAAAAAGAACATCAAAATCAAATTGGGATGAATTCAAGAGTTATGTTCTCAGGATTAAGTTTTTGTTTCTGCAAATTTTAGCTTTATTTTGAAAAGGGAATTACTGTGTATTATTATATGGCTAGTGTTTGTATACGATATAACGCGCGCTCTGATTGGCTAAGCGAAGCGAAGCGCTAGGGCATTATTCTCGCGTAATGCCCACGGGCCGTTTACGGATGATGCAAATTAGGAACAAAAACAACAAAAAGTCATCCAAAGGCCACATTTGTTTTATTTACATTGAAAATTGGTGCCTCAAGAGCAAAAAACTGAAAACAAGACCAGGAAAACTGTTGGTGAAACGTTTGACCTGAGTTTCGAAAAACTAATGAATAGATTACCGTGAAGCGACGACTTGGGCTTGAACTATTTTTTTTCCTTAGAACCGTTGTGTTAGCCATATAATAAACAACTTAATAACCTCGACAGTTCGGTCGTTACGGGAAAATCTCACTCTCGGTTATTAAGTAGTTGGTGATCGCAACTTTTATCTCCACAAAATAGTCAAAGTTTAAAAGAGTATAAAATACTGAGTTCAACATCTGTCTTGCGTCGACATTTCATCAGCGCTAGTTCTCTTGCCGATTTATTCGGATTTAAGCAGGCTTTGCTAACTGAAATTTGTTTTTCCAAATGGTGATAAATCGTGCAAAAAATATTCTTTTGCGGGAGGAGGTACTGCACAGCAAGAGTACAACCTACAGGCAGGGTGTATTTTTAACTGTGGTTTTATGAGTAACGTCAAAAAACGCTGTTCTCATTCCATTACAGACCTACAGGTGGGTCCAATGTTCTCGGTGCAGGACGATACAAACCAGACCAACTAACAGAGGCGGTAGGTACTCAGAATTCGTGCATACTGTCATAAAAGTTTCAATGTGTCTTGACACACGCACTCATCGTCTGAGTGATGGGGTCTGGCGGAGTAATATTAGAATTAAACGCATGCCGCACAAGATAACTTGTCCTTTGTCTGCCTAGAGGAAAACTAAACTATGCAGCACTTCACTCACTGTTCACTCTTTCCCAGAATGATC
The DNA here is from genome assembly GCA_948470475.1 of Galaxea fascicularis. Lineage (NCBI taxonomy): Eukaryota > Metazoa > Cnidaria > Anthozoa > Scleractinia > Euphylliidae > Galaxea > Galaxea fascicularis. The sequence continues at coordinate 3,847,338 of OX419337.1, read as the reverse complement.
ATTGATTATCACTTGCCCTCTTGCAACATTTTTTTCTGGCGTTTTGCTCTTTCTTTCCTTAATTCGCTTAACACGATCCAAAGCCGACTCCTTCCAGTTTTACTCCAAATCGCTTTCAGCGGGGACTTCTGTTGTTTTTCCGATGTTTTTTTTTTTGTTTTTGTTTTGTTTTTTCATCCACCCTGTCACAAGTGAACGCTCTCTGTAACCCGAAGTTAGCACCCTAGAGATTTCGTTAAACCCAAAATTTCTTGAAATATTTCCTTACTGTTGCATTCTTTTCCAGCTTGTTTTGTACACGTTCAAGTCATCGGAGTGTCTGCATAACTTTATTTCTCAAAATATTTCACAGGTGGGTAAATAAACTCAAAAAAGTAGTCTCGGCGCGATTTGTGCCCTAGCATGCGGTCCTGGCAGTTAGTGCGGTTGCTAGCGGCTGTCGTCAACGATATTTACTCTTGTTTATGCTGACATGTTTTACTTCTGCCAGACAATGCTCGACCTTAACATTTTAACAAACTAGTCCATGGGCTGGTGGAGTCTAAAATAGACTAACCAAATGATATCATGTGGTAGCCAAGCGTCGATCGTCTCTCAAGACCAATATTGCAATTGCCAAGCTTGTATCAGAGATTTTTTTCATTTTATTTTTTGGGATCAACTTAACTCAGAACCGGTCGAGCTTCCCTTTAATTTCTACCGGTCCTGCGTTAAAGGACTACCGCTTAAGTCGAGCACTGAATTCCAAGGGTACATATATATATGTTTTTCCACCACTGAATTCCAATATTTGCTTTCATTTTTGTTGATCTGATTTCCAGTTTGAGTCTGACAACAGCAGTGGGTGTGTTTTGCTGTTGTATTCCGTGATACTGTCAAGATCAATTGAAACGTAAGTGAAGCGCAGTAGTTTCTCGTCAGGGGTTTTATGTGCTATGAGATTGTTGACTCAAGCCAGTGTTGAGTCTGATGATGAAATTTCGAAATGAACTTTCTCATGTGTAAATTGAAATTTAAACAGAGATAGAATGGTAATGAGAAATAAACGTTGAACTAACAGTGGGAGTCAAACCGAGGACTTCCCTGTTGCCGGCTGTACGCTGCTGTAATCACTTAGCTATGCGGTGATTTGTGGTTGGTAAGGGTTTTGGTTCTTATCGGCCAGCCACCTCACTTGGTTATGGTGATTAGCATGTAACTTCTCCTAGTAATATCAATACATTGTCCAAAAGACAGGTGATGAGAATAGACAAGTTTATCAGCCAGTGTGTGTTATCTTGATATAACCCCAAATCGTAATGTTCCTTATACTAATGTATAAGGAACTGTACTGCAGCAAGAATGGAGAATCAACTGCGAATCACCCATAGCTTAGTGAAGGGCGTCCGACGGATGATTAGGAAGGTCTAGGCTTCGAACATTTACTGAGGCATGTGAATTGAGGAAAACTTTGCATTCATTGTCTTTGAACTCTCTAAAAGACGAACATAACATCACATGAGCTAGTTTTATCCGAAAGCGTTAAGGATTTGTCCGTCGTAAAGAGAGGCCACTTTAGTGTAGGGGGCGGGGGGGTGGTCTGAGAATCCCATATCCCACTTATTCCTCCTGCCGTAAATACCCCGTATCCTGTAAATTACTGTGGTTTATATCCCTTTAATGCCAGGGTCGATATCTCGAAATCTCTCTTCTTTTTTTTTTTATCCCGTTAATTTCCACCCCCAATATCCAGTAACCGTATATTTTTTACCTCATCCCAATAACTGAACCTCTCATTGTTTCCCTTGTTGAGGGAGACCAGGTGAATAAGTGAAACGCGTTTTTTGTTTCAGGGTGAGATCAGATATGGATGAACCTAACGGTCAGCTGATGGGTGCGCATGGCTACTGTACACAGGTTTGATTGTGTTTGCTACCGAACCCTCTATTTGACCCTTATGTTGGATCAATGTCGGGATCTGGGAAAATACGCACCTACCCCTCTCCTGACAATGACACTGATCCCTTATTTATTTTGGTATAAAACAAGTAGATTCCATTTGTTAGTGTGTGTGTGTGTACTCTTACGGAGAACGTCAAAACGCAGAAGGAACATCGGTCACGCTACAAGCCGCAGGCGATTAGCTTACTTCTTTTTTACAGAGTACACACGCAGTGCTAAATAGTCTATTTGTTAAATATTGGAGAAAAAAGAGTAAAGTTATGTGAAGCTAGAAGGGTGTAAAAGAACCTATTGTAAGTAGTCCCGGGTGAGTAGTGAATAGCCTGCTTTGTTGTTGTCTGCAGGACATGGTTAATTTGGTACTCACCGGGCGGGCAGTCTCCAACACATTTGACAACAGTATGGAAGTTGACACAGGAGGCGCGGAAAAGGTACACTGTTGATTAAAAAAATATTCTTGAATAATTACATCAAGAGTTACGGTGTCCAAGGTACTTTGTAATAATTATGACGGCAAGCAAATTTACATAATCAAGTTCTGCGCAGCTAAACGTGCATCATAACATTATTGAGCTCGAGCGCGTTGATGGTGTGAGGAAACTAGATGGATCAGTTTCTAGCTTTACACGCAAGGTGGGTTTTTATTTTCTCTAGCAACAGCTGCCGTACGCGATCAAAATAGGGGATATTACGTGGCCGCGCGGAGATTGGAAATTTTTCTCACGAGTGAGCGCAGCGAACGATTAAAATATTTTTTAGCATGAGAAGAGAAATTTTGTACTCCAAGCTGGCATGTAATGTTCTGTGTATTATGTTAACACCAATGAAATACCAAACCATTTCCTAAGGTGCGATTTATTATGTAACCATAGCAACGGTAATCTTTTCGCGCGAAAGCTCACCTGGTATTTTATTGGTGTTTGTATAACAGAACTTTTCTTCCACCAGTAACGATTTAATGATGCACACAATGTTTGAGAGTCTGTTTTCCAGAAATGAGCCATCTGACCAACCGGCAATTTGGGAATGTTTCTCTTCGCCTCCAAAGCGCAGTTGATATACAACAATCCTCCTTGCGCGGCAATTAATCTAAATTAATCTAGAGAATCGTACTTGCTTCAGTTAAAACAGCTATTTCTCTCGTAGAACATCTTTAGAGGGTTAGAAAAACAAAGCGAAATTGGACTTCTTTCGTTATTCGAGCACTACAAATCATGCGAGGTAAGTGATATCGCGCGACAAATGTATTTTGTGTAGTCCTTTAAAAATACAGAGTGCGTCAGATGTGGCTTAAGAATATTGCTGTACTCTCCTGAATGGGAGGTTGATTCCCTCACAGGATTCTCAGTATGAAGGAACAGGGGGTATAAAGAACCTTTACCATAAGAACGTTGAGGCGGAGATCAACCAAAATTTTAAGAACATGCAAAGACATACCCAGCCTGAGAGTCAGTTATGAGGGCTTTATTTTGTATAGTTTTTTTTTAATTGAGCAGTAAAGCCTATTTGACCAAGACAGCGGGACAGATTGTTCGCGGCATCAGAGCGAGCCGCACAAGCATGTGACAAGTAACTTGATACCTCATCACGGCAAACATTGCACTTTGATAGGTTACCTGGCCAGGTCTGTCTGATTTATTGAAAGACTATTCATTGTAGCTTAAGAATGTTAAGAACGTTTTCAAGTTCAAATCGCAAATCGCAATCTACCTAGGATGAGAACTGAGGATCATACAAAGTGAATGGCAAATTAAATTTGGTTTTAAGTGCTGGTCCGTGTCTCTGCACCGTTTCATATTTTGTTTGGAAAATACATTGTACATTCACCACATCTTTAACACTTTAGCGTAGTCAGAATTCACAATTTATTTATGACGATTTTTTTATGAAAAACTGACCGATTCCTTCCCTTAAAATACTTTCGTTTATGTAACGACTCCATGGCTATCTGAAGCGACACAAAAAACGAAAACTGAAACATTGAGCGCTTTCCATTTGTATGGAAAAACCGGTGAGAATTTTCCGCCAAATGGAACAGTACAACCGTTTAAGCGCTTTTCATTGGTGTGGAAAAACCGGTGGCAATTTTCAGAGAAAGGAACAGTACAAGTTTCTCCGGGTTTGGGAGCAACAAACCGCGCATTTTCACGAAGGAGCATTGTTCTAGTGTGATGAGGCAAATGGTTCAGCGATATTCCGGTCATTTCGGTAAAAACGAGAAAAGAGGAATACATCGGAAGGTATTCCTTTTTTTCCGAGAAATTTCCAGTGTGAAGGACTGTTCCATTTGTTTTCCCACCGGAGCGACCGGTATTTCCATGCAAAAGGAAAGCGCTCATTGTCTGTTGCTGCTTAACTCTCGATTATAGGTTGGTGTGAACTTCAAGACTCCCAAGTTTCCAATCTGGGTAATTTGCAGTGAGAGTCATTTCAGCGTCTTGTTCTCAGTCGATAGAAACCTTTTGGACGATTGGTGAGCCACAGTTATTTTGCAACCTTCTTGAATTTCTGCTACTGACTGACGGATAGACTGAATAACGAAATTTAACGATTGCCTTACAGAGCGGAGAGTAGCTGGCTGACAGACTAAGGGCGCTTTCCATTTGTCAGAACTGGCCACTCCGACCGGTGGTTTTGAAAATGAAATAGGCTTCTTCGGAGAGTTTTTGCTAAACAGACATTCCTGCTATGCATACTATGTAGAAATAAACTGATCTGTTTGGACAGTTCTTATTAATAGTGGAATAATCTTTACAAATAGACTGGCCTGGCCGGCCAGTTCTGACTAATGGTAAGCGCTCTAAGTGACTACAACTGACTGACTGACTCAGCGACTATAAGTGATTGCCTGAGTGGCTGTCTGGCCGCCTGCTGGTCTTGACTGGCTGGCTGTCTGGCCGAACAACTGCCTATCAGGGACTGGTCTGTTGTCTTGACTAACGGACGGACGGACTGACTGACTGTCTGTCTGTCTGTCTGTCTGTCTGTCTGTCTGTCCAATCCAGTTGTGTAGACGATGACCAAATAATCGACCAGTACAGTTCTCAATTTTTTTTTCTTATCATATTTAGGAGGTTAGAAAAGAAGTTTGATCTTTATTACTACGATGGCCTGGCACGCCAGGACGAAGTATTGAGATTAACAATAGGTAAGGATTAGCTCTGAACCATTTGCTACTTTGTTTGAGTAGCTTGAGATTTTCAGCTGTTGACACTGTATCACATCGTCTCCGTTGCAAAGTTCAGCTCACCCGAAAGGCGCGGTGGGACCTAGAAACAAGGCTGGGACCGTTATTCATGAGATCTACTGCCCTTTTAAGAACCCTTGCTTAGAGTCATTATCAGAGTCTGTTGAAAACATTAAGTCCCTGGTTATTAATCGTCTTGATTTATGAAGCCACGGTTTTATTGGGCATCTCTTTCTGAAAAGAGCGCTGTTATGCTATTTCGGCCTGCTGTAAAATGGTAAAAGATTTCTTTAAGTCCGGGAAAAGTGTCTTCCTCTGTTACGGATGACAAGGATGGAAATGAATTCCATTTTGTAAAATTTAGCCTAAATTTTTCTCACCCGTCGTCATGAAGCCATGGCCAAAGACGTGCGATGGATGACGTTTACTGCAAAAATCGAGTGATATCTTTCTCCCACATTTCAAGGAATGTTTCGGAACGAGTGAAGGTCATCACGTAGCATTTCTGTGTAGTGTTCGCTGGAAAACAGCAAAACCACCGTGACAGAGCCCGTTATAGTTGTGTTGTTATTGACTTCAAGACTGCGGAAAAGTGAAATATTGTGGCCGTTGTATTGATTTAGATACCACAGGGGAGTGTCCTGAGTACAAAGATACTGATCTTGTCCCACCCCTGGAGCATTGCATCAGAACGAGGTGAGTACGTGAACAAGGAATCGTTGAGTGTCCTGTGTGAAGTCGTCAGCTCACAGGGCCCAATGCCGGTAGCTATATCAAATGAATTGATTTGTTCGTGAGTCATTAAATTTTGGTTTTTGGAATTGAGTTTAATGAGAAAGGAATAAGGCTGTTTTCCTGGGGGATTAACGAAGAAACAGTTGGAATTCAAGGATCAATATAGACTCCAGTCTTAGCTGTACTTGAAACAACAACAGTAATTTCCCTTAGGCAGAAAATGAACTGTTAGCCTCGATGTGTGGTTTAGGTAAAATGAATCCCTATGTAACTGACGTTCTTATTATCATCGAAGATTTTTTAATCTTTCGTGGCATCGAGGGATTCTCTAATCTTTACTGTATGTGGCTTTCCGCAGATGGAAAAATGCAGTTGTAGACTGGAATGGCTCGGAACCGATTCTATGATGATCCCAGTGTTCATTCTTTTGAATCGACGAGGAGATCCGCCTTGAGAATCGTCAAGAACCCAGGAAACATTCCCACAGGAACTAACGTTTTACATCACCCTTTCGTTCTGAATACTGCTAAAGACAAATTTTCAAAAATATTTAAGTAATTCCCAAACACGTCAATAATTCTTGTAGAGAAAACAACAGTGAAAGGTGTGTGAATAGGTGATCCAAATTGCAACAAAATGTGGTGAATTTTTTGCTGTACAATTTTCCAAGAATTACTTATAGTTTAACGAACTATGTCAAACATTTGAGAGATTGTTACGTCAGATATCAAAACACTTTGAGAAACACAGTTTCCGGAGTGGATTAAAGCGGAATTATCCCCCCTATCTAGGATTCTCCTCTTAGGTGGAAGGGCTTCATAATTTATTGAATATTTGGATATTCCTCCTATCAAGAATAAAGAAGATTGTCACAGATCTCTGCAATGACTTGTTTTTCCCATTTCATACTATTTAAACAAAAATGTTGCCAATAAATTATAAATTATTTGCACGTATCTCTATTGATTTACTGAGGTGTATTACTTTTTGACAGAAACTTATTCTTTTTTCTGGAACCTGTAAGACCCTTAATTCGATGAGCAAGGTTATCAGTTATAACAGTTAACCACACTTAAGACACGAAAATGTATGCAAAGAATAACGTAATTTTGTATGCGAAAATGTAGCCTCTTGGGTAAATTTCCTCACCAATTAAACGCAGTAACGTGGAGGCGTGCTTTCGTTAATGCATTCTACAACAACAGAACCGACGAGGAATAACCTACAGTCAGGCCCAATTTTAGCATTACTCTTGGGTCCGTTTATGTCACCACTAGCTAAAATGGGGCCTCGAGTTCCTCGCGTTTCCCGCGGGAAAAGCGGGAAGCGACTTTTTTTTTAACAGCTTTGTAAAAGGAATTTTATAATGTAACAAGGCAACCAGCTGGTATTCGGCTTTTTCTTTACCTCGGAAGGCGTCCTCTTCTGCAATTCTAAACCCAACGACTTACGTAATTTAACCTCTTTAAATGATTAATTGGCTTTTTGGCTTCCATTTGGTCTTTAATTTTTGATGAGTAAAAGGCAATAACAACTTCTTATTGATGTCTTAGAGGTGATTAATCAGTTGGTATCCATTGAGATAAAAACCGAAAATAAGCCATTTAGTTACGGAACAAATTAGCAAGATGTAATTTTCCCGTGGTGAAGTAAACACAAAAACTAGGATAGAAGACTAAAGCCAAATCTGTGACCTCAGAGGCATTTTGTTCGATGACTTAGCAGGCCACGAGTCTCCTACAGCTCAGTAACGAAAAATCCCAACTAGTAATCGGAACCTCATAGGCACAGCTCCTTAAGTTGTTGTAACTCTGGCCCACCTAGATTAGCAGTTGCTGCGGGCTAATCCATTTCTTTTTTTATTTCAAATGGATTTCGAAATAAAGTTAGGAGGATTTGGAATTTGTTCCGGGTACACGTGTGGCGTTATGTACAAACACTACTCTCGTTGACATGCCAAAAAATATGTTGTGTGGTTTCCAGCCTCAATCAGCCTCCCGTCGAAGCTTCGGCACACCCACTTATTGTCCGAAAGAATATAAAAAGTCCTTCATATGCAAGTTTTCGACATACTGTTAATAACCGATAAGATTGCAGTCTTGAAACGCTACGAAGTTCGAAAGCACCTTTTAAATTTATCACTACCTCATCTGATGCGTGCTTTTAGAGATCTAAAAACCTTAAACCAGAGTACATGTCAAGTTTTTTGAAAGCATAATCCAGGAGGCTGCATGCAGAACAAGATGGAGACCTTTTCAGTTTTACTGAAAGCTTGCCTTTTTGCAACGGTAATATTCGTTTCATGTTCAACTGTTCATGCTGGGGAAGGTAAGAAACCTTACTTTCGTTCATATCATTCATTTCGCATTTCCATTACAAAAACTCCGTTATAAAGCCAACGATATTTCAATTTCTCGGCAAATGGTGATGTTTTGTCATTTTCATTCACTTGTTTACCCAAGAAGCCACTGATCTGTCTATATTGTAGAGTTTGTTGGGAAGACGGTCAACAGCCGCAGTTCTGATTCCGGCGCAGCGAGTTTCGTCAATTTCCAACGGGTCGCTTTTTCGTACCTAAACATAACGGTTATTGGTACGGATCTAATGGATGACGAGAACCAATGCGGGTTCGCCTGTTTGGAAAGCTCGTCATGCTTTTCTTACAATGTGGCTACTTTTCCGGACATCAACAAAAGATTTTTGTGTGAGTTATTACCATCGGATAAGTACAACAACTCCGAGGAATTTGTCCAGCACAATTTGTACCATCACTTCAGTATCGCAGTGAGTAAAAGTTTATCGTGTAAACTTGCAACAAACAGTAAATCGTTACGAGGCTTTGTTGTAATTCAGCTCTTGAGAATACCTATCGTGCTTGCATTGAGAAGCCTCACCAACTATTTAAACATGTCCCTCAGACGACCGGTTAGATCAGTTAGTAGAGCACCGGACTACAGTGCGGGAGGTCGTGTGTTCAAACCCCAGCCGGACCAACACTCAGGGTCTTTAAACAATAAGTGACATCTACAAACGGTTTGACTTTCTAGTCCTCTCGGATAAGGACGATGAACCGTAGGTCTCGTCTCACAACACTTTTTCCTAATAATCTGTGGGACGTTAAAAGAACTCACACACTGTTCGAAAAAGAGTAGGGGACGTAGTCCCCAGTGTGGTGATCTATCTCCTGCATGGGTCGGGTTGGGAGGGACAGAGGCGCCTTTACAAGCTGACGTCCGACCTCACCACACAGAATTGTAACGTGACACGTTTGTTGTGACTCTGCTGATACTTTTACCAAATAGGGAGTGCAACTGAGACTACGGCAAAGACAACGCCACAAAACAATGGGGTTAATGACGCAAAACAATCGTACTGGCACGTGCGGGATCTATTTAGTAAATTTCTTTGCCGTACTCTGCAAAACAACTACGTGAACTGACCAACAACGTGAATCTTTCATTCTTTATCTTTTCTCAGTTCAAGATAGTTCGTACCAATCCAGTTGTAAGATACTTCGCCTTTATTGTACAACTTGAACGAGATGAAATCGCAAAGTTATATTTAGAAGCGACGTTTCCGTTGCCGTTGTCATTGCTTAACCCTTTCACCGCCGAAGGCACTTAATTTATTTTACTCTGGCTAACGCCAGACGATTTTACTCGTCAAAGGGAGACCTCTTGGTGATGAAAAGGTTAAACTCCGGCGAAGTATGAAAGGAATGAACCAAATATCCCCTCACTGATATTTTCAAGGTAACCTTGAGAGTGCTTTGATACTGTTGTATTTAATACCTGTTGACAATAACATTGTTGCATATTGATCTCCGTTGCGCACCGCCAATACTGAGGCCTTCCAAGGGGTGATATGGTGTCCCTTTGTCGGTCGTTTAAGTCTTTGTCGTTAGGGCCAAATGTCACTGTCGCAAAGAATACAAAGAGGAATTGAAAGTGAATTGTCCCTTTCGCAAACTGAGGTGCTTTTCTTGCCAATTTCTGTAGGTTGCCGGGTTTTTTAGGAGAAGGTTGTCGCCTGTTTTCAGAGCCATGTTGCGTAATGTCGCTTCTATCCCTTGAAAGGCCTCAAAACTCTGTTTTTCACTCCTTTAAGTGCTAGAAGCCGACTTATTATCAAATTGTCTTTGTAGTCACCGTGTGTACGTAGCAGTGGGCCTTGTAAGAACAAAGGCAAGTGTGTAGCACTGTACCAGGAGAACAGCTATATATGTGTATGCAAAGAAGGATTCACTGGAAAAAACTGCGAAACAGGTAAGTAACGTCATTGTTGGGAATTGAACATAAAGACTTTTCCAGCCATCAGTTTGGAAACACGCATCAGTGCAGTTTACAATAAATTCGCCCAAAAGGGATATTTGTGTGTGGTTTTACCTTTTCAAAACGGTTGTCGTCATTTCTGTTGCAGATGTTAATTACTGTCACAGCAATCCCTGCCTGAACAATGGAACTTGTACTAATCAAATAAAAGGCTTTTACTGCAGTTGTGTACCAGGATTTATTGGCCCTCGTTGCGAAATAGGTTAGTGTCAGTTGGCGCAATCCACAATGAATTCACACAAAGACTTTGCAGTTTAATTCTGTTTTCAACTGTGGCTGTCATCACCATGTTCAAAAAATCATTCCTTTTTAAGGAATGGAAGCTTTGTTGATCAAGGTGAAACCTTAACTTCAGTCTCCTTCAAGGATTTAATGCCGACGACTTGCATATATGTAGACTATATGTAATTGCACGTATACGAATAATTTTAAGTCCAAAAATACTAAAACAAAAAAGTTAAATCTTTAGCTTGTTATCTGAGTTGAACAAGTTTCCAGAAAAACGTCCCGAACCATGTTGGAAAATTGTTGAGCATATCTGACAAAAAGTACATGATTGAGGAGTCGCATGACTGCACTGAGCTAGGCCTCAGTCTTACCATGTGACACGACACTCACCGCCCAAAGTAGCGAGCCAAATTGGTTAACATCATTTACCGTATGAACATCATCTGAGTTATATCAGTAGCGTCTATATTTCAAGACATCAAGGTACTGAAACGAGCTCTGCGCGAAAAGTTGTTTTAAAAACCATCCTGTGAAATCGCGCCGAACATCGCATCAGTTTCTTGGCCCACCTAGTATTCTGCAAACTTTCGTAGAATATTTATTTAATATTCCTCTTTATTTTTGACCTTTGGTTTTATATAAGAATCATTTCACTAGCGTTTTCTCAAAATACCTATTATTTCCCGAGCCTTCAGAAAAAACGCACGTTAAGTTATATCCTGGCTTCACTTGTACCCATTTGATTACACGTACTAACTCATTGAAGTATTTCTGTTATAGATAATGTAAGCGAGTGTGTTAGCAACCCCTGTGTGAATAATGGAACATGTATTAACCGATTTAACTACCATTACTGTATTTGCGCACCAGGATTCTTTGGAAGACAATGCGAGAGGGGTGAGAAAGACTTTGCTTGTATCGAAACAATAAGTTCAGAGACCTGGGGTTTACTAAACAACCAACCAAGAAATCAAGCACCAATACAACCAATCAATCATCCAAACAGCCAGCCATTCAACCAGCCAACCAACCAACCAACCAACAGGAAACGATATACCAAACAAACCAAGCAATCAGGCGACTAACCAACCAGCCAGCCAGCCAACAAACCACCAAATCAACCTACCTACTTAAAAACCAATCAACCAACAAACCAAACAACAAACCAACCAAGCAACTACTCACCAACCCATCCAACCAATCATCCAACCCTAACCCTAACCTGACCCATCAACCGACCGCCCACCAACTAACTAACCGAGAAGCAAACCAACGAACCATCAGCCAACCATATTACCATGGCGATCACATTCGCCGAGATCGGCGTATAAAATCGCCTAGTGCGTCGCCGAATTAACCCTTTGGCTCCCAACGTCACATATGTGTGACGAAAATAGTGTTACTTCGTATAATATTTGCTACTCTCATGTGCCTTACTTAAGTCACAACGTTATTAAAATGTGTTCATAGCGCCAACTGGTTAGTTAAACACCTATTACAACCCAAAAGCGGGACGACGACTCCATATTTCTGCTGCAATATAGCGTTCATTTAGCAACACTTATTCTCCTTTAGAGATAAGTCATAAAGATAGTGCAGGGCTATAGATCTTGATTCGGACGGTATTTTATGAAACAACGATTGCCAAGTTTGATCATAATGACGATAATTGTAAACACTTTTATTCACAGAAATCTCCCTCGACTGGCAAAATCTGCTATCCAGAGAAACAAACGACACAGGTGGGTAATGCGTAAGACCGGCATTGTAGCCATCATGTGCGTCAACCAATGCAGTCGTTAGTATTTTCTTCCTTACTCAACTTCAACTTCAACTTCAACTTTATTTTACACTTCCGACTCAGAAATTACAATATTGACATAAAAAAAACAAGAAAAAAAGTACATATATAAGAATCTAAGGTGACACAGGTCTATAATTTGTGTATGGAGGCTAATAAAACCGCGAGGTTATCGAGTTAGCCTCCATCTCGTTTAAGTGAACATAAAAGAAACATTGGAGTAGAAAGACGGATTACTAAAGGAAAGAACTAAAAGAATTATGGAAACTTACGTTTGTTATTGCTAAGATAGATACAGTTTTAACACTTTTGGAATTGTGAAACAGGACATAGTTTTTAATTTAACACTTTTGGAGAAAGCAAATTGATTTAGATCTTTAAACTTATATGGTATTTCTTGCCAAAGATCAGTGGCCATAAATGAGATCATTTGTTTGCCTGTATTTGTTTTAACTCGGAATTTGTGAAGATTTTGATTACTATTCCTTGACTAAACTAAGTGAGCAATTGTCAACCGCCTGGAACGAAATCAATAACTATGTTATGTTTGCACAAATTTGTATTCCCATTTTGTTGTCTCCTTTCGCCATAACGCTTAGATGATTTTTTTTACTTGGAATTGAAACGAAGATTTGCACCCAGATCGAGAAAGTGGGAGGTTCAAATTTCGGAAATTTTCAATGACATTTGGCATGAATGTCTCCGAAATCAATTTCCTATCTAAAATTTTGACTGAATGGAAAGCATCTACATCTTTTGATTCATTAATTCCCAGAACAAATATGTGATTTCATATATTCATATTTACGTGTTCACCTCACTTATGAGTTTATTACGAAACCACAAAATGACCAGCCCCCAGTTGGTTTGTTAGCTCAGTTGGCAGAGCATTGAATCGGTATCGCACAGGTCCTGGGTTCGACTCTGGCACAAACCTGAAATTCTTCAGGCTTTATTTTCACTTCAGTGTCAAAAACTGCGATACTCACCTATACATCTTCATTTATAATCCTATGATTTTCATATTTTCATACACATTCATGAAATGGAAGCGCATCTTCATTACTACTACAATTCTTGTTTCTTTTTTCAGCATTTCAGCGTAACTCGACAATAATCTCAGGTAACGACTTTTATGTCGGTAACCTCACCGCTTTCCTTGCTCCTGTTATCGGGTTTGGTCACAGGTGGTTACTTTGTTACCGCGCTTCCACCCACGGATGGAATGTTAGCCATTTCCATAGCAGATGTGATGGGAAGCCAAACACTGTCACCATCATACAAGTGGGCCAATACATATTCGGAGGATACACGGACATACCTTGGGGTACGTACAATTATCTTAAGGCAGTGGCTTCATAGCTGAGTTGGTTAGAGCACCGCACGGGTATATATCGCGAGGTCACGGGTTCAAACCCCGTTTAAGTCCTGAATTTTTTTTCAGGCTTCTTACGCAGCATGCAGTTACATAAATTGCGATCACAACTGCGAGGATCATTCTTCAACTGATCTTAAGTTTACTTTAAGTTAATACTGTGATGCGATAAAAAGGTCCTACTTTCTACGCAAATAGCAAACGCCTTCCTTCCTCTCCCCCTCCCCCTTGCTGCTAGTATCCCAGCAACTAGCCCCTCCCACGATTATGGGCTCCTGGCGCCACAGAAAACCTGACCATGACAAACAGAATTTTAGTAAACGTTTTGTCATCATGATCATCGTCATCATCATCATTATTAGTGAGTTTTAGCAGCAAGGACGACAACGACAACGCGACAAAACAATAGGTTTGATGAGCAAAAACAAGCGCTCTCGACGTGCGTTTTCCAGTTTTATACATTTCTCTGCTGTCCTTTGCAAAAATAACAACGTGAAATGACTAAATGTTATGTTTTCTCTAAAACGTGAGCGCATGACGGCAAAGATGTCTTTCTTTTTCTTTGCTTTAACCCTTTTTATAGTAATTTAGTTCCAGGCCACAGTTCGACAGCATTTTCCAAGCTAAAAGAATTTCAATAATCGCGAAAGATGACGTTTTCGTAGCCGTCGGAGTCGATGCTAAATAGGGACCATAAGCAGCGAAGACGAGGACGGCAAAGAGAATATCATTTCAAAATACAACTACTCGTTTTTGTAACTCTTTCGCTATTATTCCAATTTGTTTAACGTGAAAAATGCTGGCGAGCTGTCCAGGGACTAAATTACTGTGAACGGTGTTAAAGCAAAGAAAACGAAAGAAAAACTTGCCATCATGAGCTCACGTTCTCCAGAAAACCTAAAATTTGGTCATTTCACGTGGTTGCTTTGCAGGGGATGTCAAAGAAATGTACCAAAATGTAACACGCACGTGCAGAGTATTGTTTTGACTCATTAATCCCCTTGTTTTGTGGCGTTTTCGTTGCTGTCATCGTGCATGACGTTACGTCAAACGCAAAAATGAAACTTTTGCCGTCTGTCTTCAGCTGTCTAGCTGGTGTTGTTCCGGGTAAGTGCGTGGTTCAACTCCTCGGTCTCCTGGCCTTCCGCCAGTTGGGACCCTTATATATCATGTTATGTTTATTTGAATTATTTGTTTCTTGGGATTTAAGTGGAATACCTGAAAACTAGCTTGGGTAGCTAAGTGCACTTCCACTATAAACACAGTATTATTATTATTATTATTATTATGACGTCATTTGTGCGTCTACACTTTAATCGGAACAAAAAATGATGTTTACACCGTCCATTGTATAACGATAGATAAATTAACATCTAGGGACGAAAACGCACAAATAAAACGTTTCCCATATGCCATTTATCACTTTTTGATGGCTTGTTCTTTAGACTCCACTTCTGGCGGTAGGTTTGGTTTCAGTTTTAGAGCTTTTATCTTCTCACTACACAACAAGGAGGACCTATCACCGTTCAAAAGTTCTGTGACAGACCCATCAAAGGCAATTCACCGCAGTTCACAGCATGGTCCGTCATTTGGCGTCAACGACATCCTGATTGCTGATGAGGCGAACAGTAACAACAACTCCTACACTAATTATGGCCAGTCATACTCAACACCTAGTGGAGTAGGAAACAGGTTCACAGTCCTTGCGGGGACTATGCTCTTCACCCCTTATGACTGGGAGGTCTTTTACCTTGATTAAAACTCCGGTTTTAAAATATATTATATGGTAAAGTTCAGTGCAGTGCAGTGTAATGTAATGTAATGTAATGAGGTGCTATGCAGTGCTGTACTTTGCTGTGCAGTGCTGTACTGTGCTGTCCTGTGCAGTGTTGTGCAGTGCAGTGCAATGCAATGCAATGCAGTGCAATGTAATGCAGTGCTGTGCTGTGCAGTGTAGTAACGTAAAAGTAAAGTAAAGTAAAGTAAAAGGAAACTTAAGTAAACTATAGTAAAAAAAGAGTGAGAGGAAGCTAGTTAAAGGAAAGTGAAGGGAACGGAGGACGCTTGAGTGAAACAGAAGTGAAGTAAAAGAAATTAAATAAAAATAATGAAGGGAAGTAAAGTCAAGTCAAGTCATTTAAAGTAACGCTACACCTAAAACATTTGCTGATTTTTCTAAGACGGCTAAAATGGGTCAAATGTAAAATTTGGCTGAAACTTAGCCTATTTCAAAAAAGGAGTCTACAAATGATGTTTAAATGCTTCTAAAAAAAACCCCAAAACATGTTTTCTATTCTTATTTGAGCTGTGTGCAAGATTTCAGCAAAGTTGAAATTTTGACCAAAACCCAAAGGGGTTAACCCATGGTTTTGGGTCAAACTTTGAATTTGGCTCAAACTTTGCCTATTTCAAATAGGAGACTAGAAATGATGTTTAAATGCTTCTAAAAACTCCAAAAACATGATTTCTATTCTTATTTGAGCTGTGTGCAAGATTTTGAGCAAAGTTGAAATTTTGACCAAAACCCAATGCGGTTAACCTATGGTTTTGGGTCAAATTTAGAATTTGGCTCAAACTTTGCCTATTTCAAAGAGGACTTTAGAAATGACGTTTAAATGCTTCTAAAAACTCCCAAAACATGATTTCTATTCTTATTTGAGCTGTGTGCAAGATTTCAGCAAAGTTGAAATTTTGACCAAAACCCAATGCGGTTAACCTATGGTTTTGGGTCAAATTTAGAATTTGGCTCAAACTTTGCCCATTTCAAAGAGGA
The DNA here is from genome assembly GCA_948470475.1 of Galaxea fascicularis. Lineage (NCBI taxonomy): Eukaryota > Metazoa > Cnidaria > Anthozoa > Scleractinia > Euphylliidae > Galaxea > Galaxea fascicularis. The sequence goes on along the minus strand of OX419337.1, from coordinate 3,830,967 downwards.
GTCTAGAAATGATGTTTACAAATATGATTTCTATTCTTATTTGAGCTGTGTGGAAGATTTTAGCAAATTTTCAGTTACAAGGTTAAAGCGATCACCTCTGATATTATATAGATCCACATAAAAATATATAATTCTTTGCAGTGTTTGCTTAATTGTGGGCCTTAAAGAGTTTAATAAAGACAGCTGTATGGTAATCGTAAATAATACGATGTGTGCAATTTTGAAGTGAATTCTGTGTTACGAGAACAGGAATTAAGTATGTATGTTCTGTCGCTGATGTGTCCCGCTTGAGGTAGAGTAAAGGGTGAAATCTTCCGAAAATGAGTGAATTGAGGACGAAAGAAAGAAGGTAGACGAGGCCATACACATAACTTGAGTTATTCCGCTAACGGGATCAGAGGCACCTTGTTGGGATGGAGCATAATCTAGCCTTCGTCTACTAGTTATTCAATTTAAAATTTAATTTTCAACCACCTTCAAATACATGCAGTGTTTTCCAATTTTCCACAATTTTTAATATTCCCTCAAAAATCTCTACAAATCTCAAACATTTACAGTACCAAGAACTTCAATCTAAGGAAGCCATTTTGTGATTGAATGAAATGATCTGTGTGCTGAAATGTGCGAAAAAGAAGGCATTCACCTGTAACGGCCCCTTAAAAGGAAACTGACGGCCAGAAACACCTTTTCAGAGAAACCTTACGCGTTTTCCTTATTTATATGAGAGACAAAAACACCTTCCATAGCTATTTTGCCGATTTATGTTAACGGTAAGCGGGGTTAGTCTCTAAAGACACCGTGCTGCGTCGGTGAGGGAGTGGTACACGAACATTAGGTTTTTTCAAATTAACTAATGTTGAAAATTGGCCACCATAAAGGGATTCGAAACCTTCAAAATGTCGGGATGCCAATTCTATCCAGATTTCTAGGATCACTATCTTCACTCCTGCCGTGTAAATGGGGTTTAATTCAAGTAATGACCTGAACTTACCGACAGTGTACTATTCGTTCAGTGACTCCCGTTTCTTTTCTAGTTTTATCTTGGATTCGTGCACTTCATCTCCGGCTTTAATAATTCAAGTATGTCCAAGTTTTTCTCTTAATCACACTTCCATCGTCCTGAGCTGTTTTTATTTCGTCTATTTCTTGGCCTGGCTTTCAGGCTGTCCGTGCTTGATACACGTTCGGCTAATTTGTTTCATTCCGTAAGGTTTGTAATCGAAGTATTTTCTTCTGTCATAATTTACGCGGCCCCTTTTTTGAACAGCAATCTACGAAACTCCTCGATTAAACCCAGTCTTTGTTGATCCTCTATTCCATTATCACTCTCAACACTATATATGTGGCTGAACAAAACGGATGAAAATCATAAAAAATTAAACTAAGTGGCTGAACATAGGAACGTCCACAATGATCAATCCTTTGTTCTATTTTTCCATTTCGAAATTGCTCTCGACGCTAAGCATGTGGCTGAACAAAAACGGATGAAAATCATAAGAAATTAAACTTAAGATGGCTTAAGAAACGAACTTCAGTACTTTTTTTAAGATGATTACTTAACCACAAATGTTTGTATTATGATAACGCAAGAGTTATAACAGATAGGAAAAAAAGGAGTTCATTATTGAGCGCAACAAAAGTGCCGTAGAAATTTCTACTGCACAACCTGATTTTCTGCCGAAACTTGACTCTCAAGTTACCAGCTGTACCAATTGTTGACAGCTAAAAACCACCCGTTGCATAGCTGACGATTGAAGTTCACTGGCGACGACCGTTATGCAAACAGCTAAATCTTTGAATACCTTGGTGCTATTTGAACGGTGTTTTTTTAGACAACAAGACTACAGCATTCACCAAGAGTATTCGCTTCCACGAAACATGATACGTTTTGTTAAATCACTGAAATCTTGTGAACAATTGATTTGTCACTTTTTAGCCAAAAGACAACGAAGACTGCCCCAGTATTATATTGAATATTTGAAAAACAAAAGCTCATGGAAAATGTCTGTAATATTCAAAGACGAGTGTTTTTGTTTGTTGGAACCTGCTGGATTTCCATTTGTGGGTGCTCGGTTTTGCTAAGGCGACCGTTGGCACTGTAAAAACTGTAAGCATGGCGTCATCGATGACCAACCAATAGGAAAACCACACGTCACTCAGTTCAATTTGTCATTTGTGTTTTTCTTTCTGATACTGTGTTCGAATTCCATTCATCAACCGAACTCGTTTGGACTAGCTCATTTGTTTTCGGAAGGATTGTTTAACTTTGCCAAAACCGTGGTAAGTGTATAACTATCTTAACTAATTTCTACAAGGACTAACAATAGGTTCTTGAACTGGAAAAGAGAAAATACGTAACAATTGTCTTTTGTGCGCTGTGAGGCATAAAACATAATCGTGTAGACGCCTTGAAAAAATTGAGTTTCTTTTTCAACACTTTTTTGCTGGATTTAGATTACTCGTTATAGAATGTTTGGGTTGTCATGAAGGTAGGTTGTGACTGCGCAAAGGCCTTGATAACAAGTCAGAAATGTGTGATTTGTTTTAACGACATCTTTAAGACTATATGAAAGAAACAACATGAAACGTTTCCGAATGATGGTACATGCTTACGATGAAACAAGTTAACTTATCAAATAAAACGTAGGCCCAATCTAGCTCATTCTACTTTCTAATTGCATGCATATGTTGACGACTAAAACAAATGAACAAGACTATAAAGTTATTCTATTAAAGTCGACAAAAATTTGTTGAGCCCTTGATAAAAGAATACTGCCCGATAAAGCCTAATGATTCTATTTCGACAACCGAAGCTAGATGCTTCTCTCCACAAAATTTGCCAACTTACTCAGAGCAACAAAAATAGAAAATTCAACGATCTATTCTTCAAAGTGCTCAATCAGAACAAAACATATACAGTGAGTGACAACATGACATGAAATGTTGCTCTCTGATTGGCTAGAGGTGACATCGTATGATTGGTCGCACCATCATTATTTCTTCAAACTCGGTGGCGAGCTAAAGTTGTGTGTCTGAGTGTGGAGAGTAAGAAACAACGAAAAAACTTCAAACCAACTCACCGCACAATAAAAATAACACATGCATGTTGAGTGAGCTAAGATGACATGTACAGTCGCTATTGGTTCGGTTGATCTTTCACTGCATGTGACCATTGGTATTGAGTTTTCATTGCACGTTACATCCCATCCTGTTGGGAGAAACGTGGTTTCTGCATGCAGGAGGGCAATGAAAGAAATTAGAGGCATAATATGTAAACAACGAAACCAATACGAACTAGTTGCTGCCGGAGCGGAAACATTCGATTCACTAAATTCAAAATGAGCGTTGACTTATATTGAACACGTTTCCCAAGTCTTTTATTTTGTATGTTGTCTTGTCCGATCCTTTGTGAAAAAAAAACTACAGGTGTTTTTGACAAGAGCAATAACATTGGTTGATTATTTGAGTATCGAATTCCAGTCCAACAAAGGTTCGGAGTAGTGAAGCGGAATATTCTTTAATGGCCTTTTCAAATCTTCAAATTTACGCTTTTTACCAATGTATTATTGATAGCCGACAATGTTACGAAAGGGTCATCGGCCTGAAGCGAGGGTTGGGATTTATTCATCTCGTGCGTTGCTCGAACGAAAAACATCACATAACCCCGAGCTGAAGGCAGATAAACGGCTTATATTTACATTGGCGAGGATTCCTTAAGGGATGCAAAAATGCAATGAAGAAAAATACCTCTACTGTTCACCTTTCTTTTGTTTTGAACATTCCATACTGGTACTGGCGGTATTAACAAGGTTTTCGGCTTGAACAAGTTGACAGATGTATTGAATGGCCCACCCATGATCAGTCAAGAGACAGCGAGCATTATCCCAGCGTTATATTGCATATTTGAAAAAAAGCTATTGGAAAAGGTCTAATAATATTTTAAGACAATTTTTCTGTTTGCTGGACCTGCTGGATTTCCATTTGTGGGTGCTTGGCTTTGTTATCTGAACTCATTGCGTTCATTTTTTCTTACGTGGTAATAAGGTGACGACTGAATTGTAAGCATGACATCATCGATAACCAACCAATAGGAAAACCACACGACACCCTGTTCACGTTAATATCATCGTGTTTCTTTCTGACATTGTATTCGAAGTCCATTCATCAACCAAACCCGTTTGAAGTGATTTTTCGTTTCAGAAGGATTGTTTTACTTTGTCAAAACAGTGGTAAGAGGATAACTTTCTTTTTATACCGTGGAGATGAAAACATGCTTGACCCTGTTTTTTCAATGTCGTCTCTTTTTCTTCTTCCTAACTATTACTGAAGGAGTTAGGTTCTTAGTGACTTGTTAATCTGACGTTCGAGACTGTTTTGTGAAAATCGTAAACCGAGAAAGTTGCCGTTTCGTGTTAAAGTTAAGACCATGACGAATGGGTTTTTGGTTACGATGATGATGCGTTTTCTTTTTAATTGTCCCGTCGCAGGCGCGGGGTGGTAGCTACACGAGATACAAAAGTCCGTTATTTTGTCGCAAAAATTAGACTCATTGAGGCCCTGTCTACACGTATCCGGAAAGTTTTGAAAATAGAGATTTTTTTCTCCATTTTGGCCTTCCGCCCACACGTAAACGGCGTTTTCGGTCACCGAAAACGGAGGTTTTCGAATACGCACTCCAGACTGGACTGATATTTTTGAAAACGCAAGCTTATCGTAAACGTGTGAACGGGCGAATACGGAGGTTTTTTTCATTCTATGAAGTCAGAGGTTGGTGTATAAAAACCGATCTCGGAAAAAAAATATTTCGAAAAAAAAACTTTTATTGTTTACCAGTGTTAAACTAGCTTTTGTCCAAATCTGAGGGCAAACGAACAAAGTTCCTTTGAGTTTTAGCTCTTGTCGTGTCCCCTTAATTCAAGTGAAACAATGGATTCGAGAAAACAGCGCTAAGAATGTCTCCTCGGCGGAGAAAATCCCTGGGAACGAGATTGGTTCAATGAACTGTCTTCGTCACTTGTGATTGATCAGAGTAATTGATTTGGTTTTGGTTTTACGACACTCAATTGAAAACCCCTATAATTATAAGCGATGTATCCAAATATCAGTGGTAAGTACAAATCAGAGATAAACTATTCTCAACAAGATAATTTTTCTTGCAGTTTCTAACTCAAAACATGAAGACCTCGATCGCTTTGCTTGTGTTTGGACTGCTTTTCTTGACTGTCGTCTCTACTGCAGGTATGTGCCTGTGACTTTTCAGTTATAGTGTTTCATTGGCAAATGCCCGAAGTGCTTGGTGCATCTAAGAAACCAATGGGAGCACTGGGTTCTGGAAAAAGAGAATGTTCTCCCCTGGCACCATTTTCGTTTATTATTATTATTATTGTATGTATTACTTTAGTTGTTATTAAAGTTGGATTGAAATTTTATTATTATTATTATTATTATTATTATCATTATTATTATCAGGAGAATAATTATTAATAGTTATTTATTATTTTTTTAGTTTTTACATTTTTACCAGAATTTATCCTTGTAAATGGTGTTGGTATTGATATTGTTAAATAAAGTGATTTATATTATTATTATTATTATTATTATTATTATTATTATTATTATTATTATTATTATTATTATTATTCGAGAATACATTTTCTGTGAAAACGTAAAGGAGAATGGGTCTTAGTACTGAACAAAACAGTTGGTTTTACTGGCTCGTCATTAGTGTTACTCTATTCAAAAAGTGAAAAGACACTTCAATGTACAGTCGTACCCAATTCATGCTAAATTATTTAGGTAACATTGTACAATAATTTACACGTTTATCACCACGACAGAGAACTATTTCAAAAAGTTAATTCCATATCATTTTGAACTTGAAAATGGTATCATGATGACTCCGAAAAGTCGTTCGATCTCAGTATCATTGTTTTTGGCTCGCTTGTGTCAGGAGCTTGTGTACAATACAAATAGTAAATAAAAATTCCTATTAACTCTCAATAGACTACAGTAAGGTCACTGATTTCTTTTGCGACGTCAAAAACCCGAGGGTCAAGCGCTTCGGTTTCTTTTTCAGTTGATGCGAATGTTGTGCCTGGTCAGGGTCAGATTCCTATGCCCACTCAGGCACCTCCCGAGGGCTCACTGCCGGGACCAGGCCGTGCAGCGGGACGGCGGCGGCCTAACCAGAGCCGAGGTCAAAAAATTTAGGACGAGCAACAGCAGGAGTATTGTTCAACAGGTGAACTGAACCAATCATATTTATGATGATGATGATGATGATGATGATAATAATAATAATAATAATAATAATAATAATAATAATAATAACAACAACAACAACAATAATAATATTGCCAAAAGGCCTACTGAGATAGTAGCAGACATATTGCGATTTTTAAAAACAACAGAACGTTTTTTCAAAATATGCTTCGACAGAGTCTTCTGTCATCTTCAGAGTTGAATAAAAAGCGTGCGCAAAATACTAATTAACTATAAGAACAAAAGGGAACAAACATTGCAAAATAATGTTTTACGTTGCCATGTTTCTTTTTGTTCTATTGAATTGAGTTTGAGTGTTTCCAAATTTCTTATTGTGTTACTGTTACTATTATTACTATTTTTCGCAGAAACATAAAAAAACACTCGAAAATTAAAAATTTACTATAGTTATTTGGAGTTGTTCCGAAAATGAAGGAGTGAACTGATTAGTACTATACAGGCCCGTAAATGATATACAGTATTCGTCCCTTGAAACTGTTCAGAACGACAAATTTATCCAAATACAGTACGAAAATACAGTGCGTCCATACCATGATTCTTTCGAAATATCAAAATTCAGCTTGATAGCGAGGCCCAGAAGACAAAAACAATAGGAAATGAAAGTTACGTCAATCATCTTCCACATTTTTTACAACTCGTTTACACTGCGTTTGTCCTCTGGGCCTCACTATGAAGCTGAATTTTGAGATTTCCAAAGTGGCCTAGAGCCTGGATGACCGCGACAAATCCCGCTCTCGTAAAATGTGGCAAGAAAGAAATAGAAATAACTGATTGGCGTGCGATCGTCCGGTGATGGAGTCCTGAGCATTAGAGTTGAAGGTGACATTGACTGACGTTTCGACAACCTGAGCGGAAGTCATCATCAGAGTCAAGTGATTTGTGTAACTCTGGCCTTTCAAGTTTGCTATGAAGGTTTTAACTGGATATTCATGAAGCTAAACCCAATAATGTTTGTCTTTCAGGAAGACCACCCCGAGTTTTCAACTCCTGAGATTGCTGTCTTCATACCACGGGCTCTTGGATATATTTTAACTTGGTCTTGTAACTCCACAATTAAAAAGTAACAAGTAATTGAAAATAAAGAGACAAAGAGCTAAGATCGTCGTCTGTTAGTTGTCATACACATTTTCCTGAGCATATTGACAATTAGATATAATAATTTTTGAAGTGCACTCATGTCGCTTCCATTTGAGAGTCTTTCACG
>OX419337.1:3773481-3818481 GCA_948470475.1 Galaxea fascicularis | reverse complement strand
AATGAAAATTCCGTTAAGAGTATACGTGATGCGGGAATTCTGTTCAAATTCGTGCGTGAAACGGGATCACGACTCCGCCTTTGTAGTGGGTTTGAATCGTTCTTTTCTTCTTTGTATTTCTTTTTCAACTAGCACTTTCCTAAATTAAATGATTACCACAAAAGTAAACAAAAATGCAGCATCTTTATTGTTATAGTGCTACATCTTTGACTAACTAAAGTGTGTCAACTGTGGGAAATCATCTTAGCATCTAGCAACCAATGAAAGCACACAATGCAATAACTTATCTACAATCTAATACTTAATCACAATATAATAAACATATGAACATTAACACAGACCCAAATTTTGGACTAACATTGGGAATAAATATGGCAAATTTGGGAAGTTTAAAACTGTTCAACTATCGGCAAAACATTTCTGTCAATCAATACTATCCTTAACAAGTCTATTAAGAAATATGCCAAAGATTTGCCAAAAGTATATTTTACTATTTGATAAGTTATTATAAGTTATGAAAGCACCACAACTAGAAAGTAAAATGAGCACTCCTGAAGTAAAATGCATTACTGTTTTAGTTTCAATGCTACAATGCATAAGACATTGCCTGCTTGCAAAATATTCACTTATATGCATAAGGCATTGCCTGGTTGCAAAATACAAGTTTCTATGCGCAAGGCACTGTCGGCTTGAAAAATACTCAAATTTTGGAGAAACCTTTTAGTGACATAACCTACAAGTATTAACAGAATTAAGGGATAAAAACAAAACAAAACAGTCTTCTTTCAACTGCTGAATGAAATTCTTATGCTTTTATCAGTGCTCTAGACAATGAGTATAATATTGCTGTACTTGACAAAGTCTATTTGAACCTACAAATATAAAATCCTAAAAACTGTGACAGTTCTAATCAAAGGTATTGAATAGTTCTCTTCTGGCAGGTGTAATTTGATGCTGTTGATCATGCTACATGTATGCATGTTCACCGCTTTGAATTTTTTTAACCTTAACATCCCCCAATATAATTCTACAACTGGCTATTTTTATGAAATCTATACTTAAGAGCTTAAAAAACTATTATTGAGGCTATGCTTATAATGCTGTACAAGGTTGTTGGTATGAATTTTGCATGTTTATTGCTGTGCGTTTATGAAATCCTTGAGTGAGACCTTTCAGCTGAGTGCTGTTGGGTACCACTCTCCTGGGGTACTGTTCATTGCATGCAAGGTGGTTCTAACTTTTGAGTCAGTGCATGAAAATCCTAATGTATTAATGTTTAAATGGAAGCTACTGAGCAGTTCTCTTCTGTACAAACTCTTGACAAACCAATTTTGGTTTGTCTGCATACCATCATACAGGAGCAGGAACATCAGTTCAGAATATCTTCAGAACGCTGGGAATTTTAATTAGAGTTAAATGACCAAAAGTCAAGATTTCTTTTTCATTCTCCTTATGAAATTGTCAGTTTCCAGTTTTGCTTTTTTCTGCCAAACTTCTTTGTCCTCCATCCTTTCCCAATATTTTTTTAACTTCTTGTTTAGTTTCCTCTCCGAGATGTCCGGACGGGATTTCTTGATTTCTTGTGACATAACCTGTGACCAGATATCAAACGCTGTCCTTGGAGGCTTCTCCTCAGGATTATTATCGACAAAATACTGAGTGAGATCGTGTTCATATTGTTGACGATTTTCAAGGTAGATCTCCTTATATCTTTCCTTTTTCTCATCGGAGAGTTTCTGCCATCTCTTCGCCATCTTCGCCATCAATTCCTTACTATTTAGGGTGGGATGTTTTGCGGCGAGGTGCGACCGCTTCTCTTCACAAAACAAAAAGAAGCTCGTCTTGGGCATTTTTGGTTGTCTGGGGTCCCCTTCATCTCTTTTCCTCTTTCTGTTTGCATTTTGATCAGAAACTTTAGTTCTTGCATCGTCCAGAATCTCTTTTGCTGTTCTCAGTTTTCTAACATTTGCAGTCAAACTGGTCCAGCGCTTCTGCACCTCGTGTTCATCGAAATCGTCGAACATCACTTCACGCCATGTGATGTCCTTCACATAAACATTTTTCTTTTGATTAACGTCATTTAAGTGACTTTCCACTTTATCCAGGAGCGTAAGATCCTGATCGTGGCTCCAAGCCTGGGATTTGGCGTTTTCACCGCCATTTACACTTCTTTTCTGTTCCTCCGCCATTTTGGACGCCACTGCAAGCTTTTTCGGTGCCAGTCCCAATCGGTCTTGAGGACTACACTAGTTTCAGTCTTCCTCAGAACGAAGCTGACTCATTGTTTCAAGATGGCGAGCCAAGGTTTGTTCGGCCACACGGGAAGGTCATCCTCGAAAAATCTAGTCGAATTTCGAGCTGGAAAGATGGCATTAAAAGGGACAACTGTAACTGCTGACAAGAGAAAGGGGATGGTGTATATTTACCAGAGTGAAGACTCGCTAATGCACTTCTGTTGGAAAGACCGCGGCACTGGGACTGTTGAAGACGTGAGAAGAAAAAAATTCCTTTCGTTTTATTAAGAGCTGACGATAATTTGTTTCGTTTACATTTACATTTGTTGTAAATCTACTGTAATGTAAGCTTAACTCCTGAGCCTCAGCAATTTTAAAGTTGGGAATTCAAAAAGAAACTCGGCTCCCTGTTATAACAAGCTAAACATTAATTGCTGTCTGGCAAGTGACGTCATGGCGGCCATGTTGGTGGTCAAGAACAATACCCTTTCTTTCCGCTGGGAACTAAATTCTATTTTTATGTAAATTTGTTAAAAGAATTTTCTTTTGTTATGACCCCCAACATGACCGTACTGTCAAGTAATTGAAAACCTATAATTCATAGAAAATAATAGATAGAAGGACTAAAGCCCGCCGCACACGTGAGGATACAGCCGAGCAAAATTCTTCACGATGCAGTTAGCTCAGCCGTTTCCTCTTGTGTGCGGCTATTTTTCGGTGAGAAATTTGCCTTGTGAGGCGGTAAGGAAAATATCAAACTTGTTTTATATTTTTTGCCTTGCGAGGCAAATTCCTCACACTGTGTGGCAATCATGAGAATCTGGCTGAGCCAGGCTAATCGATCATCCAATAAAATTGCATGGTTTAATCACATGATGTAAGAGCTTGGATGGTTATGTGGAAGTCCAAGTTCTTACGTCAAGTGAGTAAGCCATGCAATTTTATTGGATGATTTATTAGCCTGGCTCTGCCAGATTCTCATGATTGCTGCATACATGTACAGTGAGAAATTTGCCTTGCAAGGCAAAAACTATCAAACAAGTTTGATATTAGCCTCATGGCCTTGCAAGGTGAATTTCTCACCAAAAATTTGCCATACATGTGAGGAAATGGCTGAGCTAACTGCCTCTCAAGGAATTTTGCTCAGCTCTTTCCTTCACATGTGTGGCGGGCTTTAAGCTTATTAATTTTTGTCTACTGCAAGACGAGTTGGGATCCTCATCAAGCTTGAGCTGTGATCTAATTTAAGCTGCTGTGGCCTTGTATGATCTAGCTTTATTAGTAATACTTTTAAAACATTCAAATTAATAGCAAACTATAAGTATACCATGTTCAGTTGAATGCTCTTTGATCTTCAGGAATATAACATTTCTGATTAATAATGGTAACACCACTGAGTGGAGTCCAATTTGGTCTGTAATCCAAGTTTTTTCATCCCGTGTATGATTTATTCCCAAATTGTTCTATTTTTTACTCTAAATCACATCCTTTTTTAGGCATTTCAAAATTCAAAACTGGTTTTCCTGAAGTGAACATTAAATAATTATCAATATTGACAAAAAACTGTGTGATTTCAAAATAGGTGTAATGAAGTGGTAATTGAACTTCATGTTGTACAATTTTGGTCTACAATATTATTATACTTGTGATTTCAAATCAAACTTGTGCTGTGTGCTCGTGCGATTTTGAAATCATGCGTATGATTTCAGACCAAATTGCACTCCACCCAGTTCAATGACCATTATAAATTACCGGTATTAATCATACCTACAGGTGTAAAACAAAATTAAAGAAAAAAGAGAAAACATTTTTCACCGTGAGATATGTTTAAAAAAAGAACTTGTTTACATACTGTACAGCTCAGAGGTAAGCGTCCATGTTACTCACTTCAAACATGTTAGTTAGATCAAACATGCATGTGTTTTGCATGTGTGTTGATCAAATAGCTTTGAGCTGTACTGTACAACTGCCCTCTTGGAGTGTGCGCTGTGGCACATACTGTCCAATTACTTAGGGATAGTGCATACACTGTCTAATAAATTACACTGCCCTTTTAATGCTAAAATCATAGCTAGTTATAGCCAATTGCATTCAAGAATTTTGTTGTAGTTACGATTAACAGGTGAAGATGTTTGGTGGCTTAATTTGCCAGTAAAAGTTGGAATTTATTGCAAGCTATCCTGAGAGTAAAACAAGTTTAACAGATGTAGATAGTGTAGAGCTGAATGACATTTCTCCAACAGGACCTGATCATTTTCCCTGATGACATTGAATACAAGCACGTTAAGCAATGCACAACTGGCAGAGTTTACATCCTGAAGTTTAAGTCATCCACTCGCAAGTTTTTTTTCTGGATGCAAGAGCCCAAGACAGACAAAGATGAAGAGTACATGAACAAAGTTAATAATCTGTTGAATAACCCCCCCACCCCTGGATCTGGAGGTGGGGGCAGTGGGCTTCCCAGTGCATTAGCTGGACTAAGTGAACAACTTGGTAAGTGCTGTGCTCAAGGCTATTCTAAAGTAACTCTTGTCAATTTTGGGTACAGTAGAACCTCTATTTGTGGTCGCCCAACAAGAACTCTGCATTCATAACCCTCTGTACAGGTGTATGTAAGGAGACATATCTCATAAGAACTCCATGGTATTGATTCCAAGGGGGAGGGGGGGGGTGGCAAAGTCAAAAGTTTTAAAGAAAAGTATGGAGCTAAATTGGAAGTTCGGGGGTGGGGGTGGGCTTAATTCATTATCCATTGGGGAGGGATAGCCTGCAGTGCAGGCGGTTTTGGTGGTTTTCATCTTTCGAGTGTTTAGCCGCCATTTTGGTTTCGTTGCAGACTGGGAGAATTGGGGCAAGAAAGCGATGCGAGAATGTCGGAGGGGGTGGAGGGCGGGGAAGGAAAAATAAACCGCCTGCCCGCAAAGCCTGTAAAATTCAAAAACGCCCCTAATTAGTTTCGTTTGACCGCATTTCCGGAAGTCGATCGTTAGCCAATGAAAATGAAGTAATTTCATAAAATCTGCTTCCGACAAAAACAAAGATAGAACAAAAGGAGGAAAATACTATAAGCGCAGTTACAGAGCGGAGCGAAACGATGACAAAGACACAACCGTAATTAGAGCGGATTTTAACGCTCGATTTCAAGTGTTGTATAGCTCTCTAAGAAGCTACAATACTAAAGAAAGGATAAAGAGACGAATAGTCGCAAAAGAAACACAACATCTTGCTACAATGAAGATTATTATATTACGCGGCTTTAATTCCTATCCTTGATAACATGAGAGAGGCTGTACTGTCACTGAACGCACTGAAACGAGCCAAACCAAAGCTACACAAAATGCTTCAGAGGGCATATAAAGGGCCGCAGTCGCTGAACAGAAACAACAAGGGTTAAAGCAAACAGGCGATAAATGCACAATTTAAACCCAGAAATGACCTTTGGTATCAAAATACATAACATGCAACATTTAAGGACATGGCTGTTTCAATCACTGTCATCATCATGCTATCCCCTAAACCACTGTCTTGCCCCGCTGAAAACAAGCAAGGAGCTAAATCGGTCAATAGAACCGAGATAGAAGCGGCAAACACGCAAACAGGAGTCGTATAGGCCTTCCAACCCCATTTTACCACATCTTCCAATCTAGCACTTGCAAGTGATGTTGCCGTCAAACCCATTAAAGATGCTTCAGTCAACTGATCTTGTACGATGCTTTTCAGAGGACAGACGACAACCACACACGCAGCTTTCGACGATAATATTTTTTTTACACGAATCAACAACTGAAAGATGAGGTTTTTACCAAAGCCCGTCGAAAGAGCTGCTACCAAGTCCTTTCCGTGTACAAGTATTGAAATGGCTTATTTTTGCTCGGGATGTAATTCACGCATTATACCCAGCTCAGAGAGAAATAAAACCGCCACTTACTTTGTCAGAATTTATCTCTCACCACCACCTATAGCTACTTTGTCTAGATTTCACTAAAATGATAAAAAAAAATTAATCAGGTCACCACTTACTTTAGCTAGCTCAGACGGTTACTTCAAAAATTATTGAAACCCCTCTATGGAGATTTTCTGCAACCACACAATCTACAGCCAGTTAACATCTTTAACTTATTCAACAGGTGACGGTCAGTTGCAAGGTCTGCTGGGTAATCTGGATCAGCAACAGTTGTTACAGTTGTTGAGTGGTTATGGGGGAGGACTGGGTAGCCATGGTGGCCTCTCCAGTGCAGGTAGCTCCATTACTCCACCTGCAGCAGCTTCACCGACGTAAGTACAATGACATACATTCCTTACTGTTTCCAATTCATGTGCAGATTCAACCATTTGCTGCAAATGATAATAAAAATAGTACAGTTGAACCTCGATTATCCGGACTTGTCGGGACCTCAGTAAATAGTCCACATAATCGAGAGTCCGGATAATCGAAAATGTGAATTATTAATGAGACACATGTAAAAAAAAGGTATACAGTAAAGAAAACATCATTTTAATTGTGAAATCTACACAGCCTGTATGTATACCGGTATATCAGCTGAACGCATTGGAATATTTTTTTGTCTCGTTGCACTTGCAAATTTTGAAAAGCGCACAGGATAATACGCTGTTTTAAAAGTCTTTTGAAAGGATTATTGGGCTTTTTGCGACTTTGAGTTTTCAACATCACAACTAATTAATATTCATGAAAAAATTGGGACCAGAGAAAAAAGTCCGGATAATCGAATAGTCCGGATAATCGAGGTCCGGATAATCGAGGTTCGACTTTAATAACTTTATTTAGGTCTCAAATTGTTCTAGCCGAACACAAGTGCTCTACTAATTGGGGAGACTGTAAATCAAATAAACTCTAAATCAAATCAAATCAAATGCTGGTTTTCAAGGAGAGGGGAAAACTGGAGTACCCAGATAAAAACCTCTTGGAGCAGGGTAGAGAACCAACAAACTCAGCCTACTTATGATGCTGAGTTCGGGAATTGAACCCGGGACATTTTGGTGTCACATGCAGCAAACTAGATGAGTTTCTAATGTAAATTTATTAAAGAAAATAGAGCAAAAAATCCCTATAAAGAAAATCCTTTTTCTTTTCTTAAAATCCAACATGTTTTGAAAGTTTGCAGACAAGTCTGATTTTTATTTTTCCGTCATTTCAAAATAATCAAACAAAAGAAATTTTGTTAACTTGCAAGATATATGTATTTGCACTATAGGCCCACCAGAGTGCAGTCGTCGCCTGGACCAAGAAGTGGATCATCAGCCTCGTCCTCAGGGACTACAACACCACGCCCTGCAACAGCAACCCCAAGTGTGCCGCCACCTGCACCATCCCGTCCAGCCCAGAAACCTGCACAACAGGCTGTGCAACTGAGTGACTTGCAGAATATCCTGTCCACCATGAGAGGTATTGAAACAGGGGTGGAGGGGGTGGGGGTATTTTTTGTTCAGTATGGTAATGAAAAGTGGCTAAAATTGTGTCTTTAGAGTGATTTGTTTGGGGGCAAGAACAGCCACAAATTGTATATAAATCATTTAGATTTCTCAGATATTTTTAAGTTTATAGGGAACGTGTCAGCTGACAGTATTAGCAATTGCTAGTTTTAGTTCTATTTATGTTAGATTCAGAATAATTACATTTTTCCTCATTGTCTGATCACACTTTGTTTTCTTTTTTTCTTCTAGTACCGACTGAAAATGCTGAACAGCCAAGTGAATGTATGTATTAACTAATTTTCAAGTTTTATCTGTAGCAAGTCATGTGCTGAAATGTGCTATGGTGTGCCATGTAACAAAATTAATCGAATAATTATGGTCTGACGTTATCTGTACTCTTTAATATTGACATCGATATTCGTCATCACAGTGGTCAAAATGTTCTAGACTCACAAGGGGCAGCAGTAAAAAATATTATCAAAAGTGTCAGAAATGTTTCCTCAAAACAGGTGTTTTGCTGGGTATATGACCTTTGTGGACAAAAACCATTTACAGGTTTCTAGATTTAACTACATGTACCTATCAAAATTTCAAAATATTTTCATGAAACTATTCACCTGTTTAGAACCATCAGGTTTGTATAGAGATTGTAGAAACATGATTGATTCGTGTTGCAAGGGATTATCAGACTAAAATGTGAACTCAAAGACTTGATCAAAATAATACATGTACAGTTATGTAGAAAGCAGCATATAGAGCTGCAGTGTGCCTTGAAAACATTTAGAGCAGTCACAAAAAATTTCCATGCCTTTCAGGAATACATGTCCAGTTACTAGTACTTGATAATTACAGTTAGTTTTCTTCATGCTGTATTTCAGCTGTGGATCTATCCACTGTTCTTACCCCTGACTCCCTAATGCCTCTGCTGGCAGACCCTGAGTTCCGTGAGCAGCTTGCTCCCTTTCTTCCAGCTGGTGATGAGCTGCCACAGAGTCCTACAGAGCTGGCTAACACTCTGCGGTCACCTCAATTTCAGCAGGTTTGTGTGTATCAGTGTTAAAGTTAGTCACATTATTTTGCTGATAGCCACAGGGCGCACATTTCCTCACCATGCTTGTTAGTCTGTGCACTTAAATTATTCCAAGGAACTTAGATTGTATTTGGCAGTGTGTGTGTATGCTGTTAAAGTGTGGTGAGATCAAAGAAGTACGAGGCAAGACCAGTAGCATGACTGATAACATTTTGACGTCCCCTGGTATTATTGGTGTATACACACACTGACTCATGAGATCATTTTGTGCATCTATACTTTCTTTATGTGAGTGTTGAATATGAAATGAATTACATACATGGACTGCGGAAATGAAAATTAATTTTACTGTCTTTAGTTGTAAACTCATCTAGACCAAGCAAAACAGAAGGTTTACACAGTCCATTGTATAAATTTCATTACAACGGTGATCCTTGATGTGCGCAGTGACCATGTTTTTTGCCCTATCATCCTATCTCAAATTTCAGTTTCTGGTTAACCTTTGTCTTTCTGAAACCTCCCTTGGCCCCTTCTAAAGTGAATTCTTAGACATAACAACAGTGCATAAGATGATCAGTCAAAGTAAATAGATTTGTGCCATTAACCCAAACATCTCCAATGAAATGTGATTATTATACATTGGTGTCACCAGCTCGATTTTGATTGGCTATAAGCATGCAGCTAATTCTTGCTAGCTCTGTTTCTCTTACGTCATACCTACAGACCATAGTTTTTATATATGTAGAATTATTGATGTCATACCTACAGACAATAGTTTTATGCATGCAGAAGTGACGTCAACTAATACACTAACCAGCAGTTTGATCAGTTTTGTTATGGCGGAGTCGCCAGTGCAGCTCAGGAATATGCATAATAAAACAATTATTGGATTCGGTTTTCGCATGATAGCGATAATTATCAAGGCCTCAGTTTGTGTTATCCGCCTCAGCCTTCGGCTTCGGCAGATAACTCAAACTTTGGCCTTGATAATTATCGCTATTATGCACAAACCTCATCCAATAATTGTTAATTAACAATGACAATTCAGTGACGACAAAATAGTTTTGTCATTGACCTTTATTGGTGGTAATATCCCAGAGATTTCAATTAGGGTGGTAACAGATAGCCCTTGAGAGCTGAATGATTGATTGTTGATCCTACTTACAAAGCAGGAATTTTGTAAGGGGTGTTGAGATCAGAGTACTTGTGGCTCAAACACGGTTGACAGCCTTGGTTTTAAAATTATTTAGATTTAGGTTGAACAGGCTAATAAAAACAGTCATCGCAGTGTATATGTTACAAACCATTAAGATGGAAAATTTGATCTTCAGGCTGTTGGAATGTTCAGTTCTGCATTGCAATCAGGGCAATTGGCACCCTTGATGGGGCAGTTTGGATTCAGTGATGACGTTATGGGTGCTGCTAGGAGAGGAGGTATGCAAATTGTTTTATCTTGTCATGTTTTTGGATGCAAAATGTAAAGGCCCTGGCAAACAAGGATGTACTGTTGCCGACACAAAATAATGTTTCCCCGTTTGCGCAGCATGGAAACACAACATTAATTTTGTGTCCCAAAAAACATCATGAGCAATAATGTGTCCGCAACAATGTGTCCTCGTTTGCCAGGGCCTTAAAATTCAGACCCCTGTTCACACTAGCTAAATGGGTTTAATTTCTCACAGATATGGTTGAGTTTGTACGGGCTGTCCAAGAATCATCTCGTCCCAGTACTGCTGATAGTACAAGTACCTCTGATGAGACTTCACGGCCGACGACGGCTGGGGAGGAAGACCAAGGGAGTGACGACAAGGACAAGGATGAGGATGAGGCTATGAGCTTAGACTGAGAAGTGTGGAAATCCTAGCTCATTAGCTAGATAGGCTCAACAGAGGATTTTGGATTTTTTTTCTTTCTTTTTTCATATAAGTTTCTTCAACAAGTCAAAGGAATTGTAGTTGTGCTTATTAAAATGTTCACTATAGGGTTATAGCCTGTAAATGTACATTCTTTTTTATTTTTAAGGGGTGTCATTGAATATTTAAGCACTGAGGGAGCACCACTACCTTGCTTTGTCTGGGGTTTGGAATTTTGTTGATTTGGTTATTCATTGCTTGTGTTTTTGAGGTCAATGGCTACAATCAGATCCATGACTCAGTACACTATGTGTATGATGTATATGAACTGTGGAAATGAAATCAAATGAGGCATGATCTTCGCTGTTGTGAACACAATTTATAGAATTGCCGAAAGGAGTCTGAAAAAAAAGTCCAGGGGCCCTTTTCTCGAAAGCTCTGTAAACTTTTCGGCCCGAAAAGCCATTTCAAAAACTGCAATCCGGTTATTCTAAAAAGCTGGCGTTTCACTATGATTTCAAGATACGAAAGGGCAAAATTAATGCAAAATTCCATTCCTGGAAACGTCTTGGTTTTCGAGGTATGTGGGAAATTATAGCATGCGAAGTAGGCCCGAAAAGTTTCAGGACTTTTGAGAAACGGACCCCAGGACTTCAATGTTGAAGTCCTGAATTTTTTCAGGCTTCTTTATGCAATTGCATAAATTGCATTCACCACCACAAGGATCATTCTTCATTTGATCAATACACTATTTTGATAATGATAATTTCCAAGTGGTAGGTAGGTTCAGTTCTTTGTAGGGCAAATGGCCATTATTTTTAGGACGTAATTTGAAATTACATTGATTGTTTGCCCTAAAAAAGTCTGGATCTACCAATTCACCTAGGACTGATCATCAGTAAAATGGTGGATCACAACACCGATTGGGTTCCCTGTGAAAGTGTACTTGGTAAGGGCCTCCACATATGAGTGTGATTACTGGAATGAAGTCTTTGTTTCATATGAGAAAGTTGAGCCCAGTTTTCAAGATGTGAAAAGGAGGATCTGGGATCAGTTTTACCGCGAATTTCAAGAAACAAAACAAACCTGGTGAAACAGTAAACTTTTGTGCCGGTCAGGGGTTTGTCAAATCTAGTTGTTGTATTACTGCAGCTAAATGGCACGGACCATTATTTTCCTGGAGCAGGGGTATGAAAAATGTTCCTCTGCAAACATTTTTTTTTTTCGAGCAACACCTTCGTGCAAACAATTTTTTTCCCAATCTTTTTTAATCACGTTCTGACACAAAAAGGAGGTTCCCTTTTTGCTGCCGTCAATCATTATTCATTTTACAGCGGCGACCAACGAATTGGAAAAAGAGAAATCTACAAAGCGGATCGAAATCCACCAATCACTGCTGCGAACGTTACCTTTTGACACCTCCGAAGTCATCTTTTTCGTTTTCTGAGACGTACAGTACGATGATTGGCGGCAATGTCCAGTCCGAAGAGTGCAACATTTTAAACTTTTTCGAGGAAAATTTCAGAAAAGCTATACCCAATTGGTGTTCCAATTTGGTCAAATAAAATGATTATAATGGAGCCCTGTATCCTGTCTACAAACAACCACATACTTTCAGTCTAATTAAATTTCAGTTTTGAGATTTTTTTTCATTAATAGGTTACAAGTTTCTCTGATCTCTATGCAAACTATTTTTTTTATAAATCATGTTTGTAAGCAATTTATTTTGTCTTTTTAGGCCCTGCAAACAGTTGTTTTCAATATTTTCCATATCCCCCTCCCCCTCCAGAAAATAATGGTTCGTCCTTAATATGGAAAATACAGTAGACAAAGCAAAATCATACCATCCGACCTTACAAGGCATGCACAGTTTAAAAATTTCATGCCGGTAACCGGGCTGAAGTGTTCATATGGGAAAAGTATTGATAAATATAGTTGTGACTCTGCCACTGGACTTATATCTCAGATAGCCTTATTGTCCCACCACCTCTGACCTCTTATGGCACTTTCGAATTGCACGCCATGACGTCCACAAATTTTCTTTCATTGCCACACTTTTTTAAAATCTCATCTGGCTCTGTGACTTGCACTTAAAATAATTCACGACACTTCTTGCCTTTAAGACCGCTAAAAGAACACTTGATTATGTGGGTCACGTTGCGGTCTCAGCTCGCAAAGAGCAATCCGGGCTCTAACGACCCCTCTAACACACTGGGCACACAACTCATCACCGGGTCCTTATACGCATGTATTTCTCTTCGCTTGCAAAATCGCCGTCAGTTGTGGGCCCCGAAATGTGTGCCACGCTTCTTTTGCGCGATATCATCCCTGACTCCGCATGCGCATTTACTTGTGAACTGCAGCTGTCGAGATCAGCGGGCTCAGATTTGATACGAATAAGGGCAGGGCATGGAGGCGTCCCTCTATTCTGTGCTCTTACGCCTCCTCGGTTGAAATTTGTCAACGTCTCTAAAGTTCGTTCCAGCCTCTCTCTTCTTGTTTGATGCGAGGGTTCCTCGGCACAAAAGTGATTTCCGGTTCGTTCGCTCTTTACGGGCACAGACGAGGACGTCATACCGGCATTATCAGTCAAATGATCACGTGAACTCCCAAATAAGGAATCGCTGTCTGCATGAAGGTGAGGCTGCTGGTGACGTAAGTGCGACGTTTCGGTCGTTTGCTGAAGTCGTCGGATTTCATCGTCAATCAATCGTATTTGCCAGGACCACTGCGTGTTGTACAAGAACGGACGCAGGTCAAACCGATTGTCGTCCGGTGAATAATTCTCGGCGTGATAAGCAGGTGTTAGAGTGGTCATTTTGTGGCGGTTGATGGAGTACGCTCGAAAGAAACGTTTCACCTTCTCCGCCACGTTTAAAGGTGTATAGTTAACTCGCCAAGTGTGGACGAGTTTGCAGAACATGCTGTAAGGACCGCAACGAGAAATCTTCCTCAAGCGACCGAACATGGAGAGCTCGTCATACGTCATTCCCATGTCCTCCTGTGAGAAAAAGAAATGGTTAAACAACAAGATAAAGAGACAACAGGGAAACAGAGTGGGAATAGAAAATCCGACGGCAAGTTAGAGGTTTCCATGGGCAACTGATCGGAGAGGTACGAAGCCCAGAACTAGCTTGCAAAGCTAAACAGACTGTTTTTTTCTTTTTGCCTCAATGATCGATTGCTTGGTTCTAGTTAATTGGCATACAAGTTAAGTAACGCAATTCTATCGAAAATTAGACGACCAGTCTCCGCATGCCTCGCCCAAAAAGAATTACACGTTTTTATTAAATCGTAAAATGAATTATCATCTTTGAGCTTTCGAGTAAAAACCTAATAAAAAAAAAGACTTCTATTGTTTTTCTTTGACCGCCGTTGCGCACAATAGGATCTTGTGTTTGTAAATGTTTTGGTACGCAACTGCGCCATGAAGGGTACCATGCATGGCGCGCGTTCGAAAAGAAAGAGGAAGGAGGAGGTCACTCGCGTGAGAACGCGAAAGGCGCGCGAGGAAGGAGGGAAAAGAATCGCACTTTGCCGGAGCTTCGTTGTCCCTTCGCACTCTCTTCTGAACACAGGCTATACAGCTGTTTCGGGAAAGGTTGTCCTTGGAAAAGCAAAAAACGCGAACGCGACAATCCCGAAGGGTAGTTTGGGACCTAATGAATATTGATAAACGATGCCGCGACCATGAAGACCTGCGATGGTGGGCAAACGGTATGACAGAGTTTTGAGGATACAGTGTAGATGAAGTAGCGGCTACTCAGCAACAAATGTCACCAAGAACTATCCAAGCTATGTCATAAAATGCCTTTATTTAATAGTGGAGAAATAAAGAAAGAAAATTTCGATCGAAAAAAAAACTAGTTTTATTATGCATCCTACCCTGGGTGCCAGAGGTTTTTTTCTCGTTAGGGGCGACAGAATTGAGCGGCGAAGCCGCGAAGGCGAGTCGCGAAGCGGCGAGAAAAAAGCCTTTGGCACCAACGGATAACAACCTCACTTCCATGCCGACGCCAATTTCCTTTGATTGACATCCGCAATCAGAGCTTATTTTAGAAACACAGCAAACCGATTTTTGTCTTCACACTTACGTAAAACCGGTTTGGCCAAGATCATCGCGCACTTAACCAATAGCAGCCCTTTTAAGAAACGTTTCTTCAACCGACCAATCAGATTCCCAGGGTCAAATTTTGACCCTGGAGAAATAAATGGCAACGTGATTGGATCGGCGCGCTCAAAAGACTTAACTGCCTGAGCCAGAGGTCTCTCGCCGCCCAGCACTACTCGCTCTGACGCTCCTTGCCGCTGGCGAACGAGAAGGCCTCTGGCATCCAGGGTATATGCATCCGCGCGTGGAATTCGTAATTATGGAGGCAGTCCTACCCAGCATGGCCTTAGAGATTGTCGCGCACGCTTTTCTCTTCCTTGGGACAACCTTTTCCGAAACTCAGCGGTATAAAAGGACATGTCGCTCTAAAGGTAACTTCCTGAGAATATTTACCTCATCCGTCTGTTGTATTTGTCCATCGGCAAGCGGCTCTAACTCGGCGGTCGGAGGAGCACCAAGGATTCTTATCAACGAACTAAAGTTGAACTTCTCTACGCAGTAGAAGATGAAGGACTTCAGGTCTTTCTTACTGATTCCACCGATTGGATTAATGTCCGCGCTTGAACAATCATATTTGGTCAGATATCCACACAAACTGAAAAGAAAGGAAAAGAACCAACTGTAAGACGGCAACGGCACCGAGAACGCCATAAAACAAACAATCGCCCTGCACGTGCGTTTTACATGTTGCCACATTTCTTTGCCGTCCTCTACAAAACAACAACGTGAAATGACCAAATTTTAGGTTTTCTCGAGAACGTGAGCGTATGACGGCAAGATTTTCTTTCTCTTTCTCCTGCTTTAACACCGTTCACAGTAATTTAGACCCTGGACAGTCCACCAGCATTTTTCATGTTAAACAAATTGGCATAATCGCGAAAAAGTTGCTTACGCTCCTTATAATATATCGTCCGCAGATGTTCCCAAGCACTGACCAGTACATAACGCTGTAGCCTGGTATGTATTCCGCGTTTTTAACTGTCCGAGCAAAATTACGATTATGAAAACGGCCAAATGAAAAAGCAAATTTCATCAAGATGCTACAGACTACTAACGAAAGATATACAGAAGAGACGGACCTCGCTTTTGATACAGTTTTTTTCTGTAATAAACGGGAAACACTAACACCAAGAGTATTGCTTCTCTTTTGAACCTATATTTTCATTGGTCCCCATCACCTGTAGCTTCTTGTGTCATCAGGGCTAGGGGTACTGTTTGTGTTCTATCATCTATTGTTTCATTTTCCAATCACAGACCTCGTCTGGAAAGCTACGGGGTCTCTCAGTTTGGAGTTTTCTATAGGCGGCCGTTACCGCCAAAAATACAAGAATTTCAAATGGTTCAAACGGAGCAAAGTTGATTCAAGTGTCGGTTACGAGATAGCACATAAACTAGACAATCGACACAGCCAAGATACGCTGCACCAATTGACATTAGAGTTTGATGTTTAAGCACCGAAAGCTGGACCATTTTCCCTTTGACCAGAACATTTGGTTTTCTTCTACATCATGACATGTTGCAAATGAGAGCTTGGCGATTCGCATTTTGATTTGATTGTTTAACCATTTCATGTCCCGCTTTGAAAGTCATCGCTAACCCTTTATGTTTTGGCTAAACTGTTTACGTTTAGCCTTTTCTATTGAAGTAAACGAAGCTGAATAGTATGTACTTTGGCTGTATCAACTGTTTAGTACATGTATCTGCTACACGTATCTCGTAGCCGCTTGAATCAAATTTGCTCTGTTCGAACCATTTAAAACTCCTGTATTTTTGGCAATGACGGCCGCCCATAGCTTTCAGTAGAGTAAGAATCAAAACCATGTGCCTACGAATGGTTTACAACTCATTTCCCGAGTTCACTTTGATTTCTCTTCACGCAAATTGGTTGCCTTTTTGACGTAAGGCAAACGTGAAGAATACAGTGCATAATTATAATAACTTTATTTAAGCCTCAAATCGTTCTAGCCGAGCACGGGTGCTCTACTGATTGAGGAGACTGTAAATCAAATGAACTCTAAATCAAATCAAACCAAATCAAATGTTGGGTTTTGAGGAGAGGGGAAAACCGGAGTGCCCGGAGAAAGACCTCTCAGAGCAGAGTAGAGAACCAACAAACTCAACTCACTTATGACGCCGAGTGCGGGAATCGAACCCAGACCACATTGGCACCAACCCTGCTCTATTTTTTTTTTCATTCATAGCCTACGATCAGGTTTAATTTTCTTTCCGCTTGGTGAAACATTCGCGTAGTAAACACGAAACGAAAAAATTGAGAGGTGACATACGAGACTTATGCCGGTCAAATCCACAATACAAAAAATAATATTAAATTTCTGTACCTCTCATCCACATTTGCTGATCCCAAGACCAACAAACCTCCTGGCAGCCCGCGAGCCCACATGATCAGCTGAGCAAATAAGTAAGCCAAAACCATGCGCAGACGTGCCTGTACATTTTGCATGGCCAGGTTCTCACGATGCGTTCCACCGTATATCTTGAACTTAGGGATTTTACCCGTGACTGCTGTAAAAATCCCAAGAACAGCACTCACAGCAGCATCTATCGTGATTCCTGAAAAAAAAAAAAAAACAAAGAGAAGTAATCCTGGAAACACTTTAAGATGTCCCACACTCATTTACCCACTCAGCCGTTTGTTTGTTCGTTCATTTATTCCCTTATTCATTCATTCGTTCGTCAGTTAGTTCATGCATGCGTACTGTCTTCCGTTCGCTCGCTCCCTCGTCCGTCCGTCGATTCATCCCTCTCTCCTCTCCGTCCGTCCACCCGTCTCTCCCTTCCCTCTGTTCGTCCAACCTTCTCTCCCTCCCCTCTGTCCGTCCATCCGTCCCTCCCTTCCCTCTGTCCGTCCACCCGTCCCTCCCTCCCCCCCCTCTGTTCGTCCAACCGTCTCTCCTCCCCTCTGTCCATCTGTTCGCTCTTTCGATCATTCATTCACTTACATCCTCATTCACTCACTCACTATCGCGATCTTAGTAAAAAAAACCTTCCTTACCCATGTGGTAACTGCCTATCTCCTCCGCAAGGTCGCTCGCTCTTTTCCTGGTTTCCTCCGAGGAATTCTCTGTACCCATGTAACATGTGACAAACAGACGGTTTGTCAACTCTTTGGGGTCTGTAGGGATGTAAGAACTAGGAGAGAAGAAAAGGAACACCCACTCAATGTCTCATCTGCAGCAACAAACATTTTTATAAATTATAACACCTTCTGCAGAAAGCATTTGTTAACCTTTTAATTTCCAATATCAACACGAGTATTCTCCTAACAGTTCCCACATAATTCGTATGTTACATGTAGGGAGAACTTGTATATCCATTAACTCAATTGATCCCTGGTGATCATTTCCTGTATTCTCATGTCCTGTATACTTAACAAACAAGTGATATGGTAAGTAGAAGTTATATGGATGGTTATTCCTGATTTCAAGTGAAGGGGATGATCGAAGGATTTTGTTGGTTTTGAAATTTCTGAGTCTGGGATTTTTTGGGGGAAGGAAAATTTGGCAAATATTTTTTAGTGTGGCTTGATTTAAGTAGCCTAGGGATTTTTTTGGGGGGGTGTTCGAAACAATCTGAAGATTTGTGGTAGTGCCCCAGGGTTTGGTGCCCGCATATCCCTACCACATAGTTCAGTGAATAAAGTACAGTCCTTTCAATTCAGGGAACTTTTAAGCTCAGAGATTCAGCATAGGATTTTTTTTGGGGGGAGGGGGGGGGGTTAATTTTTGGTCCAGGGATTTTTTGGGGGTTTGATTTTTGTCCCTATTCAATCATTCCTGTAACTTGAAATCCCGAGAACCCCCCAGGGAGATCATTTCACTTACATTAAGCTGAGATTCCTACTATTATTAACTCTATCACCGGTATGTTGTTTAGTTTCCTTTGGGAAACATCACTGTGGGCCTGTTAAGGTTGACCTTTAAAACCAGATGGGTGCAGTGGAGGTATTTTGTTGATGTTTGGTTCTTGGAGAGCACCTATTGTGGCTTACACCGAGGGAACTTACTTATCATTGACAATCCGCCGAGCATCTTCTAGCACCTGCTGATCTCCATTCTTTACAGCTTGACAAACTTGGTGGCACATGGAACTCACAATACAAGCCGTTGATGAACTGTCAATTCCTGATGAGAGAGAGACAAGAAGTCAAGGATTTATTCTCAGTGGGTGTGGCATGTCTTGAGCCTTGATAACTGTTATTATGAACCCTACAATTTTTTATATGGGATATTTTGATTTATACCAAATACAGTTATTAAAAATGTAGTCAGTCAGAAAGCTGAAAAGCTCAGTTGTATATTCCTTGCTATTGCCACCCCTAATATTTCCATCCTGTACTAACCTTATGTTACAATAATAATTATTGTAAAGACATACATAATATTATTTTCTAGGACATGAATTAAAAATATCCCACTTGTCAAGTCTTTAATAATGTATTTTCTTGGTGTACATATATGTTATTCACCGACCGGGAGGTCCATATTGGGAAAAACCGTACTCGAGACAGAGGGCACAGTTTTTCCCAATACGGACCGACCAAGGTCGGTGAATAACATTTTTATTTATTTCTAAATTCCATTTTTAGAATGTAGGAGAAACTATTAAGAAAAACTGGAAAAGTCATGTTTTTATTTTACACATTGTCTCATCAACGTGTCAACAAATGTACAATAAAATGAATTGGTCAGGAATATTTTTACACTGTGTGAAGTTTCGCTTTCAAAAGTCAACAAAAAACAATTAAGACAAATCAAAACTTCGCTCTTTCAATTCGCAACTTCACTCTGCGCTTAGCGTAGTTGGTTACCATGCCCGTGGTCAGGAGATAGGAAAATACTGCCCGCTCCCGGAACCAATCAGATTGCAGGATTCTCAGGATACCGCCCGCTCATGATCAAAGAAATAAATAAAAAAGTTTACCAAGTAAATGCAAATGATCTGACAGTGGGATATCATTATTATCACACCACACAAATGCAATGCACAATCAGCACGTAAAATTAAGGTAATGATACTAAGTTACAATCCACAATAGGTTCCTCTGTAAAGTCGGAATTCCAAAACAAACTACTGAAAATATTTCAAGATTATTCAATTTGCTTTTGAGATCACATACCTCCACTAAGTGGTAAAAAGAATCCAGCCTGACTACTCCTTCTAAGATAATCCCACAGCCAGCATGCTGGGCCAAGACTTATCTCCTCCTCAGGTGTGTGATAACGAACATCTATTGGTTCAGCAGAAGGTATGGATATGTCATCTTCACGGCTCAATGCAAAGTCTACTCTTACACGCGGGTAGGTTTGAGTTAGTGTTGATGCACTTGAACCAAATGTTGGCGTTGCTCCACGATGGGAGCGCACTTCTTCCAGGTCAACAGTTGCCGTGACAACCTCCACTTCCTGTAGTGAAAACTGTGAACCTTGTGCAACTATTTGGCCATTCACGGCAATCATTGGACAACCATCATAATAGACTCTCTCCCCATCACAGCCTCGCAGATTGGCATACACATAAATTCCACCACCCTGAAGGGAATAATATTAATAATCTGTTTATACAAAATACTATTAAAAAACAGCTACATACAACTACATGTAAGGCCTGTTTCAGACACTGCTCTACTTGCATGCTGAGCTTAATAACTGGAGGTTCACATTACGCTGCAAGCATTGCAGAACATAAACGTTCGCTGCACAAAACTAAGACTGTCCTCTCTAAGCCAGACTTAACTAATCAATTAAGTTTGACACATAAATTGAGTGGCATCTGGATACAGCTAAAAAATACCTAACACATACCTTGACAGTTGCATCCTTGACATAGTCAACTCTTGTATTCAGTTTCCTTAATTGATGATGGCTTGCACTTCCATTGGTGATGATTTCCACTCCATCGAGTGCCATGTCTATATGGGGACCATTCACACTAAACATTTCCTCGCAGAGTTCTGTTCCAACACAAGTGTCTAATGTGGAGATAACACCATCTCCGAATGGGACAGTAACCTGGCCTGTTATTTCTGCTATCATACGCGGAAGGAAGTACTCTTCAGTTTGTTTTGTCTAAATAAGCAAAGAAAAGTTGGCGAAAAATAGTAAGAGTCTTTTTAATACATGATAGCCAGTAATGCAGTAGTCAATATGCAGGTACATGGGTGGGGTGGAGAGGGAAGCCTGTACGTTTATTCAGGGGCACCCAAAAACAAGTCGTGGTAGATACCTGTTCAGTGAAGGGTAGTTTGCCTTAGGATTTTGGCATCAATCATGGCCTAGGAGATTTACAATTTTTATTGAGAAATAATAGCCCCTGACATTAATATTTTTCAGAAGGGTCATATTTGCTAGCATTTTCGGAAAGCAAACTGTTCCCTAGAAAGTTCGTGGAAATCCAAACACATCAATCTTTGTCTAGCTTATGCAGACATCACTTTAAACAGGCTGCAAACATCAAGGTACTTAAAAATGCCTTTTACAGTTTTTGGTTGATTTGGCTCATTGAGTGCCCCCGTTCATTTCACAGCAATTTAAATATCAGTCTAACAGTGCACTATGCTTTCTTGGGAAGGAAAGGTAAGGGGATGGGGGAAGCAGACAACAGGGGAGGCAAGTCTGCTGTCCTACTTCCTCAATTGGCTCTCAGCCCTCCTTGGTGGCTTTAAAGCCTCTTAAAGTTTTTCCCAAAATATTATTGCAAAACAATACCATGCAATTCCCACTTCCATCACTTTCTCAGGGATACTATTGAACCAGTTCCCACCCTCTTCTTTACTTGGCAGCCCCTTCTTATGTTTTCAACGACTTCTTTTAAGCAGCCTACACAGCAGGAATTTTCATCGTAAGTGAATGCTTGCTTAAAGGCCACCATTTTGCAAGCATGGTAAATAGAGAATTGGGAGAATTACAATCGCATTGTGTGGATGGATGAGTGTGAAGCGTTGAACATGGAATCACCCCAACTCTGTCACTTTCATCATCCAAGATGGCGGCATAATATAAATCAAAGGATTATTCATTGCTTGCCCACCCAAATATGCCTGCTCTGCAGGCTATCTTTCATGCATACCATGATTTTCTGTAAAGGTAGAAGGCAGTATGTACTATGGGAATATTGCATCAACAACTACCAACCTATCAACTAGACTATTAA
Organism: Galaxea fascicularis; assembly: GCA_948470475.1. NCBI lineage: Eukaryota > Metazoa > Cnidaria > Anthozoa > Scleractinia > Euphylliidae > Galaxea > Galaxea fascicularis. The sequence continues at coordinate 3,796,650 of OX419337.1, read as the reverse complement.
GAACTGATGTCATCAATATAATAGGAAAGTTTAATGTGGGGAGCAGGACATGGAATGGAAGCCCCCAAGAATAGAGGTGGGAGGGGTATACAGGAGTTTTATTAGAAGCCGGTAACTGGCGAAAACTACTGCCTACTTTGTCTAGATTTCACTAAAATAATTTTAAAAAATTAACCAGGTCGCCAATTAATTTAGCTAGCTCAGACAGCTATTTAAAAAATTAAGGAAACCCTTGGGTATAGAATGGGAAGCAGGATTCCAAAGGGGCAGAGACAATTGGATTTATTGATAATTATCAATGCAACCTGGGCAAAGTAACCACTGGGTATTCCCAAAACATGAGCTGACATGGTGGCTAGATATTCACTGATTCTGGATACCCAATGCCAGCTGACATGTTGACTGGTACTCAAACAAGCATCAATCAAGTTTCATGCAAGTGTTTGACCAGTTGGGTCAAGGTTAACTCTTGGTTGCCTCTCCACTGGTATTTGGTTGCCTGTTTGTAGACACTTAAGCAACATGTTGGTTGACGTATCTGAAAAAAGTATAGAGGCAGGAGAACAAAGTATGGGAAACAGGAGGTCCAGCACCCCAATCCCCCTCCCCCTCCACTTTAATGCACTGACAAAGAGAAAATGCTGGAGATTAGGTAGGAGTTGTTGGGTGAGGAGAGGGGTGGTAACAGGAGTTTGATATTGCTTGGGGGGGGGGGGTAGGGAGGGGAGTCCAAAATAGTATCTACTAAAATATAATCCAAGCAAACACCTTTCTCCATCTCGAAAACCACCGCCCTTCTCTGTAGTTGGCATCACAAGCCAGGCTAATTTTGGGTCGAATCAGGAGTATCTTGCCATTCAGGAAAATAACTCTGCAATTGTAACGAACATTTCGGTGCATAATTGGCATTCCCACGTCACAGATGATATCTTGAGTGACTGGCGATTTCAGCAACAACGCTAGCACTTGGAACGAATGCAGCAGTGTATCGCTCTCAAGGAAGTGGTCATTACAGCCGTAACCAGGTATTTCCAGCTCCGGACCGAGTCTGTAAGTTGCACCATGTGCTCGGGCGATGTTAATACTCTGGAGGATTCGTTTTAAGTTACCTTCGAAGTCTAGAGCCCATTGATTTAAACTACAAGCGGCAAGAGTAACTTTCCTTCCCATGTTAACTCTCTGAACTGTTGTATTGCCGCCAAGCTTCCTTCCGGTGGTGTAAAAGTGTAATATGAAGTCAAAGTGAAGATCTACGCATTTCCGGAAAACTTCGTGTTTAATATTCGGGTGATGTTCGTTTTCACGGAGTCATAACCAGTTCCCCCACGGAATCGATCGCATTACATCACTTGAAACGCCTTGAAGTATACTCCAAGTTCCTTGTTGCGAAACGGTTGGTAATCCACGGTTAAAATGTTTCGCTACGGCTTGTTAGTGCTATCTCCTTCTTGCATCAGGAATAAAATACCAGCACTTTTAAAACAAGCCTCCAGAGAAGTAAAAGAAGTATTGTACGTTGATATTTACCAACCAGATTACGTGTGTATACACGTACGCAGTTTATACGATCTTCTCGTCGACGTTTATAGTAAAAATTCGTCAAAGATCGGCCAGTTGGACGTTCGCGTTCTACTTCCCTCTGCTTTGCCGTCGACCGATAGAGTCAGCGATGAAGTTAGACATCTGGTCAAGAAGCCTGAGATTGCTTTTGTGCGAGACATTTTTGGGAATGAGGACGGGCAATCGTCTTCAAAAGTTGCTCACTTCGAGTTCAAGAAATGGATGACTAGGCGGTTTCAACTGTCCGATCTCGACAGAAAGCTGACGTATTTGAAAGTGGAAGATGATGAAACTGATAATAACACCTTAAATGGCCCTTCCTTACCAGAGAATTCACAAAACAATGGTTTACAAATTTACAAGGAGGTTGTCCTCGGAGGTACTTTCGATCACATGCATTCGGGACATCGCTTGTTACTTTCAGTTTCCGCTTTGCTTTGCGAGCAAAGAATTACAGTTGGTCTCAGCGATGGGCCTCTTCTACAGAGAAAGATCCTGAAAGAACTTATCGAGCCATTTGTGGAGAGAAAAAGTAAATTAGAAGAGTTTTTGTATGATGTGAAACCAGGTAAAATAATTCACAATATTGCTTCAAGTTTTGTTTATCTTCAGGCGTCTTGGAACGAAGGCTTCGTAAATTAGTTTTAACTGCTTTGTCAAGCATAATTTAAAGGTTTATCGTCACGTTTTAGGGAAACTACAGAATACAGGGCTGCTACCACAAAAAGACAAGCTTTGATCTGTGTCAGTCATTGAGGGAGCTTGTGCATCCTGTCTCTTCTTTATCCTTGGACTCTGGACTTAACTTGAACCATGGTGCCAAAGACATGTTTATGTCAGACTTCATTTAAAATTCTTCTTTAAAATTAAAGAGGACTGTTGTGTTAACAGTCAGCTTTTACATAAGTGTACACCTCTGGGACTTGCTCCAGCTATTTATAGCTGTTCACTATTCTTTTAAAAGTTTTCCCGGTGGAATTTTCATGGGGAAGGTATGGACTCTTGTCTGGAAGTGCAAATTCCATGTAGTGCTGGACATATATGTGGCAAGATGTGCGCACAGCCCCATACCTTATTATACATGCATTTTATGACTCAAACTCTACTCATTTTTGGAACAGAGTTAGTATGACAGTGATGCATGTATAGTAAAGTGTGGAAATCTTTCCCACACTATTTCTATGCAATGTTCTGAGAAAGACCACTGAGCTTGTACAACAATCTAATTTATTAGAGCCTTTAGGATCAAAGATGCTGATTTGTTTATTATACATTTCTCTTTAGGCCTTGATCACAATATCATTCCACTAGAAGACCCTGTGGGCCCAGCTGGAACAGACCCTGAGTTTGAATGCTTAGTTGTTAGCAAAGAAACAGAGAAAGGGGGGCTCATTGTGAACAATGTCAGAGAAGAAAAGGGTTTCAATCCATTGGATGTGCATGTCATTGATGTTGTTGTGGATGGAGGTGATAAATTTTTTCAGGGAAAAAGTCATGCTCTCAATGAAAAGATGAGCTCCACCCTCGAACGACAGAAGCTCCTAGGAACACTTTTAAGACCTGTCATCAGGAAAGAGAAGGTTTGCAAGCTTCCATACATCATAGGACTAACGGGTGGCATTGCCAGTGGAAAGTCTGCAGTCTGCCAGAGACTCAAAGGTTTAGGTGCGGCAATCATAAGCTGTGACCAGTTAGGACACAAAGCATATACCCCAGGAAAGAAAGCTTACAAGGAAATAATTAAACATTTTGGATGTGGAATTCTAACTGAGGAACAAAAGATAAATAGAAGAGCCCTGGGTGCAATTGTTTTTGCTGACAAAACCAAGCTGTCATTGCTAAATCAAATAGTGTGGCCTGAAATTTTGTCACTAGCTGAAGAGGAAATTTCACGATATGGGGAGGAAGGATTTCAAGTTTGCATTTTAGATGCAGCGGTTCTTTTGGAGGCAGGCTGGGATAAAGTAGCTGATGAAGTGTGGGTGACGTTTGTTCCAGAAAACGAGGCACTGTCACGTATTCTGTCAAGAGATGGTATCTCTGAGGAGCAAGCGGTGAACAGAATTAATTCCCAAATAAGCAATGAAGATAGAATTGCAAAAGCCAATGTTGCCATTTGCACCCTTTGGGAGCCAGAATTTACACAAGAGCAAGTCATGAAGGCATGGAAGAGTTTGCAAGAAAGATTATATTAGTAGCCTTTATAAACCCACATAATTTGCCACTGACGATGACTTTCAGTTTCCATTATTAGTGATAAAATGACAACATACTTGGTTAACATAGGAAAAAAATAGGGAGGTGATTTACACATCAGGTTATGTGCACATGCTGATACTTGAATAGGATTTCTTTCATTTGTGTGTTATTAAATTCATTTAATGCTATTAACAACATTTTAAGATTTTCAAAATATCCACCAATTTATAGATTTAATTATACAGTGAGCTCTACCCCTGGTTTTTGGGATCCTTTCCTCAAAATGCCCAGAGGGTAAAACTACAGCCCACTGTAATAATCAATCTTCAGTGTGATTTTATCAACTTTTTCCTTTTCAAAATTATTTAAAACTGAATCTCTAGTACTAAACATTACGCTTGTAAAATAGTTTATGCAGCTTGAAATGCCTTGGAGTTTTGAGAAACGTGTATTTTTTGTAATGATTTACTGAAAATAGGACTTGTTCTTGCTCACTTGCTAGTTGGCTAGCCAGGCACCCATCAATCAATCAAGAACAAGCTGGACCATAGCAACCATTCTGAGAACAATTTTCTCTTCGTAATTTTCAATGATCTTCTATTAGTGTGGTGGGTGGGTATTGCAAATTGAGCTGCTGGGGAAGTTTTGATCCAGAAGTAAAACATTTCAAAACGTTTAATAGTGAAATCAGTATTTTGCACAGACTTGTGGAATCTTACTAAGTCTGATGTAGGGACTCTAGAACGTTTAAGCTGTTTAAGAAAATGAAGTCGTTTAGACGCTTTTTTGATAGTTTCGTTTATGTGTAAGTTCCAAGAAAGATTGCTTGTAATAGTCATTCCAAGCAGTTTGGCATTCTGAACTACTTCAAGTTCTTGGTCGTTAATGAATAAAGGTGGTAGATCACCATTGTTCTTAGAGAATGATATATGAATTTCCTTGCACTTGTCGATGTTCAATTGAAACCTGTTATCTACGGACCAGTCCGCCTCAGAATCGACATATTCTTGAGGACTACTTGACTATCCTTTGGGAATGATTTCGGAAACTGTTGTGTCGTCTACGTACTTCCATTTAACGACGACGACGGCAACGAGAACGTCATTTCAAACTATAACTTCTCGTCTTTGTAACTCTTTCGAAAAGTGCTGGCGAACTGTCCAGGGCCTAAATTACTGTGAACGATGTTAAAGCAAAGAAAACGAAAGAAAGACTTGCCGTCATGCGCTCACGTTCTCGAGAAAACATAAAATTTGGTCATTTCAAGTTGTGGTTTTGCAGACGACGGCAAAGAAATGTACCAAAATGTAAAACGTGCAGAGTATTGTTTTGGCTCATTAATCCCATTGTTTTGTGGGGTTCTCGTGTCCGTCGCCGTCGTCGTTGCTTAAGTTCCCAATAATGCGTCGAGAATGGACAAGTCATTGATAATGATGACGAAGAGCCATGGGCCCAGTTTGGTACCCTGAGGAACGCCAGAGGGCACTGAACCCCATTGAGATACACATCCTTGCCTTCGGCAAGTTTTGTTCTTTGCTGACGGTTGGTAAGGAAATCGATAATCCAGTTAATGATGGAGTGCGGCAACTTCAAAGTTCTTAGCTTAGTGATAAGAATCTTGTGATCAATCACGTCAAAGGCTTTCCTGTAATCAAAAAAGATAGTTCTAACAGAAGAGCCGTTGCCATCTGTAGCGTTCATTCAGCAGTGAATCATTTCATGCAAAGCTAGGGTCGTAGAGGATTTCGGTACAGCGCCGTATTGACGATCGTCTGAAACTCGTAGAGCGGCGGGTGTGACATAGATAGTAACGACCAAATCCTCAGCCAGTTTAGAAAGACATGGTGTAAGAGAAATAGGTCTTAACTCCTTTTTTACGTCTTTAACTGGTTACTTTTGGGAATTGGTGTGACTTCAGCGAGTTTCCACATGCTGGGTAGGCGTTGTTCCTTAAAGGACGCATTTAGGACTTTAGTGATAGGATACTGCAAGAAACACTGCGTATTGCTTGAAAAGTCAGTTAAATAAATAAATAAATACTTGATTGACCACTCCCCTAGAGGGGCTTTTCAGGGACAATGAAACAAATAATACAAATGAACAAAACAGAGTTAAGAATCCCAACTGGCGGGAGGCAGACCAGTTGGCTATTTACAGGGATGACCGAGGAGTTGAACCAGGCACGAACCCAGAACAACACCAGCTAGTGGCCAGAGCGGGATTTGAACGCGGACCACCGCATTGAAATCCAGCGCCCTAAACCACTCGGTTAGGGATTCAGTTAGGGATTCCATCAGGGATTCAGGGCCACAGGCTTTGTTTGAATCCAGCTTGCACGACAATTGGTAAACCTGATGTTGGGGGTACCTCCGGAAATTCGGGTGCGTCCTCCAAGGGTAGTGGCGCAAGGAGGTCGTCTAACCGGTATTCTTCTTAGGGTTCTAAGAGTGCACTGTTGAGTGAATTTGCAAGGTCTTCTGGAGGTAGATCATTAAGTTCAGGTACGTTAATGCAGTTACGTAGATCGCCCGAGCGAAAGAGTGAGCCACTCGACCGCTTAACTTCGTTCCACCATCTTTTAGGATCTTTATCATTGAGGTGTTGGATCTTGGATTCGTAGAACTTTGATTTGCAGAGTTTACGTTTGCGATTGACAGTGTTTCTATAAAACTTGTACTGTGCGGAGTTGGGGCCCACGTTGACTTGAGCTCTGGAGTCATCCAGGGGGCATCTTTGGTGTTCAGGCCGCGCACTATTTTAAGGGACATAATGATGTCCAGACCAGTTATTATAGCCTCCCTGAGAGCCCTTTCGAAATCATCACAGGTGCTATCGAGTATAGCTTCGGTACAAGAGACATCACTTTTGAAAGCATAATCTTAGTAACGAAATATTCCTTGATGGGTTAATGACATTATTCTTATCGCAAAGCAGTACATATATTATTGCAGGACCAATAATTTAAAGTCCCTCTTTAATGTTCTATTATTAAGAATCAAGTCAGTCTATCAATTATAATGCAAGATTGCTAAATGGAAAACTAAGTAGCAAGTTCACTCTTCCAAATGGAGTAAGTGTGGCTTCGAAGATAAATAAGTGCAGGTCTCTCTCGAGAGAATGACGTTTTGAGCTTTCTCAGGCCGGCTCTACATTCCCTTCTGGTAGGCTTTGTTCTTGATATCCCGAGTTGGCAGAGTGAATGCCATAGGTTTGAATTTATGGTAGTTCTCGTCTGGGAAGAAGATATTGCCACCAGAATTGATCTTGAATACGCCAGTGCCATTGGTATTATGATAACAATAGTAATAGTAATCAGAGGATATGGTAGGCTCAAGAAGGGCTAGAAAAAGGGCACCCTTAATGGACTTGAAGGGCTAGTTAGTGATGCTGTGGAAAGAAATTAAAACTATTCTTAAACGGCTTAATTTATTTTTCTCAGTAGTTTTGCCACGTTTTTTTTTTTTTCAATTAAGGGGAATAGGGTAGAGGAAGGGAATGAGAAAGTGGGAAGAAGGGGCCCATTTTTCCTTCCCACTTTCTTGCAAATGGAATAAAAACAATATCAATAAATCATTTGTCTGGTTCCGACTTGCTGAAAAGTGCGGTCTTTCCTTCTTCCGTACTTTCATCTTCTTCGGACATTGTTTTTTTCACCCTGTTAATTATTTCATTTGGAAGATCAGCAATAAGGTTTGTTGATTTGTTCTCCTTGTTGGAAAAGAAGTTAATACGATTAAAACTGCGATAAGCAAATCGCAGTTTAGAAATGGCTTTTGGGGACCGATTTCAATATACGAAAGGGCAAATTCGGTACAAAATTTCATGCCAGTAAACGTCTCCGTTTTTAAGATACGAAGGAAAGTAAACAACGAAATGGTATCATGATAAAAAACACCGTGCAGTCCGTGTGCGGTCGTGATTGGAATCAAATAAAAAATCAGACACACGAATAGCAGTCTATGCGTCAGACTTCAAAAATTTGGTTTTATCAACGGAGTTGATAATATAAATTGACCACCGTACAGGGATTCTAAAAGCTCACGTTTCGAGCGTTAGCCCTTCGTCAGATAGCCTGCGAGCGTAGATGTATTTCCGGTTGTCGCTTCTCTTCGGGCGGAAAGAAGCAACAACCGGAAATACGTCTGCGCTTGAAGGCTATTCGTCAGAGCGAATCAAGGAATTATGGGTTATGTATAGTTTATAGTTTCTTGTTTAGGAGGAGCTATGCTTTTGGTGGTAACATTGCAACGTGAAAATAGGAACATTATATTAGTTAAATGAAAAGCGTTCGTTAATACTCTGGGGATTAAGGGTGCCGATTTGGAAGATGAATCTCGCAGCTTTCCGTCGTACCTTGACGTAGAGAAAGGCCGCAGGTAGCCTTGGTTATGGAGATTACTATAACGAACGACTGGCATCCTTGTCATTCTTCTCAACATCGCGAAGGTGTTCGCGGAACTTGACTGGCTACCACGTTAACTATCCTCGAGACGTTATATTTTTGTTATTATAGTTCAACTACGATAACAGGCCCATAGCCAGGATTTTGAATGGGGGGGGGGGGGGGTGCGTCTGACCGCCACAAACGGACCACTTAAGCGCGGGAGTTGGTAGGGGTGTCGCTCTTCAGAGACATATAAAACAGTTCTTTCCAAATTCCAATTTAAGTTTTGGTTTTTTAGTGACTATTCATCGGAGGGATCGCTCGATCAGAACTCCATTTTCAATCCACACCAGCTAGTTTGGTCTTTAAATTCCTATTTTAGCCATCGGTCCATAATAGATCGTTTTCACTGTCACGCAATAAATAAATAAATCAAAAACCAGCCAGTGGAAAAAGTCAAGAATTTGTGATGTTATAGACGATAAATAAAGAAGACACTTCTCCAAGTTTTAGGCCTTTGCCCTTCACCAAACGTCAGATATTCGTCGAAATGTTTCGCAGAAATTTACAGAGCCCAGTATGAAAACGCCATCTTGGTGCACAGCTGTTGTGCACCAATGTGGCGGCCGGAAAATAGTGTCAACAACTGGAACTTACTTTGGCTATCTGGGTGACTGATCATCAGTACTGAACAAACAGGTATTTCCACAAGCACTTCTCCTAATGCTTTAACTTCTTAAAAAGCTCAAAATCATGAGATAAGTATACATTTTTCAAAAAACTCGATCGTAGCCTTGTGTCATGCACCGCCATAACCCCGAAATTCAAAATGCTCTAGTTTCCAAACGAAGCACACCATTAAGCTGTAAAATTGTAAACAGATATAAATTTATTGCCTCTTATGCCTGATGAGGTTCTTTACTTTTGGATTTTAGAAATTGATGACGTCACGTGAAAACGATCTATAGGTGGACCCTGGAGGCTGACCTCCGCAGCCCGTGGGAGGAGGGGGGGTGCGGACGCACCCGTCGCAATTTCCTCCCTACGGGCCTCGATAAATGAGTTTGTATCTTTGTTTTTCGAGGCCTTTGGGAATACAAAGTTTATGTACTTTCTTTCTCAGTACTGGTGTGTACGACGTCGCTTTCACAAACGTCTTTCATGTTCAATTCCGCTACCTCCATCATTAGCTCATGGTTTTCTTTTCTGAGTGTGTCCAACTTCAATTCTAAATTCTTCTTATGGTCAGTGCAGATCTCACGAGGAATGTCTTGCGTACTATTGATAATTCTGTAAAGAATAGATATTAAATAAGTAAGTAAATAAATAAATGAACAACGAAGGAATAATGAATCAATAAATTTATCTGTTCAATAGAAACGAAAAAAGGAATGAATGAATAAACGAAGAAATGAATGAAAATAAGGGCAAATATGAAATATTCCCAAAAAATAATACACATGCACAACAAGATATAATAAGTAAATATTTTCGGTTAAATTGTCTGGCATTGCAAGATTAGTGTGTCGAATACAACCGTTTCACATTGCACCCCGCCGCGAGGGACGTGCCGGTGCAGCGGGGAAAGGATATAAGGCCCGGTTCAAACGTCGAACTTTTTATGCGCCAAATCAAATTCTCATTTGGGTCGACCCAAATGAATTTAATTCGACGTTGATTCAGACGTCGAATTAAATGGGTCGAATTAAATGTTACTCGGGTAAAATGACATAATAGTGAAATAATAATATTTGTTATCGTTTTTTTATTATATGGCTAGTGTTTGTATACGATATAACGCGCGCTCTGATTGGCTAAGCAAAGCGCTAAGGCATTATTCTCCCGTAATGCCCAAGGGCCGATTACGGATGATGCAAATTAGGAACAAAAACAACATAAAGTCATCCAAAGGCCACATTTGTTTTATTTACATTAAAAATTGGTGCCTCTAGTGCAAAAAACTGAAAACACGACAAGGTTAGGTTAGGTTAGGTTGCGTTAGGTTAGGTTGCGTTGCCTTAGGTTGCGTTGCGTTGCGTTGCGTTAGGTTGCGTTGCTTTGCGTTGCATTGCGTAGCGTGGCGTGGCGTTGGCGTGGCGTTGGTGTGAGGTTTTCGTGGCGTTGGCGGTACGTTGGCGCTACGTTGGCGTTTTTTGGCGTTACGTTGGCGTTAAGTTGACGGTACAATGGCGTTACGTTGGCGTTACGTTGGCGGTACGTTAGGGGTACGTTGGCGGTATGTTGGCGGTACGTTAGCGGTACGTTGGCGGTACGTTGGCGGTACGTTGGCGTTAAGTTCGCGCTACGTTGGCGTTACGTTGGCGGTACGTTGGCGTTACGTTGGCGTTACGTTGGCGTTACGTTGGCGGTAGGTTGGCGGTAGGTTGGCGGTAGGTTGGCGTTACGTTGGCGGTACATTGACAGTACGTTGGCGGTAGGTTGGCGGTAGGTTGGCGGTACGTTGGCGGTAGGTTGGCGGTAGGTTGGCGGTAGGTTGGCGGTACGTTGGTGGTACGTTGGCGTTACGTTGGCGTTACGTTGGCAGTACGTTGACAGTACGTTGCAGTAGGTTGGCGGTAGGTTGGCGGTACGTTGGCAGTACGTTGGCGTTACGTTGGCGGTATGTTGGCGGTGCGTTGGTGGTACGTTGGAGTTACGTTGGCGGTACGTTGGCGTTACGTTAACGGTACGTTGGTGGTACATTGGCGGTACGTTGGCGGTACATTGGCGTTACGTTGGCGGTAGGTTGGCGGTACGTTAACGATAGGTTGGCGGTAGGTTGGGGGTAGGTTGGCGGTACGTTGGCGTTTTTTGGCGTTACGTTGGCGGTACGTTGGCGTTAAGTTGACGTTACGTTGGCGGTACGTTGGCGTTACGTTGGCGGTAGGTTGGCGGTAGATTGGAGGTACGTTAACGGTAGGTTGGCGGTACGTTGGTGTTACGTTGGCGGTACGTTTGCGGTTTTTGGCGTTACGTTAGCGTTACGTTGGCGTTACGTTGGCGGTACGTTGGTGGTACGTTGGCGGGGCGTTGGCGGTAACTTGGCGGTAGGTTGGCGGTAGGTTGGCGGTACGTTAACGGTAGGTTGGCGGTAGGTTGGTGTTACGTTGGCGATACGTTAACGGTACGTTTGCGGTACGTTTGCGTTTTTTGGCGTTACGTTAGCGTTACGTTGGCGGTAAGTTGGCGGTACGTTGGCGGTACGTTGGTGGTACGTTGGCGTTTTTTGGCGTTACGTTACGTTAGCGTTACGGTTACGGTTAGTTTTACGGTTAGGGTTGGTGCAAACACCATAAGCCACGATAGAAATATTTTGTGGTTTAATTTACGTTACTGCCGTGATTACCACATCATAGATAAGTATAGATCATAGCCCGCATTTCAGTTCTACTTAAGACCGCTTAAGATTAAGATCTATTGGAAACCAGAAGACAAGTTAGAGCAAAATTCTCTAGAGAATCAAGACCTGCGAACGTTGGTAAGCATCAATTTACTTTGTTTAAGGTTATAATGTTGTGAGAGTTTGTGATTCATACGTTAAAGGTTTTGCTAGATTTTTTACTGTTTTCAAGTTCGTTTCGATATCACGTGCGTTTAATTCTGAGATCATTTTAGTTATGAAAAACGAATATTTAGGTGATTCTTAATGTAATTATTTCAGTTGACCGCTTCGATAATTACCCTGAGGCCACAGAAATAGGAGTACGAAGGAAGAATTAAAGAAAGAATCGTAAACCTATATCGGCTATTCGAACGCCCGTGTAACAACCCGGGAGTGAGCATTTCATTTCTAACTTGAGCGAAACCATTACACTTTCTTATCGTTTGTAAGATGCTACAAAAGACTAACGCAAGACAACCAAAATAAAAGGATCTTTCCTCCGATAAGTTGTCTGGGATAAACGGAACAGATACGAGAACATTTGAAGAGGACTGTTGCAGTGATAGAAGGCCCTATAATCTCGTGTTTTTCGAAAAACTGGTGCGACGTCTTAAGGGGGTTGCGTGTTGCGTTTATCAGGGTATGTGAAATTTGGTAAAATATGGTGAAATGAGATTAAAAGAAAGAAAAGGCGCTAGAAAGGTAGAACAAAGTGTATACATAAATCAATTAGTCAGATATCGGGGTCAGGGGTAACTTGTTGTGGTGGCGGACTATCTGGCTTTCCTCTACTAATTATTCACTTGAAATTTTCAATTTTCAACCACCTTTAAATCCAATATCTTCCAATTTTCCATACTTTCAATTACTCCAAACAACTGTTTTTACATCTAAATATTTCAAAAGTCCAAACTTCTCAAACATTTACTATACTAAGGACCGCTGAGGACTCCAACCCGATGAAGCCATTTTTCGATTTAATGAAGTCTTGGCGAGACGGATATTTAAGGAAAAATGCTGAAATGTACGGAAAATTAATTAAACAGGGTATTTACCTATACCACTTCCTTAATCGGGCACAAGGGGAATAATTTCCACGATTGTTTTAATTTAACAGAGAAAAGCACACTAAATTTTGGACTGAAATTTTGGATGCATGATCACCTCTCATTTTTCAGACCACCCTGCATTTCTAGACATTAATTCTACTGACCGTTGGTGGCCCTGTTCGGCGAATTCAGTCAACCGAAGCGTGCTGTTTCCAAGTACGCCATGTGCGGCTTGTCTTTCTCTGACTAAGCTGTTTATTTCCGCTCTCAGTCGAGTTGCCTCGGCGGAAAGTCTCTCAATTCTTGCCTGGAGTCGGACGTTTTCTTGTCGTACTTGAGTAATGACCAGTCTGTTGCGTTTATCAGGGCGTAGCACCCCGATAGATGAACCCATTTTAAGCGTCGAGTACCGCTTGATATTTCAGTATTCAGCTCTCTTGCAGACGACTTATCAATGCAACATTAAGATGTGAGATTTTGTGTTTTACGAATGTATGACAGCACTGTTTGTTTCCTGGTAGCTTTGTCTGTGATCACAAAGTCTTTTTAGGTATTCATCCGGTGTACGCCATTTCACAAATTATCATACCGTTTGACCAAAAATAAATTTGGTAGAAGCATGCAAAGAGAGATGTCTTTTCTGCGGTATAAACTTGATTTCTTTTCTTCCTTTCTTATTAGTTCTTTCCTCGTTTCTTGGTCGGGATTTTGCCATACGGTCATAACCCGTGTATTACTTGTTTTTGAAAGCCGGCAAATTCAAAATTCGCAATTAAAACTACGAGAAGAAAACCTATAGATACTCACATTATTCGCAAAGACTGTTGCGCTCGGTCTGTACTGCCAAGAACCCAGGCCAATAATCCCCAGAAGGCAGAACGGCCCTCGTGCTCGATAAGGGAGACGTTAATATAATAAAATAAAAATGATTATAGATAATAATTGCTTCTCGTTTTAATTTAAACGAACTCCACTAGAAAACAAACACACCAAACCACGATTCATTAATTTAAGAGATGGCGCTTGAATCTCTTTACGTACTGTGGCCAGTTTACCTTAACAACAACTTTGTTGAGGAGACCAAGTTAGTTTAATTTTCACACATCCCACCGACGCGGCAGCACAGTTGTCTAAGAAACCAACCTATTTGTTCAGATTCCCTCAGTTACTTAAACTAGATTCACGGTCCCAACAGCTTTCTTTGTTTTTAAACCGGTTGTATTTTTTTAGCATCTGGAAAATGGTAACAACGTCAAAAACAAGTCGAGGGCGCTTAAGTTAGCGTCAGTAGTACGTGGTTGGTGGTTTTGGCAAAAGAAGCGATCAAGTTCTAGAGAATCAGAGTAGGCGATGGGAATTAGATCGCAAACCATTTTTCCTTCCGTTATTTGATCAGTGAACAGTACAAATAAAATTTCGGATTTCTTTCTGCGTTCGGCTTTGACGTCAAGAGGAAACAAACCGTCATGATTTCCGAGTTTACTAATGATTGACGCAAATGACATCCGGGAGAGTCGCGTGGAAACCCCCTTTGTGCTTCCCTCCGTCGCTTAACACTTTATCGTTCAACGAGGCGTCATTAAGGCGTGGGGGGTGGGGTGGTGGAGGGTCTGAGTATCCCGTTAAGTTTTGGCCTAAATTAAATATCCGATATCCTGTTGAATTCATGTAAAGGGGGAGGGGTATCCCGTTAATGTCTGGCTTAAGTATCTGGCATACTGTTTATTCACGTGGTTTGTATCTTATGCCAGTTCGATATCCCGGAATCTCTCCAGTTTACCAAATATCGGTACCCCTACATTTAGCTCCTAAATATCCGGTATACCGATACCTCTCAACAGGTCCTCGTCAACACACTTATCTGTCCTGTCAGGTTGTTCCTCAAGCTAGTGAAAGTTTCAATTAATCTGTCTGAAAAGACTACTAGGAAATTTAAACAGCAATGGAGTAGTTTTGCGTATTTAGTATAAGGGGTTTTAAAATGTCTGCTATCTAGAGGAGTCATTTTAGAGAACTTTTTACCCCTTGTCCTTAGATGACTGAAAACGTTACAAGAGAGGATAAAGGTCCACAACCAGAACTTGTACAGCATAATAGACAGTACCACGGGAAAGTACTGCTCAGTAGCTTTCATTTGAATGGTCACACTTTATGATTTCATCCACAGACTCAAAACTTAGAACCACCTTGTACAGCATAATAAACAGCACCACAGGAAAGTACTGCTCAGTAGCTTTCATTTGAATGGTCCCAAATTCAGAACTGTGAATGATTTATTCCCAGTTGGACCACATTGAGGATCGCCTTTGAGAACAAAAATAAATGCACTACGTAAAACGCGTGGTTGGTCATATTAATTTTATTGAATTCTACCCGCAAATTGATCTTGTTTACAACCTAACGCGTGGAACAACAACGGAGTTATTACATTTCATCACGCAAGCAATAATAACGGAAAATTCGTCTGTGTGACGACCAAGAAACTGAATCTAGACAATGCTTCTGTTTGGCTTAAACCTACAAATTACGGACCTCATTCCCTCTCTACGATAATTACACCCCACGTATAGCGAGGAATAACATTTCCTGAGTGGTAACAAGAAACATAAAAGTCAGACCGGCGCACGATCACCCTAGGTCTCTCAAACAACTGAATAAACAAAAATAATATGAAATAGAATAGTGAAATGAAACGAAACGAAAATAATTGTATTACGGTTTCTTTGTGTAGAACATCAGTAGAAAAAAATGATGTAAAGTAGAGTAAAATACAAAGAAATATAATAGTCTTGCCCTTCCTCTTAAAACAACAGAAAGGACTAAAATAAAAACAAAATGCAACTAAGACAAAGCAAAAATAAATTAAAGAAAAAAAAAACAAGATGACAGATGTCACAGGAACACCACTTTTACCCTAGTACTGGGTGATACACCAATTAACAGTAACAGGGTCAGCGCTCTCCCTTTTGTGGGATAAAAGGTTTAGGATCTTATGTCAGTGGAAGTGACCACTGTTAGGCTTTCCACAGATGCTATTTTTGTTCATTGTACAGTGTATCAGCGTTTCCTTGGTGCCTTTAAATTTAAGGTAAAGTGATCACCAGTACTGCCAAAATAGTGACTCCTTTGCGACAAAAATTAAGGTGAATCTGGGCCACATACGAAAAAAATGCCAGTGCCTTTCAAGGTGTATCTTCGAAATGATTGTTGATTACTTGGGTCGCCATGGAACCGTACTGGAGTTCCTTTGATGGGAGGGCCTTTTACCCCTATTCTTAGACTTAGTAAGACTACAAAAGAATAAAGAATTTTTCTGGTTGACATAGTCATTTTCAATAGGTGGCTTTTTAAAAGCTGTTTGAAACTAAAACTGCCATGTTAGAAACTTAGAAACTGGTCTATCAAAATGTGGTGATGATCAGAATGTAATTTCTGATGTTGGTTGGTGTACATGATCCAAGAAAACTGTTGTCAAAATAGAGGAAATGATTACTGAGACAACCTCTCCAAGCCAGTACCAAGAAAAATATGGACTTAACTAAGGAGAATGAGATACTGGGAAATCTGGATTGATTGGAAATTTAAAGATCTAAATTTTAAGCCTTGAGTCTTAATGCCAAATATCAGAAGTTACACTCTATGCCAAGATTAAAGCAATGATGCATTATTCAAGCAGAACGTTTGTGCTTGGTACTCAGGAGCCCATTTCTTGAAATGCCTGGAACTTTTTGGGTCTATTTGTGGTGCTATAATTTCCTACCTACCTTATGAAGATGTTTTCACTAATGAAATTTTACAGCAAATCTGCCCTTACATATCTTGAACTCATAGTAAAAGGCCAGGTTTTTAGAATAAGTGGATTACACTTTTTGAAATGGCTTTTTGGGCCCAAAAAGTTTATGGGTCTTTCCAGAAATGGGACCCAGAAGTCAAAGCATAAGGGATAACATGCATAATGTGAGAGAGACAATTAAAGTAGAGAGAATTACAAAGCAAGTTCCTTTGTGGATTGTCATTGTTGATTAATGCATCAGAGTTTTGGCCTCTTCACGAAGTGCCATCTATCAACTGTTTAAAAACAAGAACACAAAGAGAGGATCACTCAGAGGTGCTTGGAATACAGGGCATCTGTAAATATATCTTATTAACCAAACGCGAGGGCTGTACTCGGAGAATATCGGCCCGAGGTCTCGACAGTATGACTGAGGGCCGATATTCTCCCAGTACGGTCCCAAGCAAGCTTGGTTAATAAGAGATTTATTACACGACTGAAGACAACGTGGGAACAATGCGGGATCATTTGGGACAATACCTGGTCCAATACTTAGAGAATATCGGACTGGCAATAGAGCAATCTTATTGGTCGATTTTAGTTATTGGCCCTCTGACTGTCTAAGTCGTGTAATAAAAACATTTAATGAACACAACTGACAATAACAACTGTTTCATTCCCACAAAATGGCTGTATCTGAGTTAAGCCAATTCAATAATAACCCCTTTAACTGGCAGGCAATTGAAACTAGTCAAGAACAAAGCATCCTGTAAAATCCCTTAGAATATCGTGAACATGATACTTAGCCAACATGGCTGTAAGCCAAGTTGGCTTAGGCATTCTGGGGATATTCTGCAAGATTTAGCAGGATAAATAATCTTATTAACATTGAGTTGACAAACTAATAAAAAAAAGTGCAGTTTACTAAGTTTGCCACTGGTAAATTGAAAAACTGTCAATTTTCTCCCAACACACAAAATTATGTATATCGCAGCACACATCGTACAACATGATCATAATTATTTGGACATTGTCACAGAGTGTTGAACAATAAAAGGTGATAGACCCAATGTGGCAGCTGAAAAAAAAAAGAAAGAAAGAAAAACAAACAAAAAGCAATAATTTTGGGATTATGAAAGAGATGGTCAGAAGAAACCCACCTTCTAGTCCAGCATCAATAGGCTGTGGGTCAGCAACAGCTGCAGCCTGAAGAAAAAAGTCAAAAATATTTTAATATTACAGGGCCCCATGCAGCAACTTTTCAAGTGCAAGGGCCAAACCCAGTACCTCTTCAACTGAGGGGAGGGAGCTGACTCTAAAAATGGTTAAAACCCATCCAACTCTGTTTAATTCGCAAGGATTCTTCCATCAGGCTTGGATGTTTTCCTGCAAGGTCTGCCGGCTTAAGCTGACCACTATTATCCTGTGAAAGTACTTTTGAGTTTTGGAAATGTATTTAATTACTTATAATAATGTTTTTTTCTACAAAAACACTTATCAAAAAGTGGGGGGCAGGGGGGGGGTGGACTGCCTCCCCCCCAACCCCTTCTCCTGTGCAGTCCCTGTACTATTCTGTAATAATGGCATGTACCACAGTGCAAAGATAACTTACATGATTTAAAATGCCACTTGCTTCTTCCTCAGAGATCTTGAATGGTGAATTATCTACTGTCACATTCTTGCTGATTGAGGAGAAGAAAGAAAAGAAAAGAAATAAAAATGGAACAAATTAAGAAAACAAACAAAAAGAAAAGGAAATTAAAGACTAGAAAAGAAAGAAAAAAATTAAAGGAAATCAGGAGAGTCAATGATTAATCTTTACATGACACTTGCCAAGATGGCAGGTTTCTATTTTTCCATTTATGCTTGGTGATCCTATGCTAATGCTTAAATTTAGTTCATAGGGTTTGTACCTTTTATTCTGAAATTTAAAAGTAAAATTATAAAATAATAAATAAAGTACCTTGGCCTTAGAACATTTAAAGTGAGGCCTACTAAAATCATAGCACATGTACACTGTAACTTCAGACTAATTTTAAGTTAATAAAGAATGACTAATTCTCACCATGCCAGGCCCTTGTCATTTTCCACCTTTTTCATTATTAAATTCCTCCAGCATTCATGAGTTTCATTGACAATTTTCACAGCAAATTCCTAAGATTTATTCAAAAGAACAAATTAAATAATCTTCTCATTTTCAATCAAAATTAGTTAAATTAATTGCATTAATTAGCTAAATTATTTAATAAATTTATTAGTTAAGTTAAGTTTTTAAGAATTTTTTTGCTGACCACACCAGCTGATAATCCTCTAATTGAGGGGTTTGCTGTATTGGTAAATAAATAAATAATTCAATAACTAAATAAATAAATAATAAAAATAAAAACCAAACTTGAAAAGCATCTTGCCACTACAACCAATTGCAAAATTGTTGAGACGTTCACAATCAAAAACATCATTTCGTTCTTTAAAACGCTGCTGCTAAGAAATCTGAGAGATACAACACACAGCCCCTCCCTCTCCCCCTTTCAAAGTTGTTCCTCAAAGTTTCGAGCATGGTATTGCACTGTTAGCAACTTTGATAAGAGGGGGAGGGGGAGGGAAAGTAGAAGATCATGAAAGCATCATTAAAGGCCAATGATGTACAGTGTCTAAAGTATTTTTGCAACTCATTGTAGCTTGCACACCAAGACAATTGCTTTGAAAAAAGTTAACAGATTGAAATCAATTTCTTTGGCAACATTCTTTCCAAACATCATTACATGTCATGAACCTTAAAATGCTGACAAAACTCTTTTGAAACCCTAATGAAAAACATTCAGTAACATGTATTTAATTACTTATTGTTAGTTTTAATTTCTTACTTTATCTTTTGCCTCCTCGTTGAAGGCAAACTCATTTTCTTTACTCCCAGCTGGAATCTTGTAGATCTTGAACCAGTCAATTGTGGCCTGTAGAACGAACACCACAATCATATACCAATAGTAATGATTGTTGTCATCACCACCATCATCAACAGACATTATCATTAATGGTTATAATCACAATATCATAATAGGAATTATCAACATAATTTACCACATCCCACACTTCTGGCATGCATGGTCAAAACTATTATCACCCTGCTTCACTGCTCGGGAGCAGGGTTGGCACAGCAGTGAGAACACTCGCCTTCCACCAATGTGTCCTGGGTTCGATTCCCGGATGTGTCACATGTGGGCTGAGTTTGTTGGTTCTCTACTCTTCTCCGAGAAGTTTTTCTCCAGATACTCCGATTTCCCCCCCTCTCCAAAAACCAGCATTTAATTTGATTTAGTTTGATTTGAGAATTGTAAAGAATTTAGAATTGTGAAGATTTCAAATCATAAAGCTTATTATTGTAAGGTGCATTTGATCATATTCACATGCTAATTTTTGCCTAATAATATTATAAGTAATAAATTATTATTATTATTATTATCATAACATGGCATCACAATAGCCATTGCTATCATCACTATGGTTTCACTTAATTGTCATAATTATCACCAGGATTGTCATAACTGCCTCTGTTAGGTAACTCTTGCCAACTGTTACAAGCATCACTGTCCTCGATTTTCATTATTTTAATTAATAAAAGAAATTGTCAGTATTTAATGCCTGTGAAAGTGTGGTGCTTTTAAGAGGAATCATAATATAGCTGAAGATTACAATTTAATACGCGATTTTTTGGGGATGAGGAGTGGAGCACTTGAGACATTTGTTTTGGGAGCAGGGTTGGCTCAGTGGTGAGAGCATTTGCCCTTCCACCAATGTGTCCCGGGTTCAATTCCAGTGTTTTCAAAATGAGCTGTCGGCCGTCGCATCCAACGCCAACTTTTCCATTTGCAACGCCTACTTTCCCTTGGGTAAATAAATTCTGAAGTAAATAAAGTTTTCCTAAAAGAGCCAAGTGTCCACAAACGTTTTTGAGTGAATAAACTTGAAAATTTTGTTGAGAATTTTGCCACAATATCACTTGAATCGTCTGAATCTGCTTGCATACGTCGATCAGGCTCAGATTGCAAGCCAGCGGTTTCCAACAGTAAGTACTCTATTTAAGACAACATATTCTGTATTTCAACATGAGCAAAATGGCGGTGAAGCGACAGCGTGGGCTAGCTGAGATGTGGTAGCTAGCAGTGCCAAAAACCAAAAGGAAAAAGGAAAAAGGATGTACCTGTTTAACAAAAGACATGCAGTTTTATTGCTAGGGTTATTTTAATAAAAAAAGGTATCTGAACATCCCATTTTGCACCTCAAAATGCTGGAAAATGCATCTCCGAGAGTCTAGAAATTTCTTGGGGGAGCATGCCCCCAGACCCCCCTAGGGGGCAGGGCCTTGCAACTCCTACTTAACTCAATGCAACTTCTATTTTCAAAAGTTGTGCAAACACTGAATTCCCGGAATTGGCGTCATATGTGAGTTGAATTTCTTGGTTCTCTGCTCTGCTGTGAGAGGTTTTTCTCCGGCTACTCTGGTTTTCTCCTCTCATCAAAAACCAGTATTTTATTTGTTTTGTAGTTTAGATTTAGTTTATTAGCCTGTGGTTCTTACATGCTACCCAGACTAAACAAAGTTATCATTGTTACTATTATTATTATTATTATTATTATTATTATTATTATTATTGAAGAAACTTGTATTAGGAACAGTTTTCATTAGGAATAATGTTACCTTGAGTAGGCCAGGCATGTGTTTTTCAATGTCGTCAATATCTATTGAATAATGCAGAACAATAATGTTGAAATAAAGTTTCAAAATGACATCATCCCTTTTGTACCAGTTTCTTCACATTTCACAGCTAAGAATGCTGATGACTGTGAAGCAATGGTTAGAGAGGATGAAGGTGAATTCATGCAACATTAAATTTTCCCAAATTAATAATAATTACTTTGTGGAAAAAATGCATGACAGTGGAGAAAGCTGTGAGAAAATGTATGATTAACAATTGCATGCAGTTTCATCATTGGGCTACTAGTTTATTATCAGATGATTTAAATAAAAATTACCTATTGTTCTCTGACTTCAAGCCAGTTTTTATTGACCATCCAACAGACCATCTACTGGCAACAAAAAGCCGGCCAGCAATGAAGCCAAAGAAGTTGATGTCTTTATCCCATTAACATGTTTAAAACATTACACAGACATGTGTTTATGTTAAAAGGGACCACCTAGCTAACACATCCAACCTTACTGAACCTACTTTATATTAGATATCAACCACCACCCAAAAAGAAAAAAAAAATTGCTCTGCCACATTCACAGGGTTGCCAAAAAAATTTAAATAGAAGGACAATCTAATAACGTGGACAGCACAGGGGGCGACATCACCATTTTTCTCCTGCATTTTTCTCTTTTTCCCGGCAAATAGTAGCTGGTGAGACTATGACAGTAGCTGGTGACATCGCTGGTTGTCGGAGTTAGTTGTGTTACATCAACAGGGCTGTCATTAAGGGCCGGGAGCCGGGGAATTTCTCCTTGTATTCTGAGGCATGTCCCCGGCTACTTTGATATAAAACCAGCTAGTTGACTTCACTACAGCAACTCGAATCCCTGGCTATTTTTTTGGATATCCCCATCTACTTCAAAAATTAGTGACAGTCCTGCATCAACACTGAGATGAAATTTCCCAGTGAAAATAAAAGATGTATACATAGTCCATTAGTAGTAGACCATAATCATGTGCAAGCTCTTCAAAACCTCACCATTCATGTCTTTGGCCAAAGGATCATTGATGTCAATACAGAGGACCTTCCAGTCTGTTTCACCTTCATCGATCAATGCAACAGTTCCTAAAATTTTGACTTGTTTAACTTCTCCTCGTTTGGCAATCTGAATTTTTTTTAAAAGGAATTAACTTTAATTTAGTTAATGTATTAAAACTAACAGTAATAGGTGGTTCAAAGGGTGCAGATTGCTATGTGTGACCATTCCAGGGTTTGTGCATTTTTTAGACCAGAAATTCAAGGAATTCTCAAGGACTTTGTGCAGAGCATAGAGTCTGACATACACACGGTGCACTTGTGGCTGAATGTACATGTACTGTATGTATGTGAGAGTTTTATCAAAACAAAACAAAACAAAACAAAAACAAATGCTTGTAAATGCATTCAGAAGCATCACAAGACATTTGCATCTGTTTACATGGACATTTGCACTCACTTCCCTACAATTTGGACCAAAACCCAATTTCATCACTTCAATAAACTCTTATAAAAATGATGACGTGGACAACCAAACAATAATTACCACATGATAAAAATCCAGCCCTTTCAAGTTACCAAAATATCAAACAGCCAACCAGTGGCACTGATGGTGAGTTCCTTACCATGGTCCCAATCTCGCAAGCATCAATTGGATCATTGTCACCCAAGCAGCCTGTGTCCTTATCCTTGTGGGTTGGGTCTTCCCAAGTCTAGCAATAATAAATTCTTAGCAACAATTATTAAAACAAAGTGTGCTCAAAACTACACCATTCACCACACCTTGAAATCTTCAATTAGAGAAATAGTTATCAAATGCCGAATTTGAACAAATCAACCACGGATCACATGTTGAGAACTTGTGTAGTTGTCAAAAGAAAGCTTAGATAAAATTCAGACCTTCTTCTGGTTGGCTTGGTAGCTTAGTTGGAAGATCACTGCAATCTATCAGAGACATCAGGGGTATATGTTGTGGTTTCATCCTTGATTTAAATTTTATTTTCCTTTGTTTTGGGGTATGGTTATGTATGATAATGAGTTTGAAACAAAGGGAAATAAAATTAAAACCAGGGTTAAATTGAATCACAACATATACACA